>JADLZK010002324.1:0-381633 GCA_015847255.1 Hyparrhenia diplandra
GACAATAACAAAGACTATTTTATATTATTGGACCCACATGCTAATCTCACATGTTCTTAGGCTACGTAAAATAGTCTATCTATTCGCATGTAGCTATTTTTTCTCTTGCCATGTCACATCTAGATAGCCAAATAGTCGACCATTGCGGACGACCTTAGTACCGGGTCCAAAAAACCCCGATACTAATGCAAGGCCCCTACCTAGCGCGCCCCTTGATTTCCTGCGCTAAGTCCCGAAACGCATTATGTCCCCACATTCCTCACCTCCACACAACCTTATCTCATTCTATACCCACTCAGCTCCCTCCCCATCTATCTCTTCCCAACATTATCTCTCAATCCCTCCCATCTCTCTCGGGGTAGAAGGGGCTTCGGCGGTGGCGCACACGGCGCCGGGCGCTGCCCCCAACGGGGCAAAGTGGTGTGTGTGCGCCGGTCGCCCATCCTCCAAGATGAAAGGGGAATGCCCAAGCTAGTAGTTCGTGAGCGGTAGAGGTGCACATGACGACTAGTAGGATGTCTAAGCAAGACGAAAAGGGCAAGACACAAGGTTTACCCAGGTTCATCCGTCGTGAGAGCGTAAAACCTACGCCTTGCTTGATGGATTATCGATGGTTTGAGAGGGGGTCCCCGCCCGCCTTATATATCCGGGGGGGGGGGCGGTTACAGGTCGGTTCCTAACCAACAAGATCTACACCGATCGGTTATAATAGGGAAGTTTACATAGATACGATTTGGAGTCATACAAGGAAACATCTATCTTGACGCCCACGCCTTCACTATGATCCTCGCGATGGCCACCGACCGTAGAGCACCGATGGGCTCGGTCTAGTGGCGGTCGGCCCGACGGCTCAACCCATGTCGAGCTATGTGGGGATAGGGGTTTAACCCCCCCCCCACCCCACCCCACACCCACACCCCACTATTGATCCCTCTAGCGATCTAGATCCTTTCATAGGCATGCCACAACACCGCCCCACGCCTAGGCAAAAAGCGTAGTGCACAATAGAAGTGCATAATAGACATTTTTGGTAGCCATTCCTCATAAAGTTGTTCATAGCGTAGGTCATGTTATGCCCTATACGTAAATTTCTTATACCGCATTCACCACATTCGAATTCAACTTTGGTGCGCAAATATCTCATACGCCATTGTGGAATCTCTACAAGCCATATATTTCAATTGAAAGATAATTTAAATTTGTGATAATATACATCTTTGTAGTCGACACCAACTCAATACTAGCGATATATCCTAAAGATAGTTCACTTTGGATTCTTCGCAAAATGTCAAATTTCATTTGAAAGTTAATGTTGGCTTGTAAAATAATATTCAACTAATGTCAAAACCACTCATTTAATATTGCCGATACATACGGACCGTTCTACATGTTGTTCAGCAGCCACTACGACTGCTGCTGGTTGGCTGATACGTCATATCAGGTACCACCTGCTGGTTTTAATACCAGCCAAACTATGACTATTGTCTGGCTGCTACATCATACCAGCCACCACTGCTGGTTTTAATACCAGCCGAACAAGGTATCTCAATAAAAAGGTATAGTTTAGTCAGCATACCAAATCTTTTCTTTTAGTGCGAATAATAATCAATCAACGATAATAAATAGAGTAATAATTTTGCGTAGAATATAAGCTTATAAAAGATAGAGTGCAACCAAAATATACTAATTTATCAAATTTGAAGCATCATTTGTAAAAACAACAATATATTAATTTCAATTCATGCATGATAGTGGGGGCATTCTACGCTTTAACATAGGCTTAATCGTCTAAGAATATACACCATTTGATTTTATGGCTTCTCTGTATTATATTATTAGACAGGCACATTTTCTCAAACTCCATTCATCCCTAACGTGATTATGTGACTAAATAACCATAAAGCTGAGGTACCTTTCTGTAAAAACGCTCAGCAGAGATTAAGCGAGCAACGGTGCATTTGGTCACAGCAATCAAAACCGCTATAAAAAGTCGTCCGTCGTTCCTTCTCCCGTTTCCCTGTTCTCCAATCTCCGTCCCTCGCCTTAATCGAAAGCTCGAGCGTCAAGCGCTCGGCGGCGGTGCTCGGGCCTTTCCTGAGCTCCGCCTTCATCCCCGCGCCGCGGTGGGCGCGTGTCTGCGCCCGCGCCTCGTCGTACTTCTCCCGTTGCTGCAGCTCCTCCTCGACGCTGCGGCCTCCCGCACCACCGCCGGCCGTGCCGTACCTGCGAAACTTGTCGGTGAGACCCGTGAACCTTGCCCTCGTTACTGTGCGTCTGCGACGTCCTTTCTTGCGTGTTAGAGCGTGCAAAATGACCCTTTTTTCCCGTGGGTTTGACTAGTGTCCTGATGGCTGATCTCTTGTGGGTCTCTTTGAGACTTTTAGTGGTGGGAATGGCTCGGGGGTCAATCGGTGGCAGGCGTGGGTTAAGGTGTGCTAGGGTTCTAAGGCGGCTTCTGGGGGTTTCTGATGCGACGTGGGTAATGGGTTTTTTTTTTTTCCTGAATCGGGTTTTGTGGGGGGTTTGAGGCGCTTATCCGCACGGCAACTTACGATTTGATTTGTGTGTGGGGTCCGTGATCAGGGTCATAAGGTAATTGGGTGCGTTTGCTGGTTCTTTGGAATCCGCATTGATGATTTTTCATAGTACATTGTTGTGCGTTTATGTGTTTCTTGATCTTTGGCTTGAAACAGAGCGCGACTGGAGCCAGAGTATGAATACTGCCTTGCATCTCGTGTGAAACATGGCAATTGCCATTTATGCTTGTGGATGAAAGGTGTTATTATTGATGTAGGAGTAATCAAAGCAACTTCTTTTGCTTGATGATTTTCTGCTTCTATATCAGTCTATCGTGTATAAGTTTGCTGATAATTTGTTCTTTTCGGTTTCTCTTAAATAACACTTTGACACAGAAACAATCTGGAACCTTGTGTGTTAGTTAATAGATTTGATTACTTTATTACACCATAAAATATGCCAAAATGACATATACGTCTGCTGTGGGCATTGCTGCACAAATAGTTCGACGTATATCTGATTTACAAGCTAACCATGGCCCTTTGGTTGTGATGGCCAGGGGCATAGAGATTTCAATGAAGAACATTGCATAACAACTGTAAACTGTTGGCTTTTGCAGGTTTCAAATAAATTGTGCCTTTTGTAGAGGTTCTATAACAGGAATCCAATGCCCCTCCTAAAGAGAACCCCTTTCTCCTTACTCGAACCACCAAACGACTTGGATCCTAATGAGAAGGTGTTCCAAGTTGAGTTCACTAAAGAGATATTCCGAGATTATCAGTATCCTTTTGCATGCCATTATTTATACCTGATTGATATGAATAAAAACTTTTAATCAAATTGGATTTCGTATAGCTCTCACACTTGCCTTTGGTTATATTTCAGAAATACTTTTGTGTCCTTGACCATTGAATAGGGAATACCTGAATAGGTTGGACCTTTACCATAAAAAGTCTGGACTTGTAAGGTGTCTGGGAAGTCTAAGCTTACCTACAAGGAAGCTTTGGTCTGTGAGCAGCAAGCTGCAGAGAAGGCTCAACAGTTGCCAAAAGAGCTGATGGCTCCTGTTCTCCAGATGATTCAGCACAGTTGGGCCAATCTTCTTTCTGACATTTTTCTCATTCAGTGATGTTATTGTGATTCTGGACTGCAATGCTTGTCATATTTTTATTTTTATTTCTTAACGCTGCACACTGTTGGTCTTTATCCAAGTCGACTGAGCATTTATGTGTTTTCTGCTAATTAAAGCTACATAGAGCTAATATTATTTGAAATATATATTGTTCCATGGTTTGAATACTATGGCCATTTTAGATTCCATGGAATTCTTTATATTGGACAATTTTCATTTAGTGCACTGACAGGTCTTACTTATGCCTGGTGTTGTTTTCCTTTTGATTGTTCACTGTTAATTCTCCTTGCTAAATTTCTGTGACATATTGTGTTCCAAGATGTTTTCTTGGGGGTGTAATCCCAGGTCATTGTGATAAATTTCTAAATGACTTGTAATGTGTCAAGCAAATCCCTACATATAGGGCAACATACTTAGTCACATATACGCCCACTTGGTAACTCTGAACAGAAGGTGTTTTCCATTGTACTGTCACAAATCATTGATCTAAACGTTTTTTCACTTGTATTATATTGCATTTCTTAAATTTTCTTTTAATGGACTGCATTTTTCTGCTACAACTTCAGGCACTCTTAACTTGACTGATCTTGTTGACAAAGTATACGGTAGTCTGCTATCTGATCTTTCTGAAGGACTAGAATTGCATGCAAAAAAAGATGGGTCTGAGGCTGCTTGCAAGATCTTGAAGGTTATAAGCTCCGGTGGGACCAAGTCATGTGAAGTCGGTTGGATTGGTAAAGGCAATGAAGTAATCAACACTTCAGTGATAAAAGCTGATGATCTGATTCGCAAGAAGGCACCTGCTAGTCGTAATGCACTGAAACTTTTTATTAGGGAGTCGACAACAGAAACTTCTCCATGGACACTACATGCAGATCTTGCAAAGAAATATGGGATACCCACTGAGGTCCCAGTAGGTGTTATGGTAATCATATTTTTAAAATTCCTTTGTTCGCTTTTATAATATCATGTCTCTAAATCAAACATGGCTTACAGAATGGTGAAGGCTTGAACAAAGGGAGGGAAAGATTTGTAAATGAAGATGCCAGAAAAAAGTTGGAGAAAGGTGATTTAGCATGTATCCATGCCATTTATTTTTTTACAGTTTTAAATGGTTTTCATACTACTGTTTTCTGGCAGCTTTCTTATTTTGCACTTTTCATTTAATTACAGATGATAAGCTAGTAGAACCGCCGGTTAAATATCCAATTGATGATCTTTTAGTAAATCCAGCAGCAGATGACCCCATTTTGTCAAATAGACCTCCACTCTCTAAACATTTCAGAGTGCCTGTAGATTCTGTGGGAGATCTCCTTATGGTCTGGGACTTCTGTTTGTCATTCGGGAGGCTTCTGTGCTTGTCACCATTTTCATTATCAGATCTGGAGAATGCAATATGCACCAAAGAAAGCAACCTTGTTCTTGTGGTAGAAATACATTCTGCACTTCTCCGCTTGCTCATTAAAGATGAGGGTGAATATTTTGCAATTCTCAAGAACAAGAAAAAAGATATTAAAGGTAATTTCTTCTCATAATGTAGGTGGTGTCAAGTGATCTTATCTTTCCTTTTCTCTCTAAAGTTGCTTGAATGTTTCCTTAGGTAACATTTGTCAAATGGTCTGACTATCTATGCAATTTCTTGGAGATGAAAAGCAAAGAAGAGTTCTCTGATAAGGTGTCTACTATACGAAGGGGTTGTTATGGTCTTCTTGAGACTCATCTGAAGCTTGAAATTCTAAGGGAATTGGTAGAGGAAGCCATTAAAACTTCTTCTGTGCGAGAGAAAATAGGTGAACAGATTCACCAGCAAGGAGCACTTGCAGATGCAAGAAAAACAGATGCTAGAAAGAATAGAGAAGAGAAACTTAATGTGGAAGGGGTAGCAGAAAACGGAAAAAATCACACTGATAATACACTAGATGGTAATAACAAGCCTCCCAAGGGCCAGCGTAGGGGGAAAGAACGAGAGGACTTGAACATTTTATCTTCCAGCAAAATGTTTCTGGTGAGAACTGAGAATGCATAGCCTTTTTATAAGCTTCCATGTGCTCTTGTTGATTCTCACATCTGTACATGCATTTATCTGCTAAATATATTCATGACAAAAGTCTTGTTTGTCTGTGTGTTTTTGCTTTATATTTTTATAGAGAAAACACCCTGAAACAGAAATGGAGCAGCAATCTGTACGATCCAGTCCTCTTGGAAAAGACAGACTTTATAACAGGTATTGGTTCTTTATGTGCGAAGGAAGACTTTTTGTTGAAAGTGCAGATGGCAGAGAGTGGGGTTACTACAGCACTAAGGAAGAGGTAATTGCTTTGCTACCGTGGAGATTCCTATGTTTGGGTTTCTGGTTGTAACAATTTTTTTCTCGATTTTTTACTAACAGCTTGATGCACTCCTTGGATCATTCAACATCAAAGGCATAAGGGAGAGAGCACTCAAGCGTCAGCTTGACAAGTTCTATGATAAGATAAGGTACGGAAGTTTTTTTTTTTTTGTGTATACTGTATTAATTGTTTCGAGAACACTTAGCACAAGATTTTTTTGCACAGTATTTTATTGTTTATTGTATAGTATTGGCCTTTCCAGGACCTTCTCTTTACTAGACATCACAGATGAAAATTCATGCCACAATTGCTATGCGTAGTTTTGAAAGTAATTTAGCTAGACGCAAGTGCATTCTGGATCCTAAAAAACATTTGATATAGCTCTTAATAAAGTATTGATTTCCTCTTCGATTAAACAAGTGTACTTTGCATGTTTTCTATTTTGCCCGTGAGTCTTCTGAACCTGTTTATCATCTTTAGTTACAAATTGAGCATGATCCAAACCTCTGTTTGAACTCCATGTTCCCTGAAACTGCTGGCCAGCTTTTTGCTACTTGGGTACACTAAAGCTGTTATGTACACAACAGTGCTGGTCTGGTGAAAGTTGTGATCTTAATTAATCCTGGTTTCCCCCTTTTGTTGATGCAGTAATGCTCTGGAAAGTAGATTGAAGGACGTCCAAGAGAGAATGTTGCTTCAAGACGTGGAAGTGCGGCGTTCCAGTCGTCTACATGATGCCCAACAAAAAGAGGATATGTCCTTCCTCGAGTATGTCAACAAATGGAAACAAAAATAAGCCAGTCGTTGCTTAGAATCGGTCTTTCATTCGTGGCCTACTCTTTTTATAACTTGATAAATGAGATCTCGTCACAAGAAGAGTAGAAGGTTTTTGATTTTTTGAGCTAGTTCTTGGAAACATTTCTGCAGCTCAAATTCAAGCATGCCGATAGCAATCGGTGCCGCTCTTACAGTTACATTTTTTCCCCTTTCTCTTCTCAGAGATGCTAGCTGAGAGCTAAAAGTACTATTGGTAGGGCACTGTGCGTAGTCTTTATTCTCCAATCATCAGCTAAATAACATTCAAAATCATCAGCTAAATAGCTATACATTTGATGAATATATTTGATAGTTGGACAAGTTTCATCTCATTCGCATCCTGCTTTATGTGTGATTCTTTGTTCGTGTGCGCTCCTCTGCGTGATATGGTTCGCCGCTCCCGGCATATTTTGCACAGCACAGTTGACCCCTGCGTCCATGAGTGCACCTACGCGAGTTCAGGGCTGCCCTTGCCTGTGCAGGTGCCAAGTTCGTGTGTCTACGCTGTGCATTTTTCTCTCTTATTATATCTGGCGACAGTACTTGTAAGAGAACGGTAAAGTTATACTTCAACTTCAACCAAATTTAAGTCCTCGACCGAAACAAGCAACATGCAGAGCACAAATAACTTGCAAGCAATTATTTACATTATTTCAGTTCTAAAATCAAACAAGGTGCCACAATTTACATTTCCAGATGCGTCTTAGCATCCATCCTTGGACCCTGACTAAATTCTGGTGAAAGAGCATCCATATTCGCCCAGCTCACCAGAATTCTTCACATCCTGAACTGCCTACGGATCAACTATAAATTGCTGTACAATGCCATATCTCCCACCCCACGCGGTGGAACAAGGAATTTACACTTTGACCGTCTGTAATTATATTCACAAAAGCCAAGCCATTCACATTCCCACCAGAGCTTTGTACCACGGGCCGTGGACCTTCTCTGACACCGTTGCCATCTTGATCAGCACCCCAGCAGCCTTCAACACCCTGTCAGCAACCTTCACCGCACCGATGCGGCGCAAAGCAGCGTCCACCAACTTCTGTCCCTTGGGGCCGCTGCCACCTAAGATGATGCCACGGAAGGCGCAGTAGACCGCACGGGAGACCTTCTTGAAGACCAAGTCACCAGGCTGGAGACTCTTGAGGAACACCCGGGTGATCATCTGCATCCTGGCCTGAATCTTCTCCTCTGATGGTGAGCCAACTGAGGCTGATGCATTGACCATCGCCTGCACAATCTCTTCTGTTCCGGCATCGGGTGAGTTGTCTAGTATGTTAGTGAGTGACTTGAAGAGTTCTGAGATAGCGTTTTCCAGTTCCAGAGGAGTGGCCTTTGAGTTCTCGCTCATCAAAACTTGGCGCAGGACGAGCATGCTGCACAAACAATAATACAATTTGGATGGATCAGTATGACGCATCAAACAGTTCAATCTTTCTAACAGACTAGGCTTAATGACAAAACAATTACCTTGTGGCGATCACGATCACCTGTTGGAATTGGCTCTGCACAGCCCTCAGCCTCAGCAGATTAATCTGAAAACTTTCAGGAGTTGACTGCAATTGCAAGCCCTCCATACTACTAATAAGTTGCAACAGGCCAATCCTTATCAGCTTGTCAAGCTTCTCACCCTTGCACTCTGGTTGACCAGAGGTGTCTGCTGCAGAAGAAGATGGTTGCCCTACTGGAGCTCCATGACCAGCTCGGAGTACCGGAACAAGAGCAGGAGCCTGTCCTGCTGACGGCATTATTGAAAGACATTCTGAATGTTCACTCCATTCTACTTCCGCAATGTTCTTTGATGTCAAAATCCATTGCAGAGTTAAGGGAAGAGAAGCTGATGCATTCTCAGGAGGTCCATAGCGATCAGTGAAAGCCTTTTGCAGGTACTCCACCCCAGCTGATTCTTTTATGATCTGTTGCATCATCTGGATACGTGCTTTACTCACTTCTGCTTGCAGTTCCTGTTTTGCAAAGGATTGTGTTAGGATCCCCATATGCATACAAAGCGAAATCAACTCTAGGAATATATGCATTCTGATAATAAAGTCTAGGAGTAATTAATATGTTAATATTTATAACAAGAAACACACCTTTATTTCTTCCAGGATGAAACGCAGGCCCTTGATAACAGCAATGGCAAATGAGTTGATGCCATTGTCATTAACTTCAGAATTTGTAGATAACTCACTCAATAATTTATCATGATTTTTCTTCATCTCCTCCTCCTTTGCAGCAGCAGAGAGCTTGCAAACCATATCCAGAGAATACTGCAAAATCTGCCCCAAGTACTGTAAATCCTGGGAACCTGACCCAAGTACCTGAGACAAAATTTCAAGGTCAATGTTCTCAAGAATTTTCTCCTTCCATTCTTTTGGAGCCAGGTCATGCAACGAATCCCTCACTTCCTTTACTAGGTTGATCAATTGACTATAATCAGGTCTTTCTCCTCTCATGGAGTTGGTGACCATATCCCAGAAAGCTCTCTCCATGTTTTCTCTCACTTTCTTCTGCAACTCCCTCCTCCTCAGCAGTACTAGCATTATCAGACCTGGCAGCAAAAGCACTGGCATCCTCATGAAGCATCTCATTGACCATCTGTTCATTCTCTGTCGGCTGCTTTTCTGGTGATGAACTGACAGATGATGAGGCAGCACCAAACAGAGAACGGACAACAGAGCTTTTTACAACAGCATTTGTCCTGGAACTTTCATTAACCTCAGAAAGTGGGACCTTCCCAGATGAATTAATGCTCAAAGGGGTAGATACATTTGCAACAGGTGCTGCCAATGGACTCCCATTCTCCTTTGCTTCAAAGAACTTTGATCTCGTATCCGAGAGAGCAGAGTTCATCCTCTCAAGGCCAGCATCACCACTCAGGTGCTGAACCTTCTCACGTAAAAGCTTTTGATCATCAGTAACCTGTTTCTGAATTGCCTTCATGTCATGAGTAAGATTATTTGGTGAGTGCCCATCTGCAGTTAGCTTGCATGTTTGCATCATTGACAGCTCAAGCTTGCATGCAGCCCTGACAAGATCTTCCTCCAATAATCTTGCATCCTTTACCTTCCATACCACAAAGCGGTAAAGATATGCGCACCATGCATTGTCAAAATTAGCCAACTGAATCCTGAACTTCCTCTGGTCAGTGACATCAGATGACTGCCCTGGTCCATTAAGTATTGTCTTAATCAACAGCTCGAACTCCTTAATAAAGTTTGCTGCTGACTCCATAAGCTGTTTCTCCTGCTCGCCTTGCCCACTTAAAACAGCACTGGGATGAGCCAGTATCATGTAAGCGCAGAGCACGACCCTCAGTGAGTACCTGGGCAATCTGATGCTTGCTTCAGAGCTTTTGGCTGATCTTTTTACCACTGCCCGAGTTTTTCCTTCTCTGCTAAGAGGAACCTTCCTCCTTGGGGGAGAACCAAGGCGTTTCAGCAGATGATCAACATTTTCCACTGATGAAGATGTTACGGAATGAGAAATGACAAGACGTTTCTCCAATCGATCAAGTAATGCCTTTGTGGTCCGAAGAACTACAGGAGATTCCATTGACATGGCTAATTTTTCAAAAGGCATACTTTTCACAGACTTCTCGTTAATCCCCAAAGCATCATAAGCTTGAACCAAGGCAAATGTTGTCTTCTTGGACTTCACAAATATTCTCCAGTACCTGAAGTACAACAAAACGATAAAATATATCTATATGATTAACTCCACTCATCAGACAAGAACAAGAAAAAAACAAAATATGCACTTGCTGATAGCCACCATATTAGTACCTTGCTAGTTTTCTTGAGAGGGCATCTGCATGCTTTATGTAATCAGCATGGGTTGAACCACGAGGACTTCCTCTCTGCTTCAAATACTCAGCCCTCTGCCTCTTTGCCTGTTTCAGTAAAATAATAGTCTCTGAATGGTTAGAAACAGAAAACAAGCATAGAACAAAAGCTTTAACATGAACCCAACACATCTATTTGAATTGAGAATACATACCCTTTGAAGTTTGTTGTCCAGCTGTTCTTTCAGTTTTCTTCTCTCTGATTCCCTCCGACTGCATACAGTCATGGCAGCTTTCTGTATGCGCAAAAGCCTAGCTTGAGCCTTCTTCTTTTCAGCTTCCAGCAATCTCAGTCGTTTCTTCTCAGCAGCGGCGCGCTTTTGCGAAATTGCAGACCGCACCTGCTCCATGTATTTGCTCTCTGATGTTGCCTTCTGCACCAGGGACCTCGCCGTCCTCTCCTTCAGTGCAGCCCGCTTCTGCATATCGGCATGCAAAAGGCGCATGCGGTTCTCCTCTGCCTGTCGGACACGAGACTCAACTCTGGTCTCAAGTTCTTCCCTTTCCTTCTCAAACCGCATTTCCACATCATTCTTAGCAGCTTGTCTGAGCTCATCCAACTTGGCCAGTCTGTTCTGCGCCTTCGCCAAGAGGCTTAGCCTTTTCTGCTCAGCAGCCAGAAGCTTCGCTTCAAGGCGCTGCCCGTGGTCTTCCTCTTGAGAGGACCACGATGGGCTCCGTGGCTTCTTCCTTGCTTTGCAGGCCAACCATTCATGGAATTGCTGAAAAATAACATCCGAACATAAGTCAGTATAAGTTATGCTATACAACAATCAGTCTGATTCAACTCCACATACAGTTGCTATTTCCTATGACACTTCCCTCCCAAAATGAATCGAACAAACAGGAAACAGTGAGAGCTCTCGAGAACAATCGGACTACGACAAGCCAGCCCATCAGAATTGTGGGAAGCCAAAATTCCCCTAACCTTCCAGTTGTTAAACAGATTAGAGTAAAATTAACAGAACAGGACCTACCAAATCACAATTCACATCAATCAACCAACAAAAGTTGCAACCATATTTCTGGTTTACCAAATTTTGCAGAGGTACATGTTTAGCAAGTTACTTGTAAGCCAATCCAAGTGGTCGGTGGTAACCAAACTGAGCGTACCAAATTACCATGTTTTTTATTACCACTGAATAACAATTACTACTAGTTGCTAGTATCTTCTGATTTGTTAAAATCGAAGAATACTTTTTTTTTATAAACATGCAACCTGGCATACTCCTATCTCGATGCAGCCAACTAATACTAAAAGATAAGCTTAACAGACGTTGATTACGTTTCCTAAGAACTGCGGATACAGCCAAAAGCCAATTATAAAGAAATAGTCAAAAAAACGAAGCAAGAAAGAAACCGATAGAACCGAGACCTTTACTTTACATGGGGACAAAAGAGACGCACAATAAGCTGGAGCACGCTAAATCCCCGAGGTGAGGAAGAACCGAGGCAAGGTCGAGCACAAATTAAAGGAGAAATTGAGGCACGCGTGAATAGAATCCGACTTGAGCTCACGCACGACTACCTACCGCGAAAAGACTCCGCCAAAGAATGTTACTTCAACCTTCCCCGACGAAATCCCAACCAACCACCGAAAAAAGAAGCTACAAAGGTCGGTCACACAAAAACCTTCCACACACTCTCCACCCTGCTCTCAATCCCTCCCTCGCTCCTACATCCTTGCTTAATTGCCAACAAAATCGCAAAACAGCTTCTTTTTGCAATAATAAGAAACTCCAATTCGGAACTAATCGCCCCTGAAATCGCTAAAACAATCCATCGATCGAGAGAGAAAAAGGCAGCTTCAGAAGCAGGCGGACAACAACTACTCTGGTCCCTGGCCTCGCCTCACCTCACCGCACCAGTAAAAAGCAATCAGTATTATCGTGACTGCGCTGAATCACTTCGATTTCTTTCACAGTTGACGCCGCAGCCACGCAACCCAACCAGGACCCCACGATTTTAGCGAGAAGGAGAAGCAAACGCGAACCAAGCTAGCACGCACGCTGGGGGATAAAACAAGGGGGGAGAGAGAAGCACGAAAGCGACACGTACCTGCCTCCGGAGCTCGGCCTCCCTGAGCCTGGCCTCGATCTCCTCGACGCTCGCCGGCGGCGACCCGGCGCCGCGCGCCGCCCCTCCGCCAGCCTCCTCCTAATCCGCCGCGGCGGCGCCCTCGCCGTCGCCGCCGGCCCTTCCTCCGCCGCTGGTATCTCCATGGCCACCGGCTCCCTCGCCCCCATCATCATCACCAATCAAACCAAACCCGCCGATCAAAGCGGGTTCCTCGTTCCCGCAAGCAAGCAAAGCAACCTCGGCGGCTTCCCTCGCCCGCCGCCCTTGTCTTTCTTTCCTCCGCTCGCTGGGACCGACCGCCCGACCGCTGCTGCGGCGCGCTACTTTACTCTTCTCCCTCCCTCCCGCTGCCTCCCTCCCTCGCGAGTAGTTTCTTGGGTTCCTTCCGTTAATGGATGATCGCTCCGCACCGGCACCGCTCTCCATTGATATAGGGGGGAGAGCTCGTATGGGAAGCGGTTCGGGAATCCTGAAACGTGATCGGACGGCCGAGCGCGAGCCGGAGACGGACGAGGGGTGTTTTGGTAATTTGATCGGGGTCACGGCGTTAGTGCCTTTCTTTTCTTCCAGACGGTTCGGCAGTTGGGCCCAGCGGGACGGGGAACTTTCTTTCGTCTCGGCCTGCGGGGTTTGACCAAACTGCCCCTCCACTTCACGAGTCCGTGTCAGTGTGTCCGCCGCCCCTGTTTTTTCGTGATTTCTGGTGTTTTATTTTAATCTTGTGATGAGGAACGTGCGGTTGATGCCCTTTCCTCGCAAAAAAAAAAAAAAAAAAAAATTATTAACCTCTGTCCGGTATATTGCTGCACAAGGAATTCGTTGACTACTAGGAAAAGTATGTTTTCTTTGTAATTAACCGTACTTCCCTTAGAGTTAGGTTTAGTTTCTAACCTTCATTTTAGATAATATTTGGGTTAAATATTGAGAATATAAATCATCAATAACATTTTAATTTTTTCAAGTTTTTAAATGTAAAAATTATATAAATAGATTTGTCTTTAAAAATACTTTTATTAAAGTATGAGTATACATATATGATATTTTTATAAATATTTTTATAATAACAAATATTTTAAGTTGTGTTAAACTCCAACCGTCAAACTTTGTCTCTAAACAACTTATAATCCAAAAAGGCCTTTGTAATTAACCGTATATGTACTACTTTAGCGCCTCAGACTTTGACTGAACAAAAGGTTTGAAGAAGAGTCATTTTTAAGAAATGTGGACAATGCTCCTTTAGTACGGTAATATCACTTGAAACAAGCAAACAACAAGTTGAGGCACTAGTAAACAGCCAATGCTCCTTTATTTTGCAAATTTGTTATACTTCTAGCCCCTGCCTGTTTGGCACCCCTATAGTTTTCACCTCCTCTCGACATAATAATAATACGAATATTCTCCACATACACTTGCATCACGAGTACTTCCACCATTCTCTTTTATAAAAAGCATGTATATGGAGTATATCATAATTTAAGCATTTGACTAATAATTTGGTTAATAGTTTTTGTTTACTATACTATAAACTTGATGTGTTTAGAATTGCAATGCAATTGTCATAATAAACAATGGTGCTCCTTGTAAGCACATCTTACCCAAGTTGCCGTGGTACATTTGTGTGCGGTATACACACCTAGCAAAAAAGTATATAAACAATGTAGAATAAAATAAATAAATAGCTAAAGTGTAATTTGGAAGACAATATCATATCAATATCGTCAAAGGAACATTTATATCTGAAAGAAATTGTATGATGGCGCACATGTGCACACGACGAAAACAGAGTGCCTACTTGGAGATAAAAGGAATGGGAGAGGTAGGGAGAATGAAGAGGTCCAATTTTGGTCCACACACACGAATATGACACTTGTGTACTCCTGGTCCTACTAGATGTACTGTACGTACGTGTGTAGATTGCCTAACTGTATTTCTGGTACTAGTATGCATGCTAATTCTTCTCTCTATCGATCGGTCCACAGCTAGCTAACGGGTGTACCTATATTTTTCTGTTACCCGAAGACTTGCTTGTGTACTTTGATGACGATGATGCATGTATGTATGTATGCTCGATCTCCTAACAAATTTTTAGGAACTTGCTTAAAGTTGCTACAGTGTTCTTTTTCATCTGTTTAAGCAACACGTCTAGCTTTTTCTTCATCATTTGATGGGTAAGTAATCCATGTCATGCACAGTAATCGTCCTAACCAAAGACGGTGTCCCGGTGAGCAACCAGCCAGGACCGTGTCCCGGTGCAGCGATGAATCTCGGCCAGAATCTTGGCGTGATGGGGCCTTTGCTTGTCTCGCCATGACTGACCGGACCCCATGTGCGGCTGTCCAACTCGGACACGTCACCTTTTCCCCGCGTGCGTGGCGGCGGGAGCAGGTAATTGGCGGTCCCCATCCATCCACCCCGGGCTCCGCTCTTGCTTCCCTCGCGCTTCAGTGCCGCTGACAGATGGGGTCCAGCTTTGCGTCGTCCCCACATGGCAGCCGTGCACGCCTCGCCACTCAGCGGTGGCGTCGGGGTTGCGCCCCCGCGATGACGCGTGTACTAGTACGCCTCCGATTGTCCTCGATCCGGAAGGAGGGAGGAGGAGTCGGAGGACGCCCACTTACCTTGGCGGAATTACGGGGTTGCCCTCGCGAGCCTCTGACTGCTTGACCCCACCTCACGCTGCACGTGTGGGTATCGTCATCTTGTCGTGGACAGCGTCAGCATGCGTGTGCGTGTGCGTGTGCGTGTGCTCGGACGGGCTGGGGTAGGTTGTAGGTACCGGGTGGACGCGCTAGGGGCCACGGTTAATACGTGGATCACCTGCTTTGTTCAAGTACGACGGATAAAATTACGGTGGAAACGGAAGCGTTTTTTTTTTTTTTGACAAACAACGGAAGCGTGAGTTGACTTCAACGTGCAAATGCAAACGGTAGGTCCGTCCGTACGGTTTCTGCCGTGATTTCAACGAGGATGAATACAAATTTCTGTACCTGAATTGAGGAAAATATAGTAATAACTAGACAATGCTGCGGTGGCGTATCTATTTCACTGTATCCATCGAAAAGGTTAAAGGATGTTCTCCCCGGCCACTTGGGATACGTACTCGCCCGTCCACCTCGTCTCGCTTGCCCTGCGCGCTGCGGCCGAAGCGAGCCCCGCCGCCGCCCCACCCCGCTGGCGCTTCCGGGCCGCCTCGCCCGCAGCCCAGCCCACGGCCGTCTCCTCCATGCTTCGCCTCGCGCCCGTGGTAGCCGCCCTCTTCTCTCCCCGCCATCGCCGCCAACTCCGAACTCCGCCCTTCACCCGTCGCCATCACCACGGATGTCCCTGGCGTGCGGCGCCGCGTTGTCTTCCTCCCCCGCGGCCTCGCGGTCGGCTCCTCGTCACCGTCGTCGGCTCCTTCGTTGGCGGTGATTCTCCGAGCGGCGGTGGCCGCCCGCGGCGGGATCTCCACCATCGACAACACCCGGCGGCGGCGGCGGCGGCGGCCCCGCCATTCCCCGCCCGCCCCACACCGGCGTGCCCTACTCGCCCCCACCGCCACCACCGTCCAACCCCGGCCGGGGAACCCGGCCGTTCCGCCCGTCCTACTCGCCGCCCCCCCACCGCCGCCCCGACGCCATCTCCTTCCTCTCGCAAGAACAAGTCGCCGTGAAGTGGTTCCATCCACCACATCGACATAAGCTTGCTTGCGCTTATTAGAATCTTGTTTGCGCAGACACCGAGTTGATTCGTAGATTATGACTTTGTTTTGAAGGTTTCTCCGAACGCCGTGACCCCGAACGCTCCCGGCGGGCGACTCGGGGGCTCCCCTCGCCGCCCCCAGCGCCGCCCGGCCGCCTTTCCGGCCGCCGCCGCCCCCGCCGTGGCGACGGCGGCGGCCGCGGTCTCCCACACAACCGGGCAGCCGTCGCACCTCCCCTCTTCCTCCCTCTCCCCCCGCGCCCTCACTCCCCTCCACCGCACCTCCTCGCTCCGGCGATCCCCCGACGCCGCAGCTGTCCCGGCTGGCGGATCCGTGGTCCGCCGGGCGGATCCGCGGTCCCACCTCCGGATCTGCGTCCTCCGCTTCGGGCGGCGGCTGGGGGCGCCGGTGACCTCGCGGCCGGATCCCGCCCCCGCGTCGGTTTCGCCTCCTCGCCGCCGGACGATCGCGGCGGGCGGGGTGGCCGCCCTGGGCCGGCCGCCGTGTCTCAGGCGTGTGCTCCCGAGCCCGGCCGCCGGCCCGACGGGCCGCGGCCCCCTCGGATCGGGCTAGGCCCCTTCGGGCGGGGTTTGCCGCGTGGGCGGCAAAGCGTCTTGCGCGGACGGCCGCCATCGGTGGCGGTGTTCTACTTCTTCTTCATCCGTCATACGGTGGCGGTGCCGCGGGTGGTGGTGGAGCCGAGATGGCCTTTTTGCCGACAGCGTCCTTCGCGGCGGCGTGGCGCGCTTCGCGGGCTCCGTGGTGGTGGTGCCGCAAGCGTGCCGGGGCATCTCACCGGCGCAGCATTGCGAAGAAGGGGGCGTGAAGCTCTTGCTTGGCTTCGGGTGAAAGCCCCTCCGCTCTCGACGAGCGATGGCGGCGCTGGCGCCGTGCCCCCTCCTTTGGGGCATCGCTTTGGAGCCTCGATAGCGAGACGATGGCGCAACCGCGCCTTTGGCCTTCTTTGAGGCGTCGTCGAGGGGAGCTTCGGGGACGCCCGCAGATTGGGGTCGAAAGGCCTTGGTGTTCTCTCGTAGTGTTGTCGGCGTTCGTGGGACGCCGATCCCCTTCTTGAAGGCAACACTTGAGCACTACCGCAGTCCGCCGGGCGTGGTTGTTCAGGTCCTCTTGCTGCACCTTTTTGAGCCTCACGAGTTCTCCTCACCCGGGTATGTTATGTTGGTGTCTTTGTAGCCGTAGTCCGGGTCGTATGTCGTTGGTTCGGGCGGATGCTTTGCCGCCGGTGTTGGTCGTGTTCCGGCGGATGCTTTGCCGCCGTGGGTTTGGTGGATGCTTTGCCACCAAGGTTGTGTTTTCGGGCGGATGCTTGGCCGCCAAGGAGGTTACGGTGGATGCTTTGCCACCGAAGTTTGTTGCCCGGCGGATGCTTTGCCGTCGTGGTGGTTCCGTGGATGCTTTGCCACCGAGGTCGTGCTGCTCGGCGGATGATTGGCCGCCAAGGAGGTTAGGGTGGATGCTTCGCCACCGAGGTCGTTGTCTTTCCGGCAGATACTTTCTTTGCCGAGGTGTATCTTCTCGGGGCTACGACAACTACTAGCTACCTAGGTGTTGAGTTATCTTTTGTATAGGCGCAGCCTTTTTGGGGTTGTTAGGTGGAGAGTTCCCCGCCCCTCGCTTTTCATGCTTTTTAGTTTATGTTTTTTTGTCTTTGTTGGTGTTTTCTCCCGTGATGTCTTCTCGGCATCGGGGTTTGTTGTATCTGAATTTGGTTTTCCTCCTCTTAATGAAATACGGGTGAACGGCCCGATCGAAAAAAAAAAAACTTGGGATACGTGACGGTAGTGTTTGATCGGAGTGCGCTTGAATGGTCGATAAATTTGCAGTGTTGCTCACAGTCGATCGATTTCTGTACCCATCGATCGATCACTGGAACGGATAAAAGGCTAGAGGAAGTGGAGTCATAAAGCTTGAAATAAAGGGAGTGAAACCGACATGCACCTTGCACTACCGACTCGGGCGGCTTTGTCGAGTGTGATTGTGGCACTTGACATATCGCTTCTTTGCCGAAAGTGCCCGATGAATAGCCACCGGTGAAGAAACGAGCATTCGGCAAAAGCCCGCGTTCGGTAGTGTCGCCGCTGGCCAAGTGGAAATAGGCACACAAGAGCAAATGAGCAATCATCACTCATACTAAGTACTAAGTTTAAACGCATCTCCTAGAGACCGAATCCTTGATGACAGTATTCGGTGGAGCCGGACTGACGAGTCAGTAATTAAGGTAGAGCATTTGGCCGTATAAATAAATACTAAATCCGTTTGAAATTGTAGTTCATTTGACGTTTCAACCCCAACTTTGACCACTCGTCTTATTCAAAATTTTGTGTAAAATATCACTTCTTTTGTTTTAGATTGCTTTATTAATAAATGCTCTTTAAGAATGACTTAAATTTGATAATAAATTTTTAAATAAGGTGAGTGGTCAAATTTAGGATTAAAAAAATCAAACGAACTATAATTTAAATATTTATAATGCTTGAATATTGAACACGCGGCGGCGTCGGTGATTGATTAGTCGGTGAAGCAACCGTGTGTGGAATGAATCTGATGCGGGGGTTCCTTCTCAGAAACGTAGCCTCGGGAGCCGGATACGGGATACTAGCCGGAGGCCGCACGTTATTGTCGTTGGTAAACCGATGAATGCACGCCCGGGTCCGGCCGGCGCGGCGCGAGTGACCCAACGGTCGTCGGTCTCTGACGGCCCACGCCCCCGTACGTGCGCACGACGCACGCGCTTGCTTAAGCATCCGTAGGTTCACTCCGCGAGCGTTCGGTGTGCGCCGGCCGGCGCAGAAAATTGGTTAAACACGAAGGCGTCCCCCCCGGTAAGCATCGCAAGTGGAAAACATCGCGTGCCGTGGCTGCGGCCGTGCTGCACACGGTTGGAGGGACCCTTTGGATTATATGTGCCCGTGGATCGGAGGCAATTACAGGGACGATCGAGCAGTCGGGCACGGGGCAAAACATTCTGCACCTCAGTTGGCCATTCCAGCCAGTAGTGACCGCTAATAACTAGCTTTGAGACCCAGATGCATGGACTGGACATGTACAGTTGTAGCTAGGCCCAGCACGGTGCTTGGCGCAGCGGGAACCATAAATAAAATAAAATCGCTGCTTGTGTTGTGGTACGGTACGCTGGTGGTGCTGGTGCCTGCCATGCAATGCAATGGTAGAGAGATGAATTGGTTAAACACGTACAAGTTGACATCGATCTCCATGACCTCGACTGCTGCTGTCCTTTATGCTACCATGGATGAATATGATTCATGGAGAGAGAGATATACCTAGTAGAGAGGACAGAGGACACAAGGCACGACACATGTACTATGGCGTGATGAGCCGGAGCCCGCACGCGCGCATCATGGCCGACCGCGCCGTCGCTGCCTGTACCATTCATTCACGCATTCGTTGGGGGCAGAGGCAGAAGCGAGCGAGCGCCCACCACGGCCACGGATTATGGGGTTGTCGCGCAAGCCTCCCCGGGGCCCCGACGGGCGACGGCGACGGCTAACTAACCCCCTGCCCCGTGGACCTCGCAACGCCAACTATTAGTAGGAGCAAGTGCGTACTTCCCGTTGGGTTCCTCCATCATCGTGCCAGCATCACGTACGCACGCCTGACCCGACTGACGCACGCCAGATTCTCCGGCCGGCCCATGAATATACACTTGACAATCGCCAACACATCCGCGTGCGTGTCATCGCTTCCTTCTCCTGATGATTTTAATAACATACTGACATCAGCCCGCGAATGAATCAAACATTAGAAGAACGAAAGAAACGATGGCGACGACCAGAGGATGATGTCGATCGGATCGATTGATTTAAAGCCGACAATGCAATGGGTCTGAGGGCGTCCAACAAAGGGCAGCTCCTCCTTTCAACGTGGACAAAGAAAACCCAACTTGTTCCCTCCCATCCACCCGGCCAACGGCCCCCGGCGGCCGTGGCGTGCATCTTGCGTCCACGGCTCCGTCTCCTCGCCGTCCCTCGGTCCTTGCAGCAGCAGCCTGATCCGCGGCCAACGTTTTGAGGCCCTTGACGTCAGCCTCATGGATGGATGCAGACCGGCACGCCTTGACGACGCACGAGAAAAGGAACGATGGATACCCGTTCGTTTGTTCGTACTTATTAGATTCTGTCATATGATTTACATTTTTGGATTCACTATTACAAATACTTTTATTATTAATATATAATTCATTTATTAATGATAGCATTTTTTAATGTAAGACAAAGTTAACTTGACATGTAAATAAACATGGAGTAGCAAAAAAATATAAAATATATTTTACGGTCAATGTATGATATCTATAAAATATCTTAAATATTAGAGTGATAGTATTGTTCTCAAATCGTGCCTTGTAAAAGAGAATTAAGGGAGGGCTCTGTCATATAATCTCTTAAGCCTTATTGACACCTATCCACATGTGCTGGGGTGGGTGTAATTGATGTCAAGCTGAATACATTTAAGCAATGCCTCACTGTGTTCTCTAGCTAGGATGACATCGTGTAAAAGAGAATTAAGGGAGGGCTTTATCACGATGCGCACATGCATGCCACGAAAACAGAGTGCTTATAGGAGAGGTAGGGAGAAGAAGTCCAATTTTGGTCCACAGGAGAATGACACGCCTGTCGTACTCCTACTAGATGTCATGATTCCCTAACTATACTTATGGTACTACAGTATAATATGCATGCTAATTCTTCTCGGTGGTCCAGCTAGCTGGTATACCTATTTTTCTGTTAGCAGAAGACTTGTGTGCTTTGACGATGTATATATATGCTCTCCTAACAATCTTAGTACTATTATTAATTAGGAGTACTTGCTTAAATTTGCTACTGTTTTCGTCTATCCAAGCAACATGTGATACTGGTACTATGCATACCTTTCTTTATTTATCGTAAGTAATCCACATGTCAAGCACAGTAATCGTCCTAATTGAGCAGCAATACAGTCATGAAAGGAAGGAGGGAGCTGTGCTTCACTCGCGCTGCAGTGCCGCTGACAGATGGGGGCCAGCATCACGCCGTCCCCACATGGCAGCCGTGCACGCCTCACCACTCGCGGGTTGTTGGGGCGCGATGACGCGTGTACGCTCAGTACTAGTACGCCTCCGACTGTCCTCTGGAAGGAAACGGGTGGCAGGGACCGCACCTCCGATTCTTCTCATGGACAGTGTCAGTGTGTACGCGCTAGGGGGAACGGTTAATACGTGGATCATAAATCGTTTGCTGTATCTGAATTGAGGTACACTAGATAATAATGTCAGTGGCCTATTTATTTCACTGTATCCATAGAAAAGATTAAAGCTCTCCTCTCCCCACTTGTGTACTACGGTGTTTATCGGAGTGCGCATGAGAAGTGGATTTGCACTCTTGCTCACAGTTGATTTGGCAAGTGTAGCCATCGATCGCTGAAACGGATGAAAAAGCAAGAGGAAGTGGAGTCATGAAACTTGAAAGGGAGTGAAACCGACGTGCACCTGGCCGCGCGCGGGGCAGCAAATGGCCACACAAGAGCAAATGAGCAATCATCATTCATAAAAAATAGCTAGAGTAAACGCGTCTCCTAGTATGTAAAGAACAAATAGTGTGAGTGCAAAAATCACGCACACACGGTGCCGATTCAGGGACAGTTGGAGGTCGGTCCCGTTCCTTGATACAACTCCAGTCCTACAGTATTCGGTTTAGCCGGACTGTGTCAGACAGTCCGTAATTAAGGGAGCTAGGAGCATTTTGCCGTAACTAATGCTTGATTATTGAACACGCGGCGGCGTCGGTGCTTTGATTGATTAGTCGGCCTGGCCGGAGAAGCAACCGTGTGTTGAATGGGATGCACAAAGCGTAGGGAGGGGTGGCCTCGGGAGCCGGATGGCGCACGTTATCATCGTTGGTAAACCGAACGCACCCCGTCCGGGCCGGGGCCTTGCGCAAGCAGCCGATCGAACCGCGAGCGTCATGTGCAGAAAGGGTCTAGCCTCCAGCATGCCCCCCGTCTGTTGCCAATGCAACAACATTATTGAGTGACCGCTATAGGTCTTTCACTCGCTTTGAACCCAGACGAATTGAAGGCACAGTAAGCTGGTCCAACACGTTGGGTGCTTAATTCATTTGGCGCATGCAGCGAGAGCCATTAAGTAAATCAGTGCACTATCTGTGTGTATCGCTGCTGGCTGCATGCTGCTTTTGTGCTGGTGCCATGCCAATGCCCGTGCCCACCGCCAAGTACGGGCGGGTACACTACCGCCAAGTACGGCTAGGGTTGTGAGAGCGAGAGCGGGAGAGTACGAAGACCGGAGTTGTTACCACTTTAATTTTTCTGATTAATCCCAACTGATTCATGCCCTTGTATTTAAAACCTGAGGGAAACATGCATGCTAAAAAAATATCTAGGAGGTTTCATTATAGATCTGAATAACTTCTTGACAAAGCAATCTATTTCTTTCCTAAATATCTATTCCCTAATATTATTTTGGTAAAGATTGGATGGCGACGGGCGCTGGTGGCCACGCCGGCCAGCCCCCAGACGCTTTGCGTGCTTGCCCTTTAGGGTCCCTCCGTTGTACTGTTGTACTGTGATAGGGAGTAACAACCGTGGGTATGCGGTCAATTCTTACGGAAACACATGGTGAAACCGGGGGGGCACGTGTCCCCCTGTTTTACCGGGTAGTTGGGAGCTGGGCGACACACTTCGTCACGTCGGGACATGGCGCGTCCCCGCCCGTTGCCATCACCGTGAGGACCCGGCCGGGACACGTACCCTTATGTCTCTCCACGCCATGGACGCTATCTTTTCCGCTTTTGTCTCTCGGGTCTTATCTTTGCACGCTGCTTTTGCCTTGTGTCGAGCTCGATGATCAGGCTATCTGGTCTCTCGCCAAGGGTAGTAGTGTCGTCATATATCTTATTCGTAAAGGATCACATGCCATTGCTTTCCGGCTGAGCAAGTATTACCTCTTCAGTCTCAGACTCTTTTTGCTTTTATCCAGCGTAAGGTTTCCTTCCTGAGTATGATGCGTCAGCTGTAATCAAATACTCTCAAATACTCTACGTACTGGTGCTTCTGGCAGTGACTGCATGCAGGCGTAGGGAGGTGGTTTGGCACGGGGTAAACAAGCAACCTAATGAAAACTGAGTATAATGTTTTCATGAGCTAAAACATATCCTGTTTGGATCCATTAATTAGATGCTAGTAGTTAGCTAGCCAATAGGTCACAAATTATATTACAACATCCTTAATGATGGGATACGAAATCACTAGCTAAGTGCAAATAAAAAAGAAGAAAAAAATGCCACCGCATGGTGCAAAGGGAAGTGGGTAATGCAATATAGAGACGAGTTTGATTGGACACTCAGCGAGTTAAGGGTCGTTTGGTTTCTATAAGTCATGAGAAAATTAAATGATAAGAGATCCAGGGCATATTCGTTTAAATGTTTTCCAAATAATAACGACATGACCTTTGAAAAAGCAGGCGCACGCGTCACGAGATTATAAATTAGCATAACATGCACATGTATGTATATGCCAAGAAGGCTAACCCTAACCGCCACCGCTGCCCTAGTCCACCCTCTGTCCGGTTTGGTAGTCGGTTTAACAATCAAGATGCAAGTCTTGGTTAATTAGTACTCCCTCCGTAGTGGGATTAGAGGTAGTTTTGGACCTCCGTTGAATGAGCACAAAGGAAGTCGCTCGTCTTCGCATGCAGTGGTGTTGGACATTTTTGTCCCTATGTAAATTACCCAAAAAGCGGCCAAAAGACAAAAAGTGCTGTAGAAGGGAGTCAAACCGTTGATATACCAACTCATACATCCTCGGGGACGCGCCACAATAGCCAATGAGCCGAGGTGGTGTTGGTGCTTACAATGCCTTGGGACGGCACTAGCTAGATCTGATGATGTTAAGTGTTGATGATGAGGTGGGATCATAGCAACAACTTTCATCTCGCTGTGCAATTAAAACAAATCATCTGAAACGAGATCGATTTTTCAGGTTAACCGCACAATGCACAAAGACAAACCACATGTGTTTTTAAGATTCCCAACACATTTTTCAGTGTCCATAATTTTGGGACCCAGACCCTCCTCTCTCCCAATCCCATCATCTCCGGGCGGCCCCACGGGCCCTTAAGCCCGTGTGACGGGCATAGGGGTGAGAGTGTTAAGCGTGTTGTGTGTCGGGTTATATACTCAAAAAAAAAAAAAAAAAAAACAAAGCCCGAGAACACTCTTTTTCCAAGCCGTCTAGAGCAACTTGGTTTTTTTGAATTGCCACCGGGGGAGTCTCAACCTGAATATATATTGATAAAGAATCAACAATCTTGTTTATTTTGGAAAAAAACGAAGGAAAACCTAGTTGTTCAATTAATTTTAAAAAACCGGACTTAAAATCATACAACAACCTCCATCCGAGGCAAAATTATGGCATATCCACTGATCAAAACAACACCCGAGTGACCGCTATAGCTCTTTCACTCGCTTTGAACCTAGACGAACACACAGTAAGTTGGTCCAGGACGGTGGGTGCTTAATTATTTTGGCGCAGCGAGAACCATTAAATAAATAAAATCAGTGTACTATCTGTGTGTATCGCTGCTGGCTGCACGCTGCATTTGTGTTGGTACCATGCCAATGCCCATGCCCACCGCCAAGTACGGGCGGGTACATACACTACCAGAGTCTAGTCTACTAGCACCAAAGACGAAACGGCTTAAGCCATGACCTCGACTGCTTCTGTCCTTTACGCTACGGACATGGCCATCCCTCTCGCCTCTCGGTCTCGGAGGACAGATCCGACCGAGGGTACAGGAGGACACGGCAGGCCGGCAGTGGCGTGATGAGCCGGAGCCCGCACGCCCGCATCATGGCCGACCACGTCGCTGCTTGTGTAGCATTCGGGCAGATGCAGCGACCCAACCCTCCCAGCTCCCACAGCTCCCCTCCGTCCGTGTCCACGGCCACGAATGATGCAATGCAAGCCCCTTGGTTCTTCTTGTTCAAGGCTCCGACCCGGCGATCCCGATGGCGACGGCTAACTAACCCCCCCGGCCCCGTGGACCTCTCAACGCAACCAGAAAAACCGCCGCCAACCAATGGTAATTGTACTGGTAGGAGGAGGAAGTAGTTCCCGTTGGGTCTCCGTCGTGCATCACGTACGCACGCCTCACAGCCTGACACGAGTGACGCACGCCAGATTCTCCGGCCGGCCGGTCCATGGATATAGATATACTCCTACATCTATCAACCAATCGCCAACACGTCCCCGGCTGCCGTGTCATCGCTTCCTGATTCCTTCCTTCTTCTGATGATTAATAACATCTTAACATCAGTCCGCGAATCCAACATTACATTAGAACAAGGAAGAAAAGAGGGAGGATGATGTTGGATGGATGGATTGATTGATTGATTTAAAGCCAACAACAATGGGTCGTCATGTTGATCGTGGCCGGGTCCAGCAATGGCAAAGCAAGCTCCTTTCAGTTTGGAGAAAGAAAACCCAACTTGTATTCCCTTGCGCGCGTCATCCACCCACCCCGTCCGTGGCCATGGCGTGCGGCGTGAGGCCGGCGGCCAGCCTCTTGTTGCGTCCACGGCTCCGTCCTCAGCACCCAGCAAGTCCTATATCTGCATTTTTCTTTTCTTTTCGTTTTGGGCATCGAGTATGGTCACCTGTATCGATGAGTCATTGTCAGTTTAGGCACTTGTCGCACTGCACGCCATGCCCCAGTTCATCGGTAGCGTGTGGCGCAGCCTCTCGCATTTCACTCTCAACGTCCCTATGCTGCTGTTCCGATTCTTTCCTATCCTGTGAGATTCTCCTGTGATTTCTAGGCGGCCTCTCCCTGCCATTTTCTTTCGTCGCTAAAACCAGATTCTCAGTATAATTAGAGTACTAGTGGTAGTACTGGATAGAATGATTAGATTAGATATTCCATGTGGACTACTATCCATGAATGAATGGATGGATAAAAATGATATCCATCTTTTCTCGTCGTCAGTGGGCGGGGCGGCAACTGCCCTGCCCAACGGAAGCATTTTCCGCGGCCAGCAAGCAAGCAGAGTACTCCTACTAGGTTAATGATTCTGGGGCCGGGAGTGGCGAGGAGGTGGGAGGCAAGGCAAGGTCGACCACCGGCATGATGAGCTCGCCCTGTCGTGCCGTGCGCCTAGGCCTCTTCCTCTTTCCACGGCTGCGAGCGAGCGACAGCGAGTGAGCGGACACTGACAACGCGTCGCCGCCACGTACCACTACATTGATTCATGTGGAGGTCCAATACCCAGCACAACAGGCGATGGATCGATCCATCGAGCTGGGGCCAAGGGTTCACGAAAGCTCTGACCAGGTCGTCCATGCTGCAATGGCGGCTGTCAAAACCAAACCATCCGTCATCTCGGCGGCGATGGCGATCGGTGGGCGTATGGCGTGGAATCCATTTGTTCCACGAAAGTTTCGGCATCCGCAGCCTATCTCGGCGGCCTCGATCGATCGATCGGTAGGCATCTTTCTTTTCCCCAGGAGCAAGTGACGCGTATCATGACATGTCCAGACCACTCTGGACGCCACTTCTGAGCCTGCCTTACTGCTAGTAGTCCGTAGGTGGGCAAAAGCCGCAAAGGCAATCCTAGTATAGACCCGGCCTAATAATAAGAGTATTTCTGGGACGAGCTAGGCTTTTCTTTCTGGCGGCTAATAATCATATTAATCACATTGATTATCTTGTGGTGGCTGGCCCCATGGACGACGACAAGGGAGAGAGGGACCATGATGGTGGCGGCGTTCCGGGTGTCACTCCACTCGATCGGCGCTTGGAAGCGAACAGAACCCGCCGCCGGGGCATGTCACTGGACGTGTGCGTCCGTGTCGTCTATTTCAGTCTCTACATCTCGTGGCGGCGTTTTGTAGTCATGACGGGTTAGGCTAACTCCTTCGTCTCTTGCTCGCCAAAAAAAAAAAAAAAAAAAAAAAAAAAACTCCTTCGTCTCTTGGCTCTACTACTCGCTACCATGGCACCGCAAACACAGCAAACAAGTAATACCTCCGCGCTCCATTTCAGTTAATTTATCTTGACTTTGAACCAACTCAGAGTCAAAATAAAGGGTGCGTTTGGTTCTTTTATCTTGTGGCTGTCACTGGCCAGGTGCTAAACCGTGTGTGCAGGTAACGCATAGCTTGCGACACCGAAAACTCAAAAGGGCTACTAAGGACCTCGCTGATTCTGATACTTCCCTTGCCTTGGCTTGTCTTGTGTGAGAGAGAATCTATTGCGCGCTGACTATTTTCTGAACACCTGGTCCAAACTATTTGATGCCAATTTTACCAACACCCAGGGACGAATCACACTGATCTTAATAAAGCGGAAAAGTGTATATATGCATCAAACCTCTCTCTCTCTCTCTCTCTCTTGCATCGACTGCTACGTCTGGCTAGTAGTGGCAAAGAGCCACAGCCCACATGGGTGTGTTTAGATCACCAAAGTTGGTGCAAAATTTTGGATGGATCACATCATATACTGCAGGAAGACGTTTCGTTTATTAGTGGTAAATATTATCCCTACCATGGCGTAACTAGGCTCAAAAGAATCGATCTACTATCGCAATGTACATCTAAACTGTGTAATTATTTTAATTTTTTAACTACCCGGGGACGAATCCATACATGTTGCTTGATAAACGGATGTGATTGGGAATCTTCTTTTTGCATAGTGGAATTTTGGAGGAATTCGGTGATCTAAAACACACCCGCCCTTTCAAATTCAGCTTGGCCCCATATATATTTTGGCATGAGAAAAAGAATTCTACTGCATTCATCCCGACAGTTTTTGGGTGTAGATTTCCCAGTTGACATTATGCCACTTGGAAATTGGGAGGGTGTCCTCATGAGATTTAGGCTACGGTGACCAGCGATTTGGCTGGCCGCAATGAGTAATAAAGAGCACCTTGCATAAAAAAAAATAAAATAATAAGATTAAGCCATTTCAACTTTTTTTGAAAGTCAAAGCATCTCAAGTTTCTTTGGATTATAAGTTATTTCAAATTTATGAATTTGTATGACTTTGTTGTCTAGAAGTCATGAAAAATATATGATCAAAGCTTTTATTATATTTTTTTAATACAGATTGCTAAATCATATATTATAAAAAAAAATTGACGTGATATTAGGGGGCCATGGCCCTGCTAACCCCCCTTAGCTCCGCCAGTGGGTGGGAGACAAGGCAGGGTCGACCACCGGCCCTGCCTGCCTGATGAAGCAGAGCATCGGCATGATGAGCCATGTCAGGCATGGCTAAGAGTGAGTGAGCTGACACTGAAAGCAAGTAACTTGGGATAATAAGCCGGCTAAATGTTGATGTGTGGAGGAGAGAAGAGAGTAGAGAGAAGAAAGGATGTAAGCCTACAACCGACTTAGGCATAGAAACCAAAAAGAAACTTCGTGACAGTGACATGAAAAGTCACTCCCTCCGTCCAACAAAAATGCAATTCTTTAACTTTTCAAAATCTAATTTGACCATTCGTATATATTTGTGTAAATTCGAAAACAAATTAGTTATTATTATAATATCATTAATGATCTAATAAGTCATAAAAAATTGATAATATTTATATAAATTATTCAAATAAAACGAATGATTAAATTAGATTTTAAAAAGTCAAAGAATTACGTTTTTTTCGTTGGACGGAGGGAGTAACTATGTACTATTATACATGTGGGCGAGAGAAAGCTAAAAAATTCTTATAGTGAAAGCTAAAAAAATCTTATAGTGTGAGTTTGGTGATTGTATTATTATTAAACGTACGACAGTAAGTCGCCGCCAGGTACCGCTACTTTGAGAGCAAGTATTATAATGCAGCCGGCTTCTTTGCAATCTCGTAAAGGTTTTTTCTGACCTTCTCTTAGCCATTTCATACAATAGTTTGTTGCCTATCTCACATAATTTATTGATTCTTGTGTCCAAGCCGGCTGTAAGCTTACAGCCCGCTTCTCCTGTCTCTCCTCCCTTCTCTACTCCACGTCAGCATTTAGCGAGCTTACCGTCTACCATAATACTTGCTCTGATGTGGAGGAGCCTAAGCCGCACGTACGCGTCCAGTTCCCAGCACAACAGGCGATGGATCCATCGAGCGGGGGCGGGGCCAAGGGATCACGAAAGCTCTGGCCAGGTCGTCCACGCTGCTAGCGGCTGCCAAAATCCTCCGTCATCTCGGCGGCGATCGGTGGGTGTGGCGTGGAATCCATTCGTTGTGTTTCACAAGTTTGGGCATCGATCAGCCTACGCATCTCCGGTCTCCGCTCCATTGATCGATAGGGATTAGATGAGCTAGGGCCTCTTTTTATACCTCTTTCTGGAGCAAGTGACGCGCATCATGACATGTCCGGAGCACTCTGGACACGACTTCTGGAGCTGCCCTATGTTTAGTAGTTGGGCAAAAGCTCCTAGTCTACTCTGGGCCTGCCCTAATAACAGTTTTTCTGGGACGAGGCTTTTAATTGTTGGAGGCTAATAATCCTATTGATAGCTTTGTAGACTGATTATCTTTTGTAGCCTGGATGATGAACTTTTCCATCACGCAGTAGCTCGCTGCCTGCCCTGTTGTCCATGGCACGTGTAGGGGCGACAAGGGACCATGATGATGGTGGCGGCGTACCTGCAGCCCGGCCGGCCGGAGCATATGCGGACGTGTGTGTCCGTGTCTACCCCGCCTGGCATTTTGTAGCCACGACGGCCTCTGTTTTGTAGCCATGCCGCCAAATACAGCAACAAGTACTCAAATGAATTTTCGTCTGATGGTTTCATGGCTGATAATGCTGCGGTTTCGCTGTGACAGGGGAAAACACAATATAATTCACAGTCTGCAAATCACTATAGCAATAATTATGGCCTCTTCCTTGAGAAAATTAAAGCTCAAATGAATTTTCCGAAGTTCTGTCGTTCTGGAATGAGAGTGGTGCCGCCCTCTGCCGCTTTTAATTTGTGGCTGTCACTTTGTCAGGTGCTAAACCGTGTGTGCAGGTAACGCATGGCTTGCGACACCGGAAAAACTTTAAAAAGCTACGGATACCTCACTGATTCTGATACTTCCCTTGGCTTTGCCTTGGCTTCGGGTCGTGAGAGAGCATCCTCGAGTGCTGACTGTTGGTCTCGAATCCAACGTATCGGTATCACCTAGAGTCCTGGTCCAACTATTTGATGCCAATTTCAGCGACACTTGAAAACGAATCACAATGATTCTGAGCGGAGAGGATTTAATCAATTAATTAACAAACCAGAAAACTCTGGGATTGCAAGCCGAAATGAATCCAGAACTCCATGGCCTGTTTCCGCTGGGCCTTTTTTTTTTTTTCCCACAGTTTCTGCTGGGCCATGGCGACGAGCCACAGCCCACCTGCCCTTCCAAATTCAGCTTAGCCCCCATACATTTTTGGCATGAGAAAAAGAATTCTACTGCCTTCATCCCGGGAGTTTTTGGGTGTAGATTTCCCAGTGGACAGTATGTCACTTGGGACATGGGAGGGCGTCCTCATGAGAGCAGAGTCAATGAGTAATAAAGAGCACCTTGCATCAAATCAAATAAATAAATAAATAAAATTAAGTCATTTTAACTTTTTTAAGTCAATGTATCTCAAGTTTGAAGAGAGCTCCATACGAGGAAAGCTATGTGACCTCCCGGAAATTGTATCGAACATTTGTGCTCGCGATCTTGCTGAGTACCTTTCAGTTAATACAAGGCCATAGAGCAGTGTGTGACGATCAAAAAAAAAAAAAAAAAAGAAAAAAGCTATGTGACCTCTAGTCATACATTTAAGCAGGTTTAGGAAGTTGAAAATTCTGGTTTTGAAATACGTACACAGACCTACTTGATAAATACGGGATAAATTCAAGGATTCCAATGGATTCCTTGAAATTGAAAAAGCCTGTATGTACTATAAATGTACAATCTGTCTATCTGGTTCTTTCACTCCGATCAAAACTGTCCTTCGGATTTGGCTTGCAGAGCTTTGCCTTGCGTGCCCCTATGTGACAACACCAACTACTGGCATTCACATTTTACAGTGCAGTGGAGATTCACATTGCACATTGCTGTGTAGTATAACTTTTCCAACCCAATGAGAATCGGAGCAAATTCCATCCGCATTGGTATCTATAGAAAGTCTAAATTGCAAGCAACTCTGGGCATGCAAATTGTACTTCTCAGAATGCAACTGCAAACAAGTTGCAAATTAATTCCAACACAATCAGACATGACTAGCTAGTAGTAGAAAATATCACTACGTCAGATAAGCGATACATCACATCAGATGAGCTAAAAGTACCAAGGGAACAGATGATTGTCTCAATCCTTTGGTGACAAATATTAAGAATTACTTCAGCAAATAAGTTAGTTACAGATGCAGAGCTTCAGATGGATTCAGACAGCCACCATGACACAGAATGACCAGGGGATCCACAGGCGTCAGGGTAGAGTGGTAGTTATATGATTCGAACAACACCATCTCGTATCATTACCCTGTTTGCATCTTGCATCCTCTGAGAGCAAATGAAACAAAATTTCAATGCAATCGACATGCTTAGCTATTTGTTAAGCCTGAAAGAAAACCAGCTTTGTTTTTCATACCTCCAAAATAAACTCTACTTGGCTTCTGGTGTAAGGTGCGGTTGACTCCCTATTAATTGTCTGCTCGACTTCATCAATTGACATTTGATCTACATGGTTTGCCAACACATGCTGACCGAGAATTGCTTCAAATGCGTCAATTCTGCAGGTTATCCAAAAACAAGGGCAGAGGATCAGGCATAAACAAAACAAAACAAAGCTTCAGATTTGCAGGTTATGTAGTAACCTCACTGCCGGAATATTCCGATCACTTGAAGTGTTTCCTACATCCACATCCATTGGATCATTTCCAGAGCTGTGAATAGTAGATATTTTTTTAGATACATGAATGGGGAGAAGGTAAAAACTTAGTTCTTATAAAACAGCTGAGACAATAAAGATGGGACAGGAAACATACTGTAAATGAACTACTTAGTTCTTATAAAAACAGCTGAGACAAGTGGGCATTTGGATAAACTTATAGAATATTAAAATCACCTTCCATGTCCATCCACAGTACCACCAGTTGCACCTGCATCATGATCAGCTTGCTGTTTCATCTCCATTTCTCTCTGTTCACGCTCTTCCATCTCAGTCAACTCCTTGTGGTATATTGCAAAATTTAGAACTTGCAATGCAGCCTCAACATCGGATTTCAGAACCTGCAACACAAGACATTACCACCATGATCAGATCTTCTTGGAGACTAGTGGCTCTGTTATCCTTCTAAAATATCGAACCGTTTGTAAATGGTGAAATTGCTTCATTTCTTGGTGAAGTTTCAGGAAAATTAAGAGCAAACAAATAGGAGCTGTGGTTTATCCAAAATTTTTTTGATGTTGGTAGATTGCTTGAGGAATAAGCAAAATACCTCATGCCTCAGTTTCATCTTGGCATGAGCTGTAGATAGACGAATTATGGTTTCCAATGTCCTCGCTGTAATTGGAAGTGTACCTCCACCGGACTGTAAAACACACAGGTGAACAAATAAGAGCTACAAACATATAACATTAACAAGACAGCAGGCAGGTATGCTTGAATCAAACCTTTGCATTTGCACTACCATCCCTGAGCTCAGCATATGAAGTTGCAATATGTTCAGATGCCTGCAGCAGAAGGAATTTCAATGCTATATCTGAAAGGAGAGCTTTCTATCATATGTAAGAAAAGAGATTCTCTTAAACAATCAAAAAAACAATGAAATACATAAGTGTACTGAAGAGGAAGAAAAGAATGCAGCCCCCACCTTGGCGAGGAAAACATGGTATGTTAAATGCGCAATAAAAAAATGATATCTCCGCCAAGTATCACTCTGTATCCAGGATTGGAAAAGGTTACCTCATCAGTAAGCTTCGGTTGAATAAGGTTCTTCGCATAATGAATATATTTCTTCAGAAATTTGACAGTTAGCCTGTCTTGCTTGGCTTTCTTGCCTCTTCTTCTATCCTGACCATGGAGCATTCTATCATACTTAACAAAAATGGCTGCATTAGCATCACCGTTATCATCTTCAGCATATCCCTCTTTATCAAGAGACCTTGCTCCTACAGTTTATGAGGTTGTCTTTTATTAAGCAAATGAAAAGAATGGAAGAACTGAAAACAAATATATTGGACTGTAAAACAGCACAGCTACCTCCATCATCAGTGCAATATCTATGCATTCTTGCAACATGTTCTGAAATTTGCCGATCAATCTCAGGATCCATTTGATCAAGAACAATAAAAAGTAAATCAAAACGGGAGAGCAGTGAATCCGGAAGCCCGATATTCTTTGTTGGTGTCAATGAACGATCATACTGTCATAAGGCCAGAAATTATTGTCAGAAACAGACAATCAAGTTGAACACACTTACGGAGCAAGGGAAAGAAATGCTAAGAGCATACAGTTCCATATATTGGATTTGCTGCAGCAATTACACTACATCTCGCATTTAGCGAGGCATGTATTCCTGCCTTTGCAATGGTTACAGTTTGCTGTTCCATAACTTCATGAATAGCAACTCGGTCTTGATCATTCATTTTATCAAACTCATCAATGCAGACAACACCACGATCAGCAAGAACCATGGCACCAGCTTCAAGCCTTCTTTCTCCTGAACAGAAAATTATCATGTGGCTTTTACTGGAATATGAATATGAATACCAATGTGCAAAGTTGAGTTTTCTTTAACGTAAAATGTGCAAAGTAGAGTTGCATCATTTTTTTGAGAGAAATAGTTGCACCATTTACCAGTCTCTTGATCAGAAGTCACAGCAGCAGTCAAACCAACACCAGATGAACCTCTGCCAGTTGTTGAGATAGCCAAAGGGGCAATGTTCATGACAGCTCTTAGGAGCTGGGACTTGGCAACTGAAGGATCTCCCACCATCATCATGTTTATATCTCTGTATGTATGCCAAAATATAAATATACATAAATAAAGCACAATCAATGATATCATGTGTCAGTAATGATCTGAAACATCACTTACCCTCTCAAGTGAGTTCCGTTTTTTAGATTCTTCTCAACGCCACCAAGCATCAATAGTACTACTGCCTTCTTTATCCATAGATGACCATATATGGAAGGAGCAAGTGAGTTTCCCAGCAAGTCGAAGGTGTCATTTCTCCTTGATATTTCTTTCATCCGCTTCAGATCTTCCCGAGTATAGACAGGTGCATTTGCCTCTTTGTTAAGAAGTGACACATTATTTGCGATAAGGACAGTTCTACAGGCATAGTAATACAAAACCACATTATTCTTCAGAAATAGGTAAGTTGAAGCCAGCTCTGGTGAGGTCGTAGCTGAACTGACCTGAACACACCACTAACAGTTCCCTTGCTTTTCCCTGGTAGAGCCTTGTATACACCAACAATAGAGACACGGTCACCAGGTTTGCAACAATCCACGAGATCATCTTCTACAATAACATCGACAGTTCTTGGGAGCTGTCCAGGTGCAGAATTTTCAGGCACTTCTTGTATGGACAATGTCTGGTGATCCTTGTAGTCACACATTCCATACTCAGTGACCAACAAGTTACCATTGTCATCCTAGGCATTCCAGATTGAGAAGCATTACAAGTACAGTACCAAAGGGGTCGATTGAATGAAATTGTAAAGAGCAGATAGTAGGAGCATACCCTTGTTGGATAAACAGAGCCAGTAGGCAAGCCTACAAAAGAAGTGATGTCCCTGTATTCACGTGACAGAAAAGCCCCGGTCACAGGGCAGAAGTGAACACTCTTAACAACTTTTGGCCTTACCAAAGAGCCTGTTTTTTTTCAGGAGGAATAATAATATTAGCACTCAGAGTCAAAGGTGTCTATCTTTGCTTTGATTAGTAAATTGCTGGCATGGATTGATAGACCAAGTTGTGTAACTGTGTTAGCATCAGATAAGTATGCTATATGCTACAAGTTTCATTACAAATTCGTGTAGCTCAGACATTCTGACACCATCATTCAAGTTCAGTTTTACTGACACAGCTAACAAGGACAATTTTACCCATTCTAATTTGCAGTTTCCCTTTACCACAAAGGTGCCAGTTGAACTACCAACAAAACTTCTATCCACCAGCAAGTAGAATGCTAGAGTTTAATTGGAGCTTGTTCAAAAGATACTGACAACACAATCTGGTACCATGTAAACAAAGTGCATCCAACAAGCAGTATGACTGGAACCAGAGCATAACAACAATGTGGTACAATGATCTCATGAAAGGGGGAACTGAGACATTACATTTGGTGACAATGCCCTCAACGCAGACCATGGTGCCGATGAAGGAGAACATGAGATCCCTGGGTGTGACCCTGTAGAACCCGAACGGCCCCGAGAAGCCCACCATCACGCGCTCACCTTCCTTCAAAAACTTGGGGTCCAGGTTCTTGGCCACCTCCGACACCGCGTCCGACGCCGGCTGCATATACTCCCCGGGGCTCCGAATCACCCTATTCAGACCGACGCAAGAGCAGACCGCATCAGCCAGGAAAGCAGCAACTTGTTGCCCGACAGAACAACAGAGAAAGCGAGGGAAAGGCAGCGGCGGGGCACCTGTGGGCGAGATCGAGGTTGTGATTGCGGAGGTCGTCCATGCCGATGATGAGGCGGTGGCGCTTGTTCTGGACCATGTCGCGGACGGCCTGCATGTAAACCCCCTTCCCGACCTGCTGTTGGAGCCGAAGAGCGTTAGCCGATAACCCGTCGAACCGGCGGCGGCAGCAGCGGCGCTAGGGATGGCGAGGGGGACGTACGTCTTGGTCGAGGAAGTCGAGGAAGGCGCGCTTGTGTGCCGCCATTGCCTCCTCGTTGACGTCCATGGCTGCCTGCGGACCAGGGGCGGATCCAGTAGACGGACATGGGTGTAATCAGCTTCGCACAGCAGAAGGGAAGGGAAGAGAAAGGGTGGGAGTACCTGGTGGGTGCGTGCTCGTCGCCGGCGAAGAGACCAACGAAAGCCTCAGCACCTGGGATGGCCAGATGGGGGCCGCTTGCGACCAGGAATTCCGGGAAGGGGATGCAGGGACTCCCCTATGGGCGGGGATGCGGGCGGCGCGTCGACGGGCGGCCGGCGGCGCGTGCGGGCGGAGGGGGAGGAAGCGGCGGCGGCGCGCGGTTTCGTGTCGCGAGCGGGAAGCAAAATCAAAGCCCGCGCAAGGAAACTCCACGAAACGGGCCTTCTTCTGGGCCGTTTATTTTTTTCCCCCACACATCTCTTTTTTTGAGTTTCTTTTATTTTTATTTTTCTAAATTTCTACTGTATTATAAGTCGTTTTGGACAAGGTTTGGGTCAAACATTAGGAATATAAATCATTAATAACTTTTAAGTTGTTGAATTTATAAATGTAAAAATTATATGAATAGATTTGTGTTAAAAAATACTTTGATAAAAGTATACATAGTATATCACATTTACATAAATATTTTTATAATAACAAGTGGTCAAAGTTGTGTTTTGAAAACCGTGTCACTGTCCTAAACGACTTCTAATACCAACCCGGAGGTAGTATCTATCCACCGTCTGCGTTACTGGTAAGCTCACAGGACTCCTCTCCCGTTCCATCTTCACATCAAGATCAAGCTAAGAGCATCAGATAGGTATTGCGATGATGATTCAGTTCTTGTCGCACAGAAGAGATGCATCTTTATTGTTCTGATGAGATGAGAACAAGAAAAGTTAGAAATATTCAACAGCTATTAGTTATGCAAATCATTGTATACGAAAATTTTCTGATTCAGATTAACATTCAGATAACTTTGAAGAACACTAAACTGTAGCAGCTAGTTTCTTAATTTTGTGCAGGACAATAGTTACCTGGCGGGTGTGAACCTCATTCGTTGGTCATGAGTCATCTTTAGTTAATCTGTGTTATCTTTAGTTAAATATTTTTAGTTATAGTCATTATCTGATAATTATCTTTTGTTGATTGTTATGGTCCTTACCTGAAAATTGTTAATCATATCGTTGGTCACGTTAATCATATTGTTGGTCATGTTAACCAATGTACTGAAACTGAAAGTATATGATATGATGTCTCTTAACTGAAAGTTTGGGCTCGGGTGCAGTCAAGTTGTGTCTATTTTGACTAAAAGTATATATTTGACCTTGCTCTAAGATGAATGTCTGTGCATGCCTGGCTCAAAACCAAACAGACCTTACTGTATCTTGTCCAAAAAAAAAAAAAAAAAAAAACAGACCTTACTGTAAGGGGGAAATAGAGCGCTCCACATTTCAGAAATGAAGACAACTCACACAAAGTTACAATATCATGTAAAAGAAAAATGATATTTTACTGCATAGGTTTGAACATGGAACTGCTCAAAATTCTAGCTAACAGAGTGAATGGAACTGGACTGAAAAACTGAAAAAGCAGGGACGATCAGTACTGGAAGAACAGCAGGATATCACAAAGCACAAATGTTCATGGGATGTTCACGATTTGTTGACAGGGAAGGTTCAGAACTTCAGTGGCAAGGGTAAGTTCTTCATTGCTTGCATTGCACCACAGAACGAATAAGGTGTACAGTAAAACTAAAACAAATTCACAAGTTTGAATTGTGAGTAAAGACAATAGACAAGTCATCAATGAGAAACAAAAAGGTTAAATATATCTATATATTGATAGTGTAACATATATTTGTATTGCAAAAGCAATCCTCATGCAGAAGGCAAGGTTGAATATTTTTCCCTCAATTCTGAACAAGGTCAGTGCAAGGGTGCTGGAATCATGCATTGACAGTGGGGAGCTCAATCCAAGATTGATGTACATTACACTAGCTAGTAGCTACTCTGTCCAAGGGAGGTGCCCGGAGTAAGGCACCGGGCCACAATAGGAGAACAGACCCTTCAGCTCAGGGCAGCCAGCAGGGTATGGAATGGTACGATGAAATGGGTCCCTCTTCAGCCTCTTTACATGAAGAGATCCTAGACATCCATATGGGTCTTCAAGGAACTGAGAACGGACAGCTGCTTCACCTTTCAGAGCAGCCTCCCTTGCAGAAGGTGTAGCTGGTGTACCTGAGAAGAAGAATCTTCCTTCTGGGAATCCGAGTGCGGTTCTGTGCAATTGTGCGAACCGTTCCTCCTTGAAATCATAACTAACAACCTAAGCAACAAATGGTCAAATGTGCTGATTAGAGAATGGCAACAATCAGAACTCAAAGGGCTTGAATTCAAAGTTCAGAAGATCAACATCCACTATTATACTGGTATTAATAAGTAAATAGTTGACTCAAGGGTTTCAAAAGAAGCAAAGCTTACAGTTATGTTTTGCGGATATCTTCCAGTGAGCTCTCGGAAACGGCACACACTAAATAGGAGGTTCTCAAAACTATCTCGTGCATGCTCCTCAGTGAGTGCTCGGCTCCTTACACCCTCATCATTTCCTGTGCACGTCCACACATACAGTTAGTAGACTATGAAGGACAACTGAACTGAGAAGTCGTTCAGTGTACAGAAAATTAAAGAACATCAAGATCGAGGTGCAAGCATGAGCAAGGTGTAAATATCACACTGATGAGTGATGACAGTGAGAAAGTTAAAATATTAACTTTCAGGAAACATTAACTTAGAGCACATACTCAGATGCTCAGACTGTCTTTGTTACAAAGGTGGAAATGTGCCTGTGCCCTGAATTATATATTTTGACATAACCAGAAACCCAGCCTTTTAGGCCTTGCCTGTTTACAGAAACAGAATATGATTTTGAATTGGGAATAACGAAGCACCATAATAATGTGACCCTCTCCAGAGTCTGAAATCACTATCATACGAATAATATATGTCCCCAAAGACAAGCTTGTTTGTTTTTGCATTTTACTAGAGCAGCTGATGGGTTAGCACTTTGCAGTCATAAGCAATCACACGATCTATCCTACCTTTGGTTAGGATGAGAGATTCACAATGCCACAAAAAATCTTACTAAAGTACATCAATGAAGAAATGTTGCTGAAAAACTCACCAAACCATCCTTTTGACTCGGCAATAGCCCAATAGCTCTGCGCCTCGCTCCTCGGACCAGCATCTCTCCTCGTCTCCCCGCCGCTGAACAAGAGGAGCGCCCCCTGATCCCTGGCGGCGATCCCCAACCCCCCTCCTTGATGTGAGCCAGGAAGGTGGCCGCCTGTCCAGGGTGCTTCTGGTACGGCTCCAAGAACCAGGAGCCCTCACTCTCGGTCTCCCCGCACCTGGCACTCGTGTAGATGGAATGCCCAGCCACCATGACGAGGTTCCGGAGCTTCGGAAATGGGTACTCCCCAGGCCCGCCGTCACTGGACCACGGCGGCCTCATCATCCTGAACCGGGCCTCGTACACGGACAGCAAGATGAGGACGCCGAGCCCGAAGCAGAGGAGGATGACGGCGACGGCCACCGGGTGCGCCTCGTAGAAGTAGCGGATCCTCGTGACGACCGAGGCCTCGAGGTGAGGGTGGTGGTTCTTGGGCTTGCGGCCCTTGCGAGGGGACCCGGACTCGAGATCGACGAAGTCGCCGCCGCCGACGCCGCCTCGGGGGTAGCGGAAGGACTTGGGGCTCCCCGTACCGAATCCCTGGCTGCTGCTCATCGCGCTGCTCTCGCTCTCTCAACAAGTTCTGGCCTGGCCTTCTCACTCACACTACATCACTCACTTTGGGCACCAAATCAAAGAAAGCTGTTTGTCCTTGGCAGCTCGCTGAACTGGGTGGGATGAAGGCAGGCCAGATCCGATCCAAAGCTTGGGGTCTCTCTCGTCGGGAAGATGCAGATGCTGCTGTTTGGTACCAGGTCAGAATCCAATCCCCCGAGTGTCGTGCGATGCGAGGCACGCCTGCCCCACGCGCAGGGAGGAACCGATCCCAGGAGACAGCCTGTCCGTCGAGATGAAGAAATGGCGCCAATCAGCACGATTTACGGATGAAACCGAGAGAGAGAAGATGTCGGAAGTAGAGATCCCACCTTTGATTCTGATGCGCCACCGCCGGGACCGGGAGGGAACAAATCCGGTTGGATATGCCGAGGTGAATGGCAACAGGCGGCGACGCGGTCCGGCAGGATTGGGGAGTAGACGCTACTGGGGAGGGGAGGGCGGCGTTGCTCCGCCTCCGCGCTCGGTCGTGTCCTGTGTCCAGCCGGCCACCGGGGTCGACGCCAGGGATAGGGGGATTTTACATTTTTACCATTATAACGGATGCGTCTTCTTCGAATATCACTCTTATAATGCGGCCTTACGGATCTATCGGTAGCGTTGTTGAATCTGCTACATTTTTACCACCTTGTCCTACGTGGCACGCCATGTCAACATGAGATGGATAAACACGGTCGGCAGGACACGCGAAATTACCTCCCCGCCCCGCCCTTCTTTCCTCACGGCGCTTCTATCCGCCTCCGTCCGCCCCCTTCGTTCTTTGCTGGCGGGGCGAGCCGCTCCCGTTCCCCTTTCACGCGAGGACGAGCGGAGGGCGTCCCCCCGACGCCGGGACGGAGCAGCCCCGCGCGAGGCCCGACGCCGCCCCGCCCCGCGAGGCCACGCGCCCGCTCCCCGCGTGAGCCGCGGCCCGGCCGCCCCCTCCTCCTTCCCTCCCGGTATGTGACCTTGCTTTGTCATTGCATCGATTGAGGTCAAGGTTAGGTTTAGGATTCATCCCCGGTTTTTGGGGCTTCGCAGCCGATGTAGTACGGCGTGTCGCAATGGATGGTGATTGTCCTCCTTGGTATGCACTTAACCCTTTGCTTCCCCCTCATTGGTACGGCGTGAACTGTGGTATGCAGACATAGTTGCTTATGTGTTTTTACTGTTTATCATGGTGTCAGGATCGATCCTGACAATGCGTTTAGACTAGCTGTTAAGGTTTCTAAGTATGTTGCTGATGGTGATTATGGGTCAGTGCAAATGGCCGAACAACACCATGACATCTGGTTTGATAGGAACAGTCAATACTCATTGGCTGAGTTTCATATGGAGTTAGCCACAAAGATTATATGGGGCCCTTCTCAAGCGAGTTGCGGTTTGGGTTTTGGACCAACAAAGTGGCTCTCGGTGGAAGCTTAGGAGGGATGAGCATGTGCACCGGATGATTAAGGACGAGATGGGATGATAGATTGGCTTTTATTGCGGTTGAAGTTGTGAGGAAAGATAGGGACTTTGATGGCTCGCTTCTTCTAGAGCTAGATGTGTCTCTCGGTGTTACTAGTGTTAATGAACCAAATGCGAGAGGCAAATGATGTTGAAGGTTTTGGTGACACATGCAGCTCCCCCTCCATGTAATCGAAGCGACTGCGGGCGCAAAATTGATTGGACCACTCTTACCATACAAGAGAACCCCGATGATGATGGTACGGTATGCATGCTTGTCAATGAGGACCAAGTGTATGAGGCAATGGGATTCAAGGTAATCGACCCACCACCGGAAGAGGTGCCAATTCCAACAATGACAAGGGAGATGCAAAGAAGATATGAATGAAGCGGTGTTAATGTTGATGACACGACTCCGAAGAACCACTATATGATTGGGACGGGGACAATCGACCGAGTGTAGGAATTTCCTATCCAAGCGTTGATGAGCTTAGGCTAGCCGCTAGACAACATGCTATTGTTAAGCATTTCGAATTTGACATTGAACATTCGGACAAAGATAGGTACGAGGATTTGTTGTGCTTCTCTAGGTCGCCCATGGAAGCTTAGAGCCAAAGTCCAACATGATGGCAGGCTGCGGGGGTATATTTTTCTACATGATTTAATGTGTTTCTCATTTGTCCCTAATTATGTTTCTTTTCATTGCAACGTGTTTTCAAGTAATAACACTTAATGAAAGTTGTTTTTTCTACATGCGGATACAAATTAATAGGTAAGAACATAAGTGTGCATCTAGGCAAAAGGTTGAAGATAATACAATGGCATCAATAGCACGGGTTGCTTGAAAGAGCACCTCAATTTTTGAAGAAGAAACCATCAATGGGGGCTCTTGAAATGAAAAAGGAGTTAAAGTTCAAATATGGCATTGATATACCCTACCGCATAAAGTGTACAATGGCACAAAAGAGAGCATCGACAAGTTGTATGGTAAGTTGAGTGATTCTTTTGATTACTTGTACCGGTTCAAGGCGAAATTGAATTGAGATCACTGGCGGTGTGGTAGAGATAGACATCATCACCGATGAAGATGGAGTAATTAGATTCAGAAGGTTCTTTTTGTGCATTCAAAGCTTGTATAGATGGTTTTGTGAATGGTTGCAGGCCTTATATTAGTGTAGACTCTACACATTTAAATGGCATGTGGAATGGCCAAATGCTGCGCACCTTAGCATTAGATGGTCACAATTGGATGTTTCTGTAGCCTTTGGATTCTTTGAGTCGGAGACAAAGGAGAGTTGGGAGTGGTTTTTGAAGCAACCGAGCAAAGCCATTGGTCCCATGCAAAGTTTAGCTATCTGTATGGATGCATGTAAGGGGTTAGAGTCACAGTGAAACTTGTGTTTCCTCGAGGCGGCGAGTGGAGGGAATGTTTTAGGCACTTAATGGAAAACATGAAGAGGCACTACGGTGGTGATGTGTATGCCAAGAACATGTGGCCTGCAGCTAGAGCATACTCGAGAACATAAGTATGACTTTTTTTTTTTAAAAGGGTGTTAGAAGCTTCTTCAGAGTCAAGGCTTGGTGGATAGAGATCATCCTTTTCTCTGGGCAAGAAGTAAGTTCTCTCCTGACATCAAGTGCGACTACATAAACAATAATTTGGCTGAGTCTTGGAATTCTTGGATCAAAGAGCACAAGGATCTGCCTCTGCATTGCATGGCAGATGCTATTAGAGAGAAGATAATGTTGTTGTTTGGCAAAAGGAGGAAGATATCTTTAGCATTGCCCGATGGAATATTGCCTATTTGTCATCCACCAACTCAATCTTTGCCTCCAAAGGATTGGGACACTTACATATTGCCAAGGGCCATCCTAATGAAGCTGAGGTAGCTGAAGTGTACAAAGATGAAGAAGTTAGAAGACATGTGGTGTATTTACCTCAGAAAATTTGCACTTGTAGGCAGTGGCAAGTGATCGCAAACCATGCCCACATGCATTGATTTGTGATATGCAAAGCACAAGGCAACCCCGACATGGGTTCCTTTGTTGACCAATACTACTCGGTGGCCAAGTTTCAAGCAGCTTATGCAGGCATTATTCCTAGTATCACTGATAAGAACCAGTGGCCTAAGGTTGACAAGGGCTTCAAAGTGGAGCCTCCAGCGCCAAAAAAGAAAGAACCAGAGGAGGAGTCAAAGAAGGGGGTTGGTGGAAGATTGAGAAAAAATAGGATAAAACCAAAGCAAAAGAAGGGGGGCAAGGCTACAAGGCAAGTCATGTGTCCTAACTGTAAAGAGTATGGTCACGGGGGGCAAATAGCTGGAGGTGCTCCTTAACGGGACAAAGAAAAGGTACTTTTTGACTTATTCACGTTCATTGCCCGGATTCATTCATTCCTAACTAACTAACTCCTTTCACACTTTTGTAGGAAAAATACTAGGAAGAAGGCACCAAAGGTTGGGAGGAAGAAGGCCAAGAAAGGTGAAGGTGCTGATGAAGCACCAACTCCAAGGACAAGAGGTGCATTGGCAAGGGAAGCAGCAGCAAAAGCTAGGAGTGAAGCTCAAGAATTAGAGCTCAAGGCAGCGGTTAAAAAGGGAAATAGCGAGAGGCAAACAACAAGGGAAGAAATGGAAGCTATTAGAAATGAGTTTGCACTTGTGCCTCACACTACAACAAAGCAAGGCAAGAAGTTGATGAAGTGATGGCTTTGCAAGTTGATCTCCCACAAACACCAACTAGAAGGTATTGACATCCAAACCGACCAAAGTGCACAAAGGTTGTTTAAATGAACATCTACTAATTTTTTTTTAATCATAACAGGGCACTATTCCAAGAAGATGAACTCCAAATTGAACAAGTGAAGAAAATGACACCAAGAAGGAAAATACTAGCAACTAAATCGAAGAAGAAATCTCCAAAGAAAGAAGCAAGGAAGAAAGGGCAAGTGAAGAAACTTGAGGGTGCTTGTGCTTGTGTTGTGTAATTGGTCAAAAACATATCTTTTTGTGCACCGAGATGTGACTTTTGTGTTGTGCAATTGGCCCATGAACTTGTCTTTTCAATGGCATGTAATATATGTGATGCTAGTGCATGCGAAAGCAAAAAAAAACATTAAACATTTTGCTCTTTTATGACTTATGTAATGGCAAACAATTAGCCCCTATTTTCATGTGAACATCAATGTATCAGGCTGCTATGAATTTGTCTATTTTTTCTTTTTAATGAGATGACTATTTATTTGTTGAATGGCTGTCCAATCTGGGTACGCATTGTGGAGTGATGGGTGCTTAATGGAAGAAAAGGCCGGGGTAGGGAGGTCTTTTCCCGTGTGGCTGCTGACTGTGTGTGGGTGACTCAGTCTGACATGGCAAGCCACGTAGGCAAATGTGGTATATATGTAAGATGTTGAACTCAAGAATGATGAATTTGTAAGACGCATTCTAAACCTGGTATTCGTGTAAGACGCATCCGTAAGGATGGTAAATATGTAAAATCCCCGGGATAGGAGAGGGGATCAGGAACGGTGAAAGTTTGTCATTTCCGAGTTTTTCCAACTGCTCCTTTTTCAACCTCACTCAATCAACCGTAGACCTTTTTTTTTTTTTTTTTGAGTGAAAATGACGTCTTGGAACACCAAAAGGTAATGTTCTGACGTGTGGGGCCCATGTGGTAGTCTCTTTTCTTGTATTTTTCTTTTTTTTTTTCTCCGGTTTTCCTTTTTTGTACGCATGCTAGAAGGCGAATAACTGCCTAAACCAACCTAACCCTCCTGCATTTCGATGCAAATTCCTCTGATTTGTTTGGTAGGGAAGTTGTAGATTATGTTTTTGGGAAGCATTTCTACTCCCTTCATCCTAAATTATAAGGCATTCTAAAAATCTTGGAGAGTCAAAGCATCTCAAGTTTAACTAAATTTATATGATAAGATACTAATATTTAGGATGTCAAATAAGTATCATTGAATTCTTCATTAAATATATTTTCATAATATATCTATTTGATGTCACAAATATTTTTAATTCTCTTTATAATTTTGGTCAAACTTGAAATGCTTTAACTTTCCAATATTTTTGGAATGTCTTATAATTTGGGATGAAGGGAGCACTTAACTAAAACCAATCCTTCTATATATACCAAAGGTTTATGGTTGATTGAGGTTATACAATAAAATTGATAACAAAAAAGGTTAATCTACTATTATTTTTCTCCTACTTTTAGCTTCTCTAATAACTTTTGCTATCTATAGCCTCTTTCAACAAGATTTGTAGGCATTTTAGATAACCTTGTCGACCTTAGAGCAACTCTATATTGTGCTCCTCCATAGCATGTCTTCCTCGAAGGTGTTCGTACGAGATCTTTTAGACGAATATCATCGCTAGTTATAGATTAACTTTTTTTCGACTTTGACCTTAGATTAACTTTGTTGTGCTCCTCTATTGTATGTCTTCATGTTCGTTGTATTTTGAACGAAAACCAAACATCTAACCTGTCTAGCTACTTGAACCTCTCTTCGCTACATGCTATAACCGTGTGCAGCCTTGCGAGTTACTAGCTCTTACATATTGAACATCGATGACCGTCAACCCTATTATACTCCCTCCATCCAAAAAAAAAATGCAATTACGGAAATCATGCCAAAACTTATTACGTAAATATATTTGTCATTAATCTAATGATACTTAAGTGTTAGTACTTTTTGTAAAATTTTGGTCAAAGTTGAAATTGGTTGATTGCTCATTAAATGGGAATTGCATTCTTTTTCTGGGCAGAGGGAGGGAGCACGAGAGTAATACGTCAAATCTGCATGTGCACATTTTGACATAAAAGCTGTATAAATATATATAGTCCAAAATCCATCCCAAAACGTGACCAAATGTGATGGTAATAGCCACTAGTACGAACAACGAAGGACGATATGTTCATAATAAGAAGCCATCATGCATCATGACCCTGAACTCTTGGAAAGAAATGACGCCATCGCCGTCGAGATCGAACCTGCAGATCATGGCCCTGCACTCGTCCAAATCCAATTTCAGCTGCTGCTGCTGATGCTTGGAACAATTCGCCCCGATCATCAGCCGGCCGAGCATCCGCTGCAGGCTCGCCGGCGTGATGCACCGCTCCTCCTCCTCCTGATCCGCCTCCCCGCCTCCGCGAACATCCCGAACGCCATCCTGAGGCACCGCTGCCTGCTGCCGTCGTCGTCGTCGGCCTGCTGCTGGTCCGTGTCCGCCGTCGCCGCAGCCGCCAGCCCGAGGAACTCGTCGCGGTCCAGCAGGCCGTCGCCGTCGGCGTCCGCCGCCGCCAGCACGGCCGCGGCCTCCTCCTCGTCCAGCGCCGCCAACGCGCAGCCGCGCAGCTCCGACGCCGACACCTTGCCGTCGCCGTCCTTGTCCAGGGCCTCGAACAGCGACGCCGCCGCCGCCGTGGCAGCCATTTGTTTTCTTGTCACGATGATCACGTATATATGTGACAGACCACGTAAGCAGCGCTGATCGATGGCCTAGAGACGATCTATATATCATACACTTGGATGATATGGTTGGCTACGTCGACGATCGTCCGTACTACTGGAGATATATAGGAATGTGTCGACTGATTTTGAGAAGTCTTCTGAGAAAGCGGAGCTGTTTCCGTACAAGTTGTTTTGTTTTTCTTCTTCGTCCTTCATTTGATTTGATGTAAAAAGAAAGGTGAGTTGCGATGTAATTTCCGCGCCTTTTCTAGAGAAAAGGCTAGTCGGCATATATATATATATATCGTGTGCGAACCCCTCTCGCAAGAAGAACCGTACGTACGTACCCACAAATGCCAAGTCAAATACGCATCACATGACATCTTTTGTTGTTGGTAGGTAGCAGCAAGGGAGCGTTTTGTCATCCCAAAATTCGTATTTGCTTCCTAAATTTCAATAGAATAGAACCCGCGCAATTCAAGTTAGCTAGGGCCTCTGAACTGATCTCTCAAGATCATTAAGCTATACTAGATCTACCTCACAACGACATCAATTGAGTACTCGTCAACACGGTTAACGGCATCGATCATCTGGCTGGCCCGGCTCGCGCCGGTGGCTGGCAACCGGCCAGCACCGCCGCGTGCGCGTGGCCGGCGCCATTGACTCCGACAGGAGTGGTCAGGAGCTGGGCGACGACCGTGACTCCGTGATCGAGCTTCCATGAAAATCCCTTTGCATTGGCTTCCTTCGACGTGGAGTCTTCGATCGACCCGGCCCATTGCTGGATTAATACCGTTAGTTACTACGGTCCGCCGCGGTGCCGCACCCGCCCCCAATCCACGCGCACTAGCACCCAACTTTTCTTCTTTTTCTTTTTTCTTTTTTGAGTTTTATTTAGGTGGGTTTAACTTGCATTTACTAGTCCGTGACCGTCACATATATAGGCATTTATTATGACAATACCAACATTTTAAATAAAATGAAAGAGAAGTGAGTTCAAATGAAACTATCTTGTTGCTGTTCGGCTGATGGTTTCGATCTGCGGCTATAAGTTATGGTATAATTTTTAGAGCAATTTTTATCTCACAACAAATAATCAGCAACAACCAGTTTATTGGCCACGAAAGCGTCAGCGGAACAGCCGTCGTGAGACTCATTAATTAATAAGCTGAGCTGATAAGTTCAAGTGAACAAGGCGGACCAACACAATCTATATGACTCATTAAACAATTGAATGTATGAGGCTGGTGCGCGGAGCGCACTGAGTGTGCCTCCGCAGACAAGCCTCATACACATGCATCCCATCTTACGAGCTTCTCCAAGATACTAAAGCCAATAGATTTTAAGATTGACAAAGTTACCACATATACCTCGGTATCGACGGTCCGGAGTAGCCTATTAGGCTATCATTAAAATTCATCTACCATCATTAAGTCAAGAACTTAAACTCAAGTGGGAAAGTTCCATCATAGGATAATCAGCTAGCTGAGATACGTCGTGAAAAAAATCATAAAATGAAAAAATGCACAACTTCAACAAAAGAAATTGAACTGGGCAAAGAATTACCAGTAAACATATGTGGCACTATAACATTTTTTTTTGACTGCCTTTTAGCACAATTTATAAACGAAAAAATGGATTTTGCAAAAACTTGAGCAGAAACTATATAGTAACTTTGAATGAGTTACCTTCAATTGATATTTTAGTGCACAGCATGCTGTAGTGTTGTCCAACTAGATGTATTTACTACCTAACAAACAAATAAACATATAATCAATTCAAATTCATATGCGTAGCAACTTCAGTGAGCATCCAACAGCACATTATGATTGTATAGGAAGTCTAATGAAAAACTCTGAGAGCTAGGTTGCAATTTCAATTAATACTTGGTACTGACTTATGTGGAAGATGTATATCAACTTCAAATAAGGTAGAAATTTTGGTTAGCATTCACTTACAAGCTATGTGGAAGATGCATAGGAGCTTCATCCAAGGTGATGGCTGATTTTGGCTGATTAAATAGTATGATACGTGAGAGAGGATAAGTTGAAACAAGCCAAGCCAAGACAAGCCGAACAGGCTCAAATTTCGTAAGCAGTCAACACAACTCATGTGGGGACCTTTTGCAATTTACTCACTAAATGGTAAAAGCTATATGTTACAAATAAGTACATAAATTGAAGATATCTATAATCTATGTATAACTCTTATAAAGCAAAACACCACTAGCAATTCTCTTGATATGCAGGGTGTCCATCTCACTCCCTAAAAAGAAAAGGCACAAAACACAACCAAATAATGTCTGAGGTGAGAAAATCAGAGTCATGACTGCCGAAGTCGAGAAAGACCAACATGGCGATTCTGACGGGTTGGGGGAGAAGAATAGATAGTGATGGTTTTGCCATTTCAACATCAGGAGGGCATGCTTTGTTTCTTATTTATTTTATTTACTTTTATGAAGAAAATGATACTAGTGGTTAAAGGTTTTGAGTGAAAGAAGTTGGGTGGCGTGGGGGTGTATTTCAGTAAAAAAGGGTAGAGTTTTATAGCTTAACCGGACGAAAGAAGAGGTACAAAGAAGACAAGAAAACAAAACAACAAGAATGACCAACACTGACCAACGTGAGAACAACTGAACAACCAGCACACAACTATTAGAAGCTTGCAGCTCAACGAACTAAAGCAGTGGTAGATGCAATGCAGTAGATTTTTGGAAGGTTGAGTTGCAAGCTTGCAATTCGACCTTTTCTAATAACAAGTTCGATTTAGGGGGGGCAGAGTATATAAAACATGCAAATTTTCTCTCTCTGTTTTCTCTCTTCTCTTATGTTTTGTTGGTGTGGTGCCCCCTTTTTTTTTGGCTTCAGTTCGCTTTGTTAAGTGGCATCATCCTGGCGACAAGTCAACAGAATGCTCGAATTGTTCAGCGACTAATCAAATGAAGAGTAAACCCCGGGGGCCTGCTTAATTATCGAAATGAAACAACACGCAAAACTTCGTCTGATCCGGAATTCTGCGGGCTGTCACTTCACATCAATCTATCGTAATAAAGGGAGAAAATTTAAATCCAATGACATTGACACTTGGGGAAAATGAACATTTAAATGGCATCATGTTAGGAAATGCTACAATGGGTGTGTTTAGATCCCAAAATTTGGTGCAAAATTTTGGAGGAAAGTCACATCGAGCACTGTAGCACGTTTCGTTTTGTCGGTGGTAAATATTATCCTACCATGACGTAACTAGGCTCAAAAAGAATCGCCTCGTAATGTACATCTAAACTGTGTAATTAGTTTATTTTTTTTACCTACATTTCGTTTATTTACTCGTTGCATGTGCCAGTATTTTTGATGTGATGGGGAATCTTCTTTTTGCATAGTAGAATTTGGAGAAAGTTAGGGTGCTAAACACACCCAATGTTATCGGTGATCTAAACCTACACGGTAACCACGCTGGAAGGATCACCAGAAAGTTCATGGGAGAAGACAGCAGAGTCACAACCATAGATGGCCGAAGGTCGGTCACTGCACGTGCCTGGCTGGGTTCAGAAGATTTCAAAATCCTCAAGTTCATCAGGTTAGGTCTCCTTGGCACAGGCCTCCAAGAAGCTCCAGTTCGCTGAAGAAACACATCTGTTTGGTTCCTAAAGATTTTTGTTTTCAAGAACGAAACCTTCTCTCCAGCTCAGTTTAGAAACAGAACGTTCGTGACGATTTTTGCTTTGACCAAAACTTTCCGTAAGATTTTGCCGATCGAATTTGTACGCCACACTCAGTTGCACTTGGAAGTGCCTCCTCACGTCTGCAGGTAAGGCCAGCGCTGCCGACACGCCGTAACCTTTTTCGGCTAGAGTGGAAATCCGTTTGTCCAACCTCTCCATGTTGTTGCCGATGTTGAGCCCAATCAGCGCCTTGGTGACTGGCCTTCCTGATGGCCTCATTCATATCTTGTTGGGCACTTTCTATAGCAGCTTGTAGTTGATCCTTGCAAACACATGCTCAGCATTGCTTATCTCTCACCATTCAAATGTGCTTTAAGATTCATGCTACAACACTCTTTCTCCCAGTGTTCACTCTCTTTCTCCCAGTGTTCACTCTCTTTCTCCCAGTGTTCACTCTCTCTCTCCCCAGTGTTTGACACTCTCTCCTGATGCACATATCTCGATGCAAATTAGGCGACTACGATAAGCAATGCTCAGCATGTAGAGGCCAAAAACTGCTTTCATAGATGTTTATAAACATCACAATTCACAGTTAAAGAAACATCGAACTAAGTAAAGCAACTTCCAAAGATTGCACAATAAAAAGGATTGACAGTATACAAAATAGAAAGATCATAGACCAATGGCAGTTAGTATGCGACTAATCGATCATGAATTATCAATAATTCGCAAAAGCAACTTGTGACGTCAAATGGAATATTTTATTTTAATGGAACACACTAATGAAAGGTATAGGGCAAGCAAAGCCTGAATTTTCGAATCAGCAATTAGGGAACATTTAGCAGAAACTGTCTAGTGCCAAAAAATACTGGAACCAGAAAACATATTATATAAGCAACACAAGCCTTCTCCAGCCATATGATGCTGCTAAATAAGTTCTGCACTTAAAAGTCACTGAAATCTAGGCGTAGAACATTTTACAAATCTTCAAAAGGAAAAAAAAACACATTGCCAACAATTTAAAACATTGTTTTGCAAATTGCATGTAGATACAGGAACAGCACACTAATGACTTTGACATGTCCCATCGACACATTTTGAAACGTCAAAAGGATCTGGGTTAGAAAGATCAAATGCTGATAGGAAGCACCAAGACGAACCTTCTACATGAAATGGAGTCTGAAAAATCATCAGCTCACAGCATGCATTGGCCCATTTTGCAGAAGCCATTTTAGTCCTGAGGTTGGTACCTATTGGATCCGAAGGGGAATGTCCATGGGTCAACACAATCACCATCTTCTCAAGAACTTGTGCATGCTCAGCAATGAACTTGAGGAAGTCAAGCTCACTTCTCGTCCCATGGAACTCACGGAGAACAACCTTCTTGATATGTCGCTGGACACATTCAATGTACCCTGCCTCCTTCCAGAACTTGAGATTAAGTTTGCCAGTGCCAGTTGATTGAGGTCCCCCGAACCTGTAGTCATCGTTCTTGGACTGCAAATTAAATGGATCAGAGCACATAGTTGATGAGTCGTGGATTAGCGGTCTCATCTGACGAAATAAAATACAAAATGGAGTATTGTGGTTAAATATTACCTGGATGTAGAGTGTTTCGACATTGGGAAAGCATCTGAGAAAACTCGGCAACATCCTGGCATCAAAGCGGATTCCAAGCTTGAGCTGAACTGCCAGCATCTGGACACTCGGGACAGTGGTATTTGGGATTGCCTTAGTCTGAGCCTGCAATTTATGCAATTTGCAGTTGCACAAAGTGTTAAGAAGAAACCAAGATCACACATTGCCATATAACTGTTCTTCAAAAGAATCATTTGAATATAACCACCAGGATTCAGAATGAGAACCATATTCACAAGGAGACAGAAATGATGATGATTCTCACCATGATGGCCGTGTTCCCAATCTCCAGTTTGTGCATTCCAGGCTCCAAGAATCCCAGGAAGCGCAGCATGGGAGCATGTGCAATCTTGATCTTGAAGGACATGTCCGTTAAACCACCGCTACCCCCATCAAACCATAGCAAGAGCCTCTCCAGGCGTGAAGCGTGCACTACTGTGATTTCTGACACGATACTCTGGCACACCTCCACCAACCGTAGGCTGTGGCTCTGAACACGGAGGCAAACCGGCCAAATGCTTCCGGTAATCACGAGCTTCTCCAGGACGGGGCATCTGTTGAGCACGAAGGCGAGGTCCTCTTCCTTGATGATGACGGAAAGAGACCGAGCTCCCGGAGGTAGGGGAACGCGACGGCACGAGGAAGGGTGGCGGTCTCCGGGAAGCACCAGAAGCCGATGTAGAGTTTGGTGAGGGAGATGCACCTGAAGAGCGTGGCGGGGAGATGTGTGTCGTAGTCCATCGTCCTTGCGCGGTTGATAAAAATGAGTTCCTGGACGGCCTTGGCGGCAAGGTGCTGGAGCCAGAGCGCGAGCTCGTCCCGGTGATTCTCCATCGGGGTGCCGAGGAGGTAGACACAGCGGAAGGGGCCTGGGTGCGCGGCGAGGACGGTGGACACCGCGTCAGTGAGGTTGCGCGGGTCAGCGCCGAGGCTGTACAGGCTGATGGAGGCGTTGGGGAGGAGGTGGGCGTCGACGAGGACGAGCGGCGTCGTGTGCCAGACGCGGCGCCAACGCGTGGAGAGGACGGTGGTGCGCGCGGCGTCCTTGACGGGGAGGCGGGAGACGATGTTGCGGAGGATCCCGGTGGGGAGGCGGCTGATGCGGTCGACCCCGTCGGGAGCACTCGCCGGGACGGCGCCGGAGAGCGGGGCATCGGTGGCGGCGGGCGGGTGGGGAATGTTGGTGATGGCGCTCTTCGCCAAACCGAGCATGGCTCTGTCCATCAGAGCGAAATCCAAGCCACGGGCCAGCATCTTAAATATGTCGTCCATGGCGACGCCGCCGCTGCTCCACGGCCGCCGGCGGCGTGGTTTTGATTGGTGCGGTCTGGACTCTGGAGTGGTGCGTGGGGAAATGGTCTGATGGGCATGGAATGTGGTGGGACCTTCTAGGGTTTGTTCCAAGGCCTCGTCGGATTGTGTTCCTGGGCCAAGCACATATTGCGCATTCACTTTCATTTTATTGATTACGATGATTACTAATAACAAGCCACATCTAATTTTGGTTGGTTTGCAAAAAAGTCAAGAGTGAATGCATATAGGTTTTATCTTTTCACTTTGACTAGAACATATACAAACTTACTTTGTATATTGATTGACAACATGAGAGTAGTACTCTCTTCGTCCCAAAAAAAACATGGAACTATAGGAATCATGTCGGTCAACTTAACTAAAGTTTGACCTAATTTGTAGTAATTAATATTAATATTTATGTCTAAAACAAAATTTATTATGAAAATATATTACGTCACAAATCTATTGATACTACTTTTGTATTTTAAGTGTTAGTAGTCTTTTATATAAATTTAATCGAAGTTTGAATTAGTTGACTTACGGAGAGAAGCGAGAATTGCATGTTTTCTAGGGACGGAGGAAGTATTATAATATATTAAGATGTTGTTACTTTACATCTTGCTGCAATTTAAGCAACCTCTTCTCCTACCTTCTTTCTAAGGGCAGTTAGGCCCCTGGCGGGTTGATTTGTAAAAGCCCTTTGGGAGGGGCACCCACCCTTTACAGTGGCTAGAGCTGCCCCTAAAAATGCTTGTTGTAGTAGTGCTTTGAGCTCGAGTAAAGTAGTGCTTGGTTAGTGCAGATGTGGAGTCTAGATTCTCCACCACCTTGGATTGCCGCTTTGATCAACGGAATGTGGTAGCCTAGGGAGGTGACAGCTCTGGGCAACCTTTGCAATCCACCGCGTTAATGTTACCAATGGACCATCTCTACTATAAGGCCACAGTTAGAATGACACTAAAGCCACCCAAATAAACGTCCCCCGCTGAGGGGCTAAAACTTCATACACCCACCAAAATGCACACAAGAATCTCCCTCCATCAAAATCGATGGCTCACAAAATAACTACATCATAATTGAGGGCTCATATCAAAAGTGCGACCAAATCGTCTTACGCCCTCACCTCTCCCGCAGACTCTCCACCTACGGAGCCGCGCGCCCATCCTATTATTAGCTCAGAGCGAGAACCACATAAATCTCCTTCGGGTGCTTTTTTTAATAATTAATAATTTCTCACCATCCTATTATTGGGAGCGTATTTGCATGCACACCAGGCGCATTTGTGTGTACGTCTTGCACACTAACGATCTGGGTCGGAGATCTCCCATCCGGTGGCCAGCAGCGAGAGTGGGCAATTTTGCAAAAAACCGCCCGCCGGGCCTTGGTCTTCTTGCACTTTGCACCCTCCCCACGCACGCGGCCGGATCCAGGATGCCTCCATCAGTCGAAGCGGTACCCATCGGTCGAAGCGGAACCAGGAACCACGTACATCCCGCGATCTTGTTTCGGCGAGGCGCCCCATGGCGACCCCACGGCGAGGCGTCCCACGGCGGCAGACCGGCGGCGCACCCCACGGCGATTAAAATCAAATTAATAAAAGAAATAAATGGAGTTCCATCGTGTGGCAAGCATTACAGGGACATGATTTGACACGTACTAATTGATTTGACAAATAAATGGAGTTGCATCAAATTAACCTGACGTCTCGTCGAGTTGCGTGATGAGGAGCAGGTACAGCCTCGCGTGCACGATCTGGACCTTGGGACCTTCACCTTTGGACCCGGCGACAGGAGGTTCTTGCGTGCACGATCTGCACCTTGGAACCCGGCGACCCTGGGACCTTCACCTTGGGATCCGGCGACAGGAGGTCCGGCCTCTCGCACGATCTGCACTGCACGGGTTGCTGTTCGACGGCAGCCTTTCGGCGGCGGCGGCGTCCGATCGGCTACCTGGCTGCTGGATTAGGACCCTTGCATCAGATCGTGCGGGGGGTTTTTTGGAAAATGTCCAAGGCCCGGCGGGCGGTTTTCTGCAAAATTGCCTATTCTCGCTGCTGGTCATCGGATGGGAGATCTCCGGCGGATCGTTAGTGTCTTGGCGTGTGCGTATAAGGCGGTGTGTGCATGGGATACGCTCCCTATTATTAGCATGGATATTTATAGTTTTGCCTTCTTCGTGAGCGGAAGTGCATCCTCGCACGGAGAGGGCACGGTTCGAATCAAAGAAATCTCCTTTTGGTTCAGGCTGCAGACCACTAATTTGAAAACGGACAGAAGCAGGTTCCGTGCGTGAGATCAACGTCTACAAATCTATACATTTATTCATCGAGCGACGCCCGGCCGGTCCTGTGTTTTTTTCTACATTTTTCTAATCGTATTCTCTCCGATCCGTCGTCGTGCATTCAACATCATCGTCCTTTAAAAAAAAATGTCACTCGATCGGTGCGGGAAGAGGATACCTGGTAAGGCTGGTACCTGGTATGTGCAGGATGCTATTACAGTATCTTGGCATCAACTAATATATATTTGTTTATTTAAATGTTCTTGCATGTATATTAGATGGGATTAGTTAGATGCTCTGTTCCCCTCCTTGAATCCGAGTTTCTAAAAGGGCCTAGATTTTGCGGAGTTCCATGATGTGAATGGAAAAGTAGTCACGTATTCAGCGCAGGATGGGTATGCATTCTGATGGTTCATTGGACTAATTGGTGTTTTTCGCAGTATTATTTTTTTAATGGTCATCAAATTATCTGCAGTATATGTATAAAGTAAGTATTTGACTTGAATAACTGATCCTTCCCATGCAAAAGATTATTGTTGGTTGGAACAGAACTACGAGGTGAGAGGCTTTTGTTGTTGACTGTTGGGTCATATGCAAAAGATTGACAAATCTGAATGAGGAAAATAGGAGAGATCCAAGAGTTTACTTCAGAAGTAATTCAGTTTTTTTTTTTTTTTCGAACCGAAAAGAAGTTACCACAATCTACAAGTACAATGTAACAATTTTCCTTTGGATCTGCAACTTTCTTTGTTTTTAACTGGAAGCACCGGTTTGATTCTTCAGAAATGAGAAGAGCTACTAACTGTATAGATCAATGGTCTTAGTTAACTGGAAGCACCGGTCTGTCCTCTTTTTAATCTGACGCGAGGTACGTGCTTCGCTTCTACAGTTATTAGGAGGAAGGAGGAGAATGGTGCTTCTCAGGATGGCAATTACTTCAAAATCGACATGAGTTCTCATGCACACACTTGAATGCAGTAGCAAAATTGGAGTTCGTATGGTTTGGATAGATATCCGACGGGCAATGTTTTTTTTTCTTAATTGGTATTCTTGGTTATGTATATTCTAAATTCGTACAATCTATTGCCTGAAATTCAAACTAAGCATTGCTACTGTTGTTCGTCAGGTGCGCACATTAGCACCATTCACTTATCTCTACTATAAAGGCCACATGGAGTATTGAACAGGAAATACTTTATCTCACCATGTAACCCAGGTACTTTTTAAGTATACTTCTAATACTGAGAATAATCAAATTGCTAGAAAGTTTGCTCTCGTCATGTCTCTAACAAATCCTCAATTGAAGAACCAAATTTGTCCATGGGAGCAAAAATACCCAACATAGGTAACAAAGGTTCAAGATAATAAAGACTGGTAATCGTTTGTAATAAGTTATATGACAAGTTTGATGTCACGAAATTGTAGTTATTTGAACTAGGTACATGAAATGAACAACTAATCTTCTCGGGAAAATGAGAGGTTTTCTTGTGTACAATTTCATGAAGTCGTGGGATGGAGAAAAATTACCGCCGATCAATAATGTAAGTCTATGGTATAATTATGTTTCAATAAACCTAGGTCAAACTAATTAGTTTTTATTATTGCTATCCGCCATGTACAGGAACCAACTTCACCAAGGAGAGGATTTGTGGGTGACATCTTGACGAAATTTAAAAGAATGTTGCAACAACATCCCCGAAGATATCCAATTCTTGATTAATAAATTAGCTACAATGTAACTTACATGTTTATGTTTTATCAAAATACACAAGGAAGTACCAATCTTTGTAACTTAGTTGGTTCATCCGACAAAAAGACGATACAATGCCTTCTAAGCATTTTTCGGGCCGGGTCGGGTTCGGGCCGGGCGAAAAAATCCCAGTTATTTCGGGCGAAAAAAATCCTGCCCATGACGTCCCCACCGGGCAAGTCGGGCCTAGCTTTTTCGGGCCGGGCTCGGGCCGGGTTCGGGCTTGGGCGGGCTACCCGCGTATTTTTTACACTACAAAGTAGCTAAAAATGTATTTCGGGCCTAGTTCGGGCCAAGAAAAATTTTTGCGGGCTTCAAAATCTCTGCCCAGGCCCTGTCCAATGAAGGTTCATGGGCGGGCTAAAAACCCGTCGGGCTCGGGCGGGCCCGCGGGCGGGTCGGGCCGGGCTAATTTTGCTCAGGTATACTTTCAGTGATGAATACAAGACAATCATCAAGCCGATCGTGTGTGCGTATTTCCAGTTTGCAACCTTGCCATACATTTGACTTGGAGGTTGTGTAACTTGATGATATCCTATTTCCATGGGTTAGTTGTATAGAACATTTATCTACCGGGACTAAAAGGAACTCATATTCTCGATATAGAATTCCTCTCATTCCAATTATAACAGTTTTAGCCAGTGAGCCAAAAGTAGCAAAGAAAATTTTCAATTCATTGTAAATTTGTAAAAAAAAAATATATAATATGTTGTCTCTTATTATAGCACGTTGTTTCCATTTTCATTTCGCACAAAACTATCATGATGAGCAGATAAAAGAATTTAAAAGCTGCACTTAGGCCATTGTCCGCCCACAGTGAGTACATAGTAGTATGGCATGCTTGACAAGATATACTCCTGAAATGTTCCGAAGTCACAAAATTGGAGAAAATCTCAAGTGGAGAGTACAACACCCGTTGCAACGCATGGACATTTACCTATTAGACTCACAAACAAAAATATGAATTTTCGCTTACTTTGTGTTTTCTTTATGTCAAAAAAATATAGTTTGAATTATGTGTTTTAATGTTAATTATTTGTGATTACCTAGATTTCTACATATGTTTTATATTACTTGTTTGGTTGTATCTCATGTGATATTTTACTCATAGCAACGCACAGGTACTCATCTAGTTTGCACAAAAAAAAAAAAAAGGCACTGCATGCAGATCTTTTATGCAGATGTTACAGTCTAATACCCTACAAGCAAGAAGACTTATGTACAGACTAGAGCAGCGTCTAACTAGACCTAGACAATGGCTACTGGCTACAGCATCGACAACGTAAACCAGGGCAGTATTCACAGAGCAATGCACGAGGTCCATGGCTCGTGCTCGGCTCGCCATGGATAGATCATGTCGACTTGAGCCTGTCCAGTCTGAACTTGGCCTGCGAAAACAAGGCATTGATCAGAGATGGTGATGGTGATGTTGTTATGTGTTATACTATGCAGTGATCCGAGAATCAGATTCATATCATCAAGGAGGTGTTAACCATCATGGAGTGGATGTCATCAAGGAGGGGCCGGAGCAGCAAGGTGAGCCTCCTGATCTCATCCTTGAGATCAGACAAGTCTTGACCCATCCCTAGCAGCAGGCTGGTGAAGACCTTCCTCTCAGGGACGAGCTTCAGCGCTATCTGCAAATACAATCGAATCGATCACGCCATTATCAGAGCTTATTCAGAATTGCATGCGCCAACTAATCCCAAGTTCGATTCGTTCATTCAGGCACAAGACGAGAAAAAGGATTCAGTGATCCCCGACCGACCGACCTTGCACGCCGCCGAAGAGATCCAGCCATGCCATGGCTTCAGGCTGGCCTCGTACGCAGCCTCGACAAGCTCTGCAAGGCTCCGCTGCTGCTGCTGCTCAGAGTCCTCCTCTAGGCTCTGTAACAGCGCAACCGTGAAATCCATGGATCTGACAGAAAAGAAGAAGGTGCATTACAAGTGAGAAGAGGTTTAATTTACAAGTAGCTGGCTTGCATTATTGGCAGCACGAGCTAAGCATGAAGAGCTACCTAGCAAGCCACAGGACAGCCCTTGCGCAGCTATCGACCTTCCTTGCAGTGCCCTCCCTGACTTCCTTCTCCACTACCCCCGTTAGGGTCGAGTACTTGGCTGGGTCCGACAGGTACAGCTCTTGCAGCCTCTGCAACAGGCATCCACTGTTCAGGGCAGTTTGTGTGTCTACGGGCAGCAAGTATGAAAATCCAAATCCTACCCAAAAGCAACAGAACATTTCGATAGATATAAGCTTTGAACTACCAAACGGATTATGGCACTCGATCTACATTTGGTGCTCCTACTTTGTAGGTAGTGGCCAATAATAGAAGCTCCATGGACAGCGCTGCCTCAGCATATAATGTAGAGTAGCTCTCATCTTTCATGCGAAACAAGACAATCCTTAGCCCACTTGCATTGGCAATCTCCATCACTACGTCCGTCCTTTGCTTACAATTCTAGTGGATTAGAAGATTTTATTTACCTCTAGATCTACTATCTCCTGTGACCTCATCTTTATCTTTGGAATGGAAAACAAGAAAAGATGACAAAAGCATCACCTTCACGTAAAGACGACAGGGAAAGGGACGGGACACGAACTGCCGGCCAAAAATTGCAGGGGCCGGCCACGGCCATTGGGCGGATGGGTGGATGTGACCGGAGCAGTTGGAGAAGGCTTGTGCACGGCACACAGCCCGTGGCGTCGCGTCGGCATCATCGCCGGCCGTCGGCCTCCGGCGTTCCGGCCGCGAAAGAAAAGCAAAAACGCGACGACGAAGGCCCGGACCGATCCACCATCCAGTGGTGCAGAGATTTCACGCTCATAATAATCCTCTCCTATCGTATCGCCTTTTGATTTGTCTGATCTGATCTGATCTGACGACCCCCTCTTCCCCTTGAAAGTTGAAAGCCATCGTTGTCGGCGAGTTTAAGGCGTCAGAAAGAGACCCGTTCACGCACACTTCTCCTCCCTGTCTCTGGATAATACTCTCCAGATGATACAGCCGTGTCCGTGAGCAGACCTGCACTGCGTGCGCTTCATCTTTGACATGCATGAGTGGAGCATGTACTCCCTTGGTTTAAATTCAAATTATAATAAAATGTTTGGTCTTTTCTACATATACATGCATACTTCCTTCGTCTCAAATTATAAAACGTTTTAGCATTTTAATAACAAAAAGTATATAGTTTTTGTAACAAGGAAAAATATATGTAGCTAGAAAACAAACCAAAACGAAATGGCAACTTTTATCATATATGTACTCCCTCTGTTCCAGAAAACTTGCAATTCTCGCTTTCGAGAAAACAGTATTTTCAAACTGCGGTAATTATTTATTAAAATATATAAAAATTTTATACTAAGTAATTAGTATCATTGAAAAGATCTTTAAGTCTAGTTTTTTAACAAATTTATTTGGAGATATAAATGTTGCACGTATTTTCTACAAACGTAGTCAAAGTTGAGTCGGTTTGACGGACACGCTTCCCATAGTTGCAAAATGAAATGGAACGGAGGGAGTACTTAGATATATACTAAGTCTAGGCATATTAAAAGCAATACAATTAATTAATAAAAATGTCTTGAACGGGAGGGAAAAAAATTTAGTTTAGTATACACGGTGAATTGCGGCCAGGTAACTAAAATAAGGCAGACCATGACGTGACACGACCAGATAGCCGTGTGGTCGGCACGGGACAGGGGCAAGCAGACGAGGAGTGACGTACTACCCCCTGGCTGCAGCTGCATATATGGACCACACACCAAACAGTTTCGAGATGCGATTTCATGTTGCTTGCAGTTGGATCCAAACCTTTTTCTTGTTTCTTTTATGGTAAAATTGATCTCTCCTCTTCTATGATGATCAAGCAGAGAAAGGCGACTCTTTTGCAGGTAGTATTTGCAAGTACAACTATGTACCAGCGTTAATCTAATCTACGGCCGTATCAGCAACCATGAAGGGCTGTCGATCGTCTGTTAATCCACCGGGAGAGGAGAAAGAGAGGTCTTGTTTACTCACCTCGATGTTCCGTTGGACGTCGAGCCTCAGCACGGCCATGGTCGGCCCGATCTTATCTGCACAGCACGACACACACGCAAACGCCATGGCGGGGCAAATCGCCATTGAACAGTGAGCTGAGGGGAATAAAAAACGAAACAAGCCGGCGCAAGAAAAACTAGGAGCTTTGAGAGGGCAAGATGAAGACGGAACAGATACATGGTAGATGATGGATGGCTGCTACTGAGTACTCACCGAGCACGCGGAGGAGGAGGTGCGACAGCGCCAGGAAGCGCAGCGTAGGCAGGGACGACGCGGCCGCCTTGCCATCACCGCCGCCGCCACCGTGCTTGAGGCAGAGGTGAGCCGCCGGCGAGGACGACAGCTCCTCGATGGCGAGCCGTATCTCCGACCATTCCTCCACGCCTTGGTCGTCGTCGTCGTCTCGATCGTCGTCCTTCTTCTCCTTCTCCCGCTCGTCTTCTCCTTCCTCGTCGTCCCTCTCGCCCTCCGCTTCTCCTTCTTCCTCCTGCTGCTGCTGCGGTGGCGGTGGCCCGCCGCTTGTGGTCAGGGCACTGGCTGCTGCTTCTCCCTCGTCTCTTTCCCTCTCCACCATGGACGCGGCCGGCCGGTTACAGCTCTCACTGCTGCCAAGGCATTCCAAGCTTATCCTTCCTGCTCTTTGCTCTGTAGGAGTATGTCAGTATGTGTGTGTGTGAGAGAGACAGAGAGCAAGTCAAATGCCCGTGCCTTGCAAAGACTTGACAGGTGTAACCGTGTCTTGAGCAAAGAGCAACCATATATATAATATAATTATATATGTATAATAAATATATTAACCTACTAATATCCAGGCAGATGTCGCTACGGAAAGCCGTGTAGAAACAGGCGTGCTATTACTAGGAGCTCAGACCGCTATCCCTGGCTATTCAAAATAGGGTTGGCACCGTTACGTTTGCAGAGCTCAAACCACGGTTTTTTGCAGAGAAACAGCTTCATTCGCGATGATAAGGTAGACCTCAGCAACTAGCTTACACTCATGATGTCGACGCCTCATCGACATATCTTAATGAACAAAATAACCGGAGGCGAAATAATAACGAATAAATAAATGTGAACCTATCAAAACTCGCAAGAGATAAATCTAAACAAAAAGGGGTGGCAGTGACAGTGAGTCGGTCCCGGCCGTCACGCTACTTAAGCAATGACGTACAAATAGTAGTAGCCCATGTCATTTCCAAGCTCGGCCAGGCATCGTCGACGCCGGAGTGACGCTGCAGCTGAACCGGCCTTTTCTCTCGCTCTCGCGTCACCTTTTTTAACCAAACAAAGCGGCGGCGACAACGAGAAGAGAACGGCACTGACCGTGCTTGCTTTCTCCTGTGATGATAAGCTAGTGTCGTCGGATACAAAGGAGCGGCACAGCAAAAAGTAGGCGCTGCATTATTACAGTCAGTAATACAATCTCATAATCATGATGAATTGATGATTGAGATCCAGCAGCTGCAAGCGAAGCTCAGTCACAGAGAAGCACCATTCTTATCTAGTTATTATAATTACAAGAGCAAGCAAAAAGCATTAGCATTTCCCAGAATGTGCCCCAACCCCAATCAGCAAAGATTTATGTGGCGCAGCTAGGCTTCAAGCAGGCTATCCATAAAACTGTTGCCGAATTTGTGTCCACATAACTCATGCTCAAAATCGCTTACCCGTAGACCGCCCACATTCGAGCACCAGCAGAATGGCAGTCCTTTCACATACCTTGCCGTTTTGATCAGCTTGGTAGCTGGTACTATATTTCTAGTTTAGCAACATATAAGCACATCAGCAAATCCTCTGGTTGTGCCTATTTGAACCAGAAGCGGCCATCATGAAACACAAGGACAATATTTTGTCCACAAATTAAAAGTGTAGAAACCAAATGAGCTCATGTCATAATTATCACGACAACAAATACATAACCACACACACAGTCCTCATAGTGAAGGGGTACTACTCAACCATTGAACCAAGCAAGTTCAAGCAACCATCTCAGTATCACAGGATGACAGTATCTTTTATTCCATGCATAATCTTCTACAGCTTCCATGCTCTATGGCACCTTAGCGACGCAGCAGCCAGCGCAGCAGCTCTTTGGTGGCAGAAGCAGAATTGGTGGTGGTGGCGGCAGCAGCAGCAGCACAGCGGTAGCAGCGGCGCTGGGCAGAGCACTCAAGCTGAGGAAACAAGCAGTACCCATCTGTTAAAGACAGCTAACAAGCACTGTAAATAAGACTGAAAACTAAATGCGGGGTCTTGCCTGCGGGTTCTGGTTTAGTATAGGGGAAAACAGAATCTATTTTGACAATGATGAATTCTCAATTGAAAATCATATAGCAACAGCTATTATTAGACCTTATAAGACCCAACATTATGCATGAGACATGAAAAATGATCCGGTTATATCAAAACAATAAATGGTAGTGCCACTTGAAAGATACTCTTCCACACTTAATGAGTCATTAGTTTATTAGCTAAACTGAGGAAATTAGTTGGTGGAACCATGGGAGAGAAATATGCAGGAGAAGATCAGACCATATAATTTTATCAACCACCCAACAGCATAAACTAGTAATAACTTATAAAACAGTGGACTCATATAAGAGGTCATCTGCCATTGTTGTGGTTCATGCATCTAAATAACAAACTTAGCAGAAGAGCTTTCCCAGAAGGAAAAGAATTGATGCAGAAGGTAGATGAAGCTGATCAAACAGCAGATCACATTGAAAATATGTTAATTTACCCAAATGACAAAAAATGTCAATCATAAACTCTATATTGCTCTAGGAAAAAAAATTGACCTACAAGGAATTGAGGTTAAAGTTAACTCTGTACCTAGGTCTAGGGGAGCACTTCATCTATAATTCTATATGTGTTGGCAACCATTTGAAATTTTGTATTAAGAAAGGGGAAACAAGGTATAATTTACTTTACTTTAGCTAACAGAAAACTTCAGCTTGTATAGGGATGGAAATAGCGACAGGCAGGTCGATTGCATTCTCCTCGTTTAAAATCACGGCATACTTCAACATTGGCACCCGCCGCCTGGTCAATTAGATGCAGAAACTTGCAAATTAGTAGCTTGCATACTAGCAGAAAAAAGGTAAAAGAAAAGGCACAAATGCTAACCGTTGTATGTGTCTCGGGGTGTGCAAACCGGCAGGATTCCCTAGTGCACATGTTCTTCAAGAAGTCCCTACAAACTTCAACTCTGTTTGTATTATCTGTGTTTTCAGAGGAGTATGTTATTCAGGGTAGTTCATTAAATACCAAAATCAACAATAATAGTACAAGGAGGGATAACGCTGATCATTGAGCGTTACATACCAGCAAATGGTATAGCTGATGGAGGAGGCCCCATCATTGGTAGTCCAAGGGGTGGCGGCGGTGGTGGTGGCATGTAAAGCTTCGAAATAATGCATAAAAAAGGATACACAGTATGTTATTACTCATGATTATTAATCATCTTACATTTATATTAATAATAATACATAATGCAAATATGAACACTCCACTAAAAATACTCCCTCCAAACAATACTTGCAATTCTTTGACTCATATAAACTGTGTTTGACCTCTCGTCTTATTCAACTTTTTTTAATAAATATTACCACTTTTTGTTATGACTTATTACATCACTAAAGATATTGTAATGACGTTTTGTTTGTTTTATAATTTACATAAAAATTTGAATAAGACGAGCAGTCAAACACAGTTTATATGAGTCAAAGAATTGCAAGTATTGTGGAAGGGTAAGATTCTCAATTCTGCAAAGAGCACTGTTATTAAAATATGAAGGAAAAAAAACTCTTTCCATAAAATGTAACTGTGTAACATGTGGGAATGGAATGTATTCAGCAGAAGTGCATACCATCTCAGGGTATGGCATAGGAACATGGCTCATTGGTGGCACTGGATGTGCTACTACATGAGAGTACCTACATGATATGCGATTGCACTGTCCACGCAAGAAATCTTGGCAAGCCTGTCACAGAAACAAAGTATAAAAAACTAAATCAGCCAAAATACCTTTTTAAGTGTTAGAAAGTGCTAAATGGGGGAATCAGTAAGAAAATATACGATGTTCTTGCCCTAAATACAGAGCTTACAGAAAAATGCTCAGTTGTATTTTGATAGGCAATTCATAGCAATAATAATAATAATACACAAATTTCTATGAGGTACACTTACAATTGCAACATCTTCAACAGATGAATGGTGCATGAATCGGCACTCATTTGCTGATCTTGAACACTTCCCACGTGTAAAATCTCTGCAGACCTCCTGAAGTTTCATAAAAAAATTGCTAAGTTGGCAATCCAAAATGTTATATGCAGACCAGATTACTATTCTAAGATAGATAAATCAGCATAGCTGCTACAATGGCATCTAATTTAAGCAGGCTTTTTATACATCGTTCTACAAGATAGGTTTGACATTGTTGACACCACCTCTTCCACGAATTTCAACAAAAGGATATATGTTACTAGGTCACACAGGGCAAGACAAAATATATAAACCCTGATATATGATTTATGTTATCATTTTAAGCACACAGGCATCACTTCTACTCTTAGTTAGCAGATGTCACTAGATACAAAGGAATTTTAAACACTCAGAAAAGGACAGTCAGATCCATGTTATTACCCAATAAAAATACTCCGTATAACAAACTTACCTTCTTCACCTTTGGGTCTTCCACACCAATTGATCTCAGCAATTGCCTAAAACAAAAGCAAATAAAAGCAGTGGAATCAGAAGTGCAGCTAAAAATCTTCTTGTGCTCTCACAGGATAATTGCAGTTTGTATGTCACTCTACAAGTTCATCCAAGGCAAGTTTTAACAGACTGTCTTCAATCAGAGTCAAGCATTACACACTCAGCAGGCTTCCCAAAATTACAGAAAAGGTGGTTATGACTTATGAGGTATGCCTGTACTTATGGAGTAACTTTTTTTAAGGCTAGAATCATGACAATGCGTTGCAACAGAAAAATAAATACCACGGTAATTCAGAGTTGTATTTTTGTTGTACTTGATGTTTGGGGGACTAAAAGAAGAAGAGAATCATCAAAACTGGCAATAATAAAATAGAAACTATAAATGCCTGAAACAGAATTTTAATAACCACGTGTTAGTGACTCTGATTTTTTTTTTGGTGTTCACATCCACAAGTTTATTTAATCCGGATAAGTCCGAAAATTTGCATCAATATTTTCTCTTGTATTGTATCTAAGGTGCAATCTAGCATATATGTTACCCTATGCTAAAAGGGTCAGAAACATAGACAATGTCAAGCAAAAAAGGCAGGCATGAATAAAGAAGATCTCACCAGGGTGCTCGTCACGGACATGGATGGCAGGTGATTTTGTATTTAATCAGCACATAAAGGTATTTGCATGAATGTTGGCATGCAACTTAGCCACAACGTATTCACATGCATGTTGGCATGCAACTTAGCCACGATACGGCCTCAGTTCGGTTTCAGCCAAACGATCTGGATTCAATCTCTTGCGTAAATCAGACTCAAAAGTGTAACATGGACTCCGCAGCCAGGCAGGAGCATGATGACAGCATGGGCCGTAACACGGACTCAGTAGCGTATTTGTTTCTGGAGAGAAGAGAAGCGCAGGAGAGCACACACGATGTTGCTTGTGAACGAAACCTTTCGCTTTTTAGGTGTAAAAGATGAGAGGGAGAGGGGTAACACTTAATAGCGAATTTTCCAAGTAAGGGAGATCGTGGGATTGAATGGTATGTGCTATGCAGAAATAGAGTTAGATTCGTACACTGTGACTAGGTCTTGAAACAACCTATAGGGCATGTGTTTCAGTCATCAGTAGCCTCACGAAGCAATGTTGTAAAGGAAAATGGTGTTAGCCATTTGCAGTTTGCATTAGAAGGTAGCACAAGGTAAAAGGGGCATTGTGATGCTGCTAATTCAAATTCATATGTTATATTATACTCTGCAGTCTTCATAACCACTCGTGCAGTCGTACTTCTAACCTTCGATTATCATGAAACGACACACAGTACTGCATTTCCACAACCGAAGCATAGACCATTAACCAAAATTCAAAACCAAACGAATCGAACAACCAAAAATGGAGAAATCGGCTCATACTCTTGGATATGTGGAGGCGGATGGTAGTAACGGCATGTCCTCCCCCGGAAGCAATTGTTCTTCAGAGAATCCGCGCACGCCGTCACCTTATTGTCCCTGACCAAATCCCACGTACAGCAAACAAAACCAAAATTAAAACGGGAGCCCCACTATACTACTACAAGCCGCAAGAGGAAGCGGGATCTCGAACGCACGCACCTGTCGACGGAAACGGAGTTGTGAGGGTGCGCGTATCTGCACTCGAGGTCGGAGCGGGTGCACCTGTCGCGCAGGAAGTCGCGGCACGCCTCCACGTTGAGGTCGTTGTGCCGCCGACGCTTGCCATCGGGAGGGTACTGCGGGCTCCGGCTCCGGCTACGGCTCCGGCTGCGGCTACGGCTGCGGGAGCGGGAGCGGGAGCGACGGCGGCGCGGGGAGCGGGAGCGGGAGCGGGAGCGGGGGGGACCGAGAGCGTGACGCTGAGCGCGTGGGGGATGGGGTAGGCGAAAGGCGGCGCTTGCGCGGTGGGAGCGGCGGCGACGAGGAGAGGTCGGGGCCGGGGGCGGCGGCGGCGGGGGCGGGGTTGGTGGCGTCGGGGCTGGCGTTGGGGATTTCGGCGGAGGCCATCCTGGCGTGGGGAGGGTAGTTTGGTCTGGAGGGGACGGAGAGATAGTCGTGCTCGTGACAAGATGGGGATCTAGGTCTAGATTAAGATAAGAGGTGATTTTCGTGGATTCTAGTTCTTCTATTTATTTAATTTAACTTAATTAATTAATATAAAATTGTGACTAATACCTTTTTTTAATAAGAAAACTATGACGTGATAAAATCACTATGCCAAAAGGTAGTATGTGTTGGCACGGCAAAGATGTGCCGCTAGAGCCATTTGGCTTGGCAAAATCAGTATTCCGTATCACGGACACTAGTGTGACAAGGTGTCTCATATTGGAGTATAGGGGCGCGTTTGATTCGGGCCAAAATCCTGAAACTTGGCCCTCCGGATGCAAGTCTCATTTGTTTGATACGGACAACCCCACTCTCGCCCGGGCTCCCGTGAACCAAAAAAACGTTCTCTCTCATGGCTCCCATCCGACGCCGAGGAGGAGCGTTCCCGCAGAGCCAGGTGCGGCCCGAGCTTCGCGTGGGATTTTGCCGCTCCCCTCACCTCCGCTCCTCTCTCTCACCGCTCCCTTTTTCTTCATCGCTGCCCGCCGCCTTGGGGAAGACGTCACGGCGCCATGGTCGCCGGCCCCGGATCGCCTCCAGCTCTTCCGCGAAACGAAAAAGCAAGGTGCGACTCCCACGCCTGCGACGCGCGCGGCGCGGCGGCCGGGGCCGTCGGAGGCGGAGTTCCCCGTGCTCACCTCCCGACCGCGTTCGCGCGCCACGCCGTCGGGACGGGCGGCGAGCCATCGCAGAGGGTCGCCATGAGCCCACGCCGCGGTGGTCGGGGCGAGCACGCCGCGGCGGCGGTGGTGGGGGGCGAGCTTCGCCACGCTGCGTGCGCGGCGGCGGCAGCGTCGAGCTCCCAGCGCCCGCTTCTAGCGGCGGTGGCGGGGCAGAGCTCCGTCGTGCCTGCTGCGCTGGGCGCGGCGGCGCGGGTCGAGCTCCCCGCTTCGCTCTACGCTGGGCGGGCGGCGGGGCCGGGCGGAGCCCCGCACGATGGCGCTCGGCGGCGGGGTGGGCACGACGATGCCATGGCGCGGGTGGAAAGGCGGGGCATGTGGACGAGCACACCGCCATGCTCGTGTTCCTCACCGTTGCCTATAAGGTGCTCGATGGAATGTCAAAAGGAGAATCGGAAGGTAACTTCACCATATCCGGAGGAAGGTCGCCCTATCGCCATATCAAACACAATCACGATGAAACTTTGTCTCGCTAGGGCCATGGCAATCAAACAAGAGCAGTGCCCCATGGGAGCCGGGCTATGGCTGGCCACGCAAGGCAAGCCGGCCGAGCCGCCGCAGGGGCAAGAAATCAAACGCGCCCTAGATGTCCAATGGGCCGTGCGCCGGCCCGGCCGGGCCCGTTCATGCGGGCCATGCCGCGACGCTGCCGTGCTCGGCTCGCGGGCCACTTTTTTGGCCTGTCGTGCCGCCCATGCCCAAGACCGCGTTCCACGCTAGCCTGAGAGCCACGCCGCGGCGCCCACATGGAGATCGTTGGACCACCGGAGGATGGGACGGCCCAGGAGGCAAGGGATCGGGCGAGGGAGACGGTCGCGTTGCCCACGGCGCGGGTCCGTGGAGGACCGGAGGAGTCGTGCCACGCCGTGGAGGGGCTGGCCACGAGGCGGCGCGCCGGCCGGGAGTGACTCCCATCGCGTGGGGGCGCTGGCGACTGGAGGGGAATTGGAGAGGGAGTGATAGACTAACGGGAGTTAGGGTTAGTCTAGGAGCTCTTAGCCTGGAGTGTTGGGATTTTATCTTATCAGGTCGGGCCACCACTACGCCACCTCTTCCACCGTGCCATTCCCGTGTCGTGCCATGGGCGGGGATGGCGGTCCAGGCACGACCCGGTGACCGGGTCGTGCCATGCCTCAGGCGGGGCCAAATTCCCGTGCTGCGGGCCGTGCCAACGGGCCACGGGTTGCATGGCCAACTATATATTGGAGCATGTAGAACGGGTCTAATGGCACATACAACTGTATTTGGAGCATGCACTACTAGCGCATATTCTAAGGTATAAAGCTTTGTCGCGTGGACGGCTTGCAAATGCGATCGACTCGAGAGCTTCGGCTTAACTTGAGAGATTGAGGGCGTGCAGAGCCATTTCCAACAGGTCTCCAACGGTTTGGCAAATAGAGTTGGCATTCTAGATTTTTTTTGACAAAAACGTTTAAAACGCCTCTCCAACGGTTTGGCAAATGACTTGGCAAAAATATGACAACTTGGCAAAAACCATCCTCAACTTGGCAAATATGCCAATTTGGGAGGGACTTGGCAAATCCTCTTCTACGCATGTTGTGTATTGACCGCGAAAATAAAATCATCTTCCTACTTCATGTTGCATATTGCCTTCTTTTTTTTTTTTTGCCAAGCTAAATTTGCAAAATTATTGGAGAGTCACTTTTTTTTTACTTGGCATATATTTTTGTGACTTGGCAAATTACAAATTTTGTCAAATATATTTTGCAATGCAAAACTTGGGTTTTTTTTTTCTAGCATGCTCATCCTATGTTTTTTTTACTTGGTATATATTTTTGTGACTTGGCAAATTACAAATTTTGTCAAATATATTTTGCAATGCAAAACTTGGGTTTGTTTTTCTAGCATGCTCATCCTACGTCAGGTTCTGAAGGGCGAGACCTCAAAGCCCACTGCACTGGAACTGGAACGCGCCACCGTGGAGCTCTTCGAAGCTCTCGTGAAGATGCTGGACGGTGGCTCCCCTGACGCCGGCGGAGAAGAGATAGTGAAGGCGGTGATGAGCGCGTCAGCGTCGGTTGGCTCGTCAACAAGGTGGTGAAGGCGTCGGAGGTGCTGATTAAGGTGGCCACGGTATCAGGGAAGGTCCATGGCCCGTGGTACAAAGCTCTTCTCTGATTCTTTTGTGGACGTATAGACGACGACGTGTAAATCTATTGTTTCATTCACTGGGTGAGTGTAACGCCCCGAGGCCCGAAATACGGCTAAAAGTCCACTCTACACGCCGAGTGAACCACACCGATAATTAACTCTCTTACGCTTTTTTCGCCGCGGCGTAAAGGTTCGAACGGAGTTAATACCATTTCCGGCCCGGTATTTAAGCTGGCTGAACTCTCTCTGAACTCACGATGTGGTACTGCTCCTGGGAGGTTGTAATTCGCGACACTACAGTACCAATGCTACAGTAATCAACATTTGGCCCGGCCCATCATCTTGGGCCCATTAGCGGGTCTCACAGTGAGGTATAAGCGTAATCAGTATTAGTTGTAGGTTTGGTACGTGGAGAATTCTGGGTGCAAGGCGAATTTGGATGCTTCTTTTCATCAGAATTTAGTCAGCTAGTCAAGGTTCAGACTTGAGAGATAGCTATAAAATGCATATGAATGTGAATTGTGACGCAGTTGCTGAGTTTACAGTTTAGAATTGAATAATATAAAGAAAACACTCGAACTTGAGGGAAAATATCGCAAGAGTACATGAACATATATTTTTTTTTTTATTATGAGGCAGAATTTTATTAACTCAAGATGATTACATCAGTTGATACAACCAGCTTGAAATCACTTCCGACCTCTGCTCGCAGAAGAGCTTTGGAAACCATTAGCGTACTCCATAAGCATGTAGCAGACTGTCAATACGCTAATGGTTTTCATTAGCTCTAGTTACTTTAATCATTGCATGAGTAAACCTCAAATTAAGCATCCAATTCAAGCTCAATTTGAACCCAGCCAACCAGATATTTAGGAAAACTACGCAGACAGTCCGATACGAGACAGAACTAGACACACTTGAGGTTACAAGCAGCTGGTTTGAAGAGAAAAAAAAATCTAAGAAACAAACAAATATCTAAGGCCATCATGCATATAAGTGAGACTACAAGCAGCTGTGGCCGCTAACTAAATATGATAAGATCATCTGCACAGATGCTGACCTTCTTGCATGGACTCCACTCTTTCAGAGATCAATGCAACAGAAAACAGTAGAATACCATTCAACTCTGGTTTAATGGCGATTGAGCCCTGCAATAGCATATATCAGCTAATAATAAAACATATCGATGAGATGGAATCATGGAATCATATAACAGGGTAGACCAAGGTTATCTGAACAAAAATTTAATGGTGGCATTGTTTTCCTTCACACATGGTGTGCTCTGACACTATGGCAAAGAAGGCCATCTGATCCCCCTTTCATCTGCATGAAGGCATAGTTCTGTTTCAGGGATTATCACTGCAATTGGAATGTTTAGTTTGCATAAGGACATGAAACACCTGTAATTTTGCTCCACCTTGCAAAAGTTTGCAATTGTTGGACAGCTTGCGAGATGGTGGGAAATGCATGACATGATGACACCGATTTTTCAGAAGTTCTGCATTCTGAGGCCCTCTTTGGTTCAGCTTCCAACTTCAGCTTTTGCTTCCAAAAGCTCAAAAGCTGAATGCAAGGCAGAAAGCTCTACCAAAATGAGAATTGTCCAAGCAAAACAAGCACACTTCTCTGATATGCACTAGGGAGCGAGCATCCAAGATCTTAGGAGAACATTGTCTTCTGACGAAGGGAAGTGTGCCACAAGATAAAGATAAAAACAGAACATCTAAAAAACAAGGCACCTTTTTAGTATAATATGTTGTAGCTATGTTACATGGTACTGCTTTCTAAACTCTTTAAAGCATTAGAAGTCAATTTAGGTTACAGGTCGTGTTGTCATAGGTGAACAACATGCTACATAGCATTTCCTTCTCAAATCTTCTAAGTTCAAGATCAAATGTTAGCTAAACGCTACTTCCACTGCATCATAATTTGTTAGTAACTATAGTTTTCTAATGACCAAATCCTTCAAACTTGTAGAACATATCACTGTCAAGTGTACTGTTATAGGAAAATCCATAAGATAACCTAAGTTGTTTATACCATTGACTGCAAAGATGTGAAGATAAACTATAAATAACAAATATGCTGTTACCAACTGAAGTTCTGAATAAATCAGTGAGTGCTAGTATCCATACAGCTAATACAGAAGATGCGACAATGACCCTTTTCTTTTTCCGCTAGTTTTTCTTTATGTAATGACAGGAGGTCTACCTTTCAATGAAAAAAAGAGTTTATATATAAGACTGAGGCAATAAACTTCGCCAAACAAGTTAGGACATAGCTCATTTCTGAAACGAGGTACCTCCCCATAGCCAAAAGTGACTACTACACCTGGGTTTGGAAAGCCCATCTGTACTATAATAAGCACTCTTTTTTCTCTGCCACCCAAAAAGTGGTAAGGCTATTGTTCTAAAAAATTTGTTAATTGCCCTATTTCCACAATTTATACACAATGTACATCACCATGGTGTTGAACCCCCAACACACACACACACCCCTAAGGTCCTTCATCCTTTAATCCTTCTGAACTGATTTTGCTGCAGCTTCCCATCAATCCTTGATGTTATCGAAGTTTGTAAGGATGGTGTTCTGTGGAATCTCTAGCTGTTCCAAGGTAGAGACCTGTGTCCAGACTCCAAAGTCCAAACTATTTGGGCAAAAGGGCCCAGGAGACAGAGGTGATGGCTGGTTTCTGTTGGTCCATAGCATAGGGGGCATAAAGTATGTTGATTGTCAGCCGTTATGATCTTGTTCTGGACTAGGATCTATATGAACAGCTTGCATTTGTTTTCTGCACCAGCTTGCCAGGTGAGTTTGGTGTTGGAATGCCTGAGCACCCCAAGGCCGATGGGCTGAGCATGAGCGCATAGAAACCCATCAGCAGTCGACTCCCAAAAGATGGTGTTCTTGGTCTCCGGCCGTAGGTCAAACCCCTGCAATCTAATCCAGAGAGATAAATTTCTCAATCTAATCCTAGGTGGCTCGTTCCACTACTTTAGCAAATATTAAAAAATGTTTCTTGCCATGCCAGAAATATTAATATTTTATAGAAATCATAACAATAAAAAACAATAGGCCATACAAAACAATAAACCAGAAACAATGCACAGCCATATATAGTAAATAAAGTTGTCCTATCATATTCTATTATGAAGACAATTTTCAGTCTTTACTCTATGAAAGGAACAATTTAATTCCAAAAACAAAACTATAACTAATACATGTAAAAGCAACAGATCTAGTCAAAAAAAAAAGAAACACAAACCACATCAGTTTGAATTTTCTAACAGAAAACACAGGTTTCTCTAGATCCTTGGAATAATGGATGAAGGCATTTACCGTTTCAGAAATTTTTCATATCATGTTGTTAAGGTGCCAATAAGTCACTGATCTAAAAACAAAATTTACACAGTAGTTAGTACGCTATCCATTGATGGCCCTGAATGAAGTTCTCCTTTGAAAAGTGTTTAACATGCTGTTCTGTTGTCTGACTGCTCCACTCAACCCTTGCTGTGTGGTTTGCACCAGGACCTCGACTGTCAAACTCTCCATAATAGAGTGTCCTGAGAGCAAAATCACCTCGCCATGGAAGCCATCCCTCCGGCCTGACAACTGTCCCCAAATAACAGCTGACATACAACGTCCTGGCATACTCCTTCCATGGCCGCCCCAAATACAGCCGGTATGACTGTGGCTTTGTCCGAAACAATTCCACAAACTCTTTGTTCCCATCCACAGTGCAATTCACAAACACAAACCCTGTCATCTGCCCCGGATCGATCCTCCCACTAGCCGCCACCACATTTCTTGCACGCTTCTGAGCTCCCTCGGACCGTGGCACAGTCTTAATCACACACTCCTCAAACACCGCTGCGGCATTCCCAAATATAAAATCCACTGTCCCCGTAATATGGCACCTGCGGTAGAACTGGCGCATTGTGTGAGCATACAGTGTATCCTGATGCCCACGGAACTCCACATTCTCCAGCACTGACCGATCGCTATCTGAACGGAATGCCACAGCCTGATGAGCTCCAGCACCAGCAGTGTTCTCAAATGTTATATCTCTGGCGCGGAATCCGTCGCCGATCACAGCCACCGTCGCAGTTTCATAAGTCCCCAGAGCGTCAATCCCCACGCTCCGTGACGCGGTGATCACAGTGGCTCCCATACCCTCCCCATCAGCAAGATGTTGGTCTTCTCATACGGAATCACGACATTTTCCTTGTATGTACCTGCGGCAACCGCGACGACAAAGTGCCCGGCGGCGGTGTGGTTGGGCGCTGCATCCACCGCGGCTTGCACGGTCGAGTAGCCACACGGGTTCGCTCCGGAATCCGGTTTGCAGACTGTGGCGTCAGGGCGGATCCTCGCAGGGAATGCAGCGGCGGCGGGAGAGGGAGGTTTCAGTTTCAGGGCAGCAGCATTTAGGGTTTGTGGGGCGAGTGAATCGAGGAAGCGGGACGTGAGGAGGTGAGAGCGGAAGGCCGGCAGCGAGAGGAGGTGGGAGCAGTCGTACTGGCACTGGAGCGAGCCGGAGGCGAGGTGGAGCGCGGCGGGGACGTCCCCGGACTCCAGAGAAGACAGCGCGGCGCGGAGGCGGTGCAGCGAGAGGGCGAGGTGGTCGGCGCACGGCCGAGCGTAGGAGGCCGGCGACGGGTGCGCCGCCACGGCCGCGCGGAGGAGCGAGGCCGGCGCGGCGGTGTGGTGGTGCTCCCCGGGCGGCGCGGCCGGGAGGAGGACGAGCAGCACGAGCAGCAGGAGGGCCGACGCCGCCGCGGCGAGCTGCAGGAGGCGGCCGCGGCGTGGTGGCGAGTGGTGGTGGCCGCGCGGCATTTGGTGGGCGGGCACGTGGCTCGCCGCGTCGGAGCGGACGCTAGAATGTTCTTCGAGGTGTACTAGATTCGTTCGTTCTCCATTGAAAATTGAGGAGTGAGTGGGAAGAAGCGAGGCCGCGTTGGTGATGGCGGATTTTAGGAAAGCCGCTTTACCGCCTCGTTGGCGTACTCGTAACCAATGGACAAAGGGGATAAGCTAGTCCGTCTGTCCAGTGTCCAGACGCTGGGCGCGCGACTAGCTCGATGGTTCTTGAATCTTGGCTCTGAACTGGAGTGATCCATTAACCGATGGATTTGCTGGTCGGAGGCGTTGTTCATGGGCGCTTCCCCGTCAGGCCAACAAGGCTTCCTCCTCTGCTCGGCTCGTTGGCCTCTTCTACAGTGTTGGTGCGTGCTGCCTTTTCTGGATGTCCATGCCCACCAATCATTCGTCGGAATGCCCCAGTGGTAACGCCGTTTGCCAAGAAGAAGAGGAAAGGGTATAGCGACGATCCGCCAGATGAGGAGGTAGCAGATGATTTCACCGACGAGTTGGAGGAGGACGAGGAGGTGGAAGGGGAGGAGGACTTCGATGCCGATGATGACGAAGGAGGAGGTAATGGTTTTTCTGAACTTGGTGATGTTTGTTTTAGAGTAAATTGCATCTGAGGTACAAGAACTAGACTCGTGGGTGCAAATTACCCTAAGAACTTGTAATCTGCTCTTTTAGGTACACAAACTTGTCATCATGGTGCATAGAAGGTCCAAATACCAAAATACCATTCTCTCGCATGGTTGCTAGTTTAGGCTACAGTGTAGCTCGTAGCTCGACGTATATGGCTTGTGCCATTGTCGCGTGTACCCCTGCAGCCGTAGCTCTACGCTCGTGCTGCAGCTGTCACGTGCTCACGTATACGCCTTTGCAGCCCGTAGGTCGACCTACACGGCTCGTGCGATATGATGACGAGCTCGTACACGGCTCTCGTGCGATATGATCATCACCATCAGTGACCCGCATGACGCATGGAGTCTGAAAGTTTGAAATGCACTGCCATATTTTAGTGCTGCAGGGGATTTTTGACTAAAATTAACAAATAAGGATAAACATGTGATTGTTCAAATAGCTATCACAACTGAGGATTGAAGTCTCCCAAATTAGAGGTATCGCACGTGCTACGCCTGCGTCTCAGCCAATTAGAACCGTGATGCGTTCCCAATCCCACGAGCCATATGCTGCAAGCTGCTACATGCTCGAGCCGTATAGGAGCTGCGAGCTGCAAGAGTCCAACCGCAAGCACGCGAGAGATTGGTATTTGGACCGTCTGTGCGCCGAGATGACAAGTTTGTGTACCCAATAGGGCAGATTACAAGTTATTGAGGTAATTTGCACCAGCCAGTCAAGTTCTTGTACCTTAGATGCAATTTACTCTTTGTTTTATCTCTTATCATGGTTGGGAGTTTCTGCCTGTCTTTCTGTTGGAAGACTGGGGATTCTGGACCCTGCATTTTGCTCCATTTCTTGGCTCCCTTATCTGCCCCTTTAGAATTTTATTAGTGAGAAGCATTTTGCACATCTGATCCTTTTTCATGTGCTTATCGGTCATTATAAAGCATCCATGCTAGGAAGACGTGCAGTATGATGCAGACTCTTCCCTTTGTTGGCACCCACAAACACCATGAAATTGAGGGAAGATGCCATTGCTCATTTGCGTAGTTCATTTTCTTATCAAGGTTTATGCTTTCCGGTGTGAACAGTTGGAGGTGCAACAGTACAGTCTTGTTAGTGAACTGTGACAGGGCTGATGTAGTGATGTTCTATAGCAAACATGCAACAGTGGCTTATGAGTTTGGGTTATGTAATGGTTCCCATTTACAGCGCATCTGTCTGAACTTGTGTGCTCTAAAACATACAGTGCTTCAGCAACCAGCATACTTGTCTGCTCATGACTTTTGATGTCTCTTGCTCAACTAGTACTAGCAGTTTCATATATAAGCCAAACAGTACTTTGTTATACCAAATAAAGTTACTCTGCTTACCAAATCGTGCAGATATAATGGATGATGATGAAGAGTTTGAGGACGACTATGACTTTGAAGATGATTTTGAGAGTGATGATGAACAGGATCTTTATGTAAGTTTTACTTTACTTGGTCAAAAAAATACAGTTTCATTATATAAATCTTCATTTTTTGTTCTGGAGGCTGGAGATGGAGGTGCGGGTGGTGGAATATCACTTGCTGGCACATGGTGGGACAAGGAAGCGTTAGCTTTGGCAGAACAGGTCTCAGCATTATTTGATGATGACTTGAAAATCTATGCTTTCAAGACAGCTGCAAATCTGACCATTAGAGTACGCATTGAGAAGATGTCCACCAGGTATGTATCTATTTGCAGCCATATGCAGTAATTTCCAAAGTTTGTTCATGCATATGTTGGTGCATAGGGTTTTGAGAGGAGGTTTCAGTCATCTGTTTGAGGGTTGAGTTTCAGTAAATCCAGATTGTGGCATATATGCATCAGAACACGCATACAGTAGATATACTGGAAAATGACATATTTTGATGTACTCAAACGTAGATACAAGTAAACAATAAACTAACTATGGAAGAAAAAACATAGGCATCGTACTCAGGCACAACATTACAGAACATATTAATTGGCTCTATTAGATTCAATTGGCTTTTAGTGTCAATGGTGGGGAATGGGGTCAGGGTGGGTTGATATATTCCTACATGGTTTTCATTAGGCTTGGGTTTGGGCAGCCATAAATTGCTATGCAGATAAGCTTAAGGTCAAAGTTTTCTTCTTTGGACATGATTTATGTAATACCTCTCATCAAGTGCTTGATAAAATAGGTACGGTTCTCCAACTATAGATGACATTGAGGCATACACAATTGCATACCGTGCAAAGTTGGACGATGCAGAGTCAACAGGAAAGATACCAAAGAACATATCGTTGGAGGTATTTTCCCTCTGTACACAATACAACTAGTTGAAGATCTCTATTATTTTAAAGAAACAAACATCAGAAAGACTTTGTCTGTATCTCTACTTGGTTTAAGGCACACACTTTTGGTTAATCACTTTGAAGGTGTCATCCCCTGGCGTGGAGAGAGTTATCCGTATCCCTGAAGAGCTCGAACGCTTCAAAGAACGGGCAATGTATGTCAGATACACTACAACAAGCGATGAGGCAGCCACACTTCAGGAAGGTGACGGCGTGCTGAGGCTAATTTCCTATGACATGGATCTGCGAGAGTGCATCTGGGGTATAGCCGACGTGAAGATAAACCGACAGCAGTCTGGCAAGGGCAGGCCCCTGAGCAAGAAGCAGAGGGATTGGAGGCTGCAGACACCGTTTGAGTCGCTGAAGTTGGTCAGGCTGTACTCTGAATGTTGAGAGAGTTTTTTTAGTAAATTTTGAGTTTCCATTTGTTGCACTACATTCAGAAGTTTATCACAGTCTTGCTGAACTCCAATAGGTTACTGGATGCGCAGTTTATACTTAGTTAGAATGTTGTTGTACTATCTGTCACAACCAATGATAATTTTTTCTAGTGCTAACAGATAACAACAGAGGTGTAGCTCCACAAAACAGAGTTGTTTGCTTCACCCTCCACAATTTACAGGCATTTGATTTATTGTCTGTCTTATCCTAGATGTTTCTCTAATCTGTTAGTGACTTGGCAACGAGAATGGATTGCTTCATTGCTTTGCGTTGTCTTTGTTTAGAGTTTTGTTAGGGCCAGGCCCCAGTCCTACCATTAAGATGACCTAATTGCTTGCACTGTAAGTTTTTTTTTTTTTTTTTTTTTTTTTGGAGAACAGTTTGCACTGTAAGCTGAATGAGCTGCTGAAACCATGCCATCTATTGTTTACCAGCCTCTGTGTCAAGTGGAGGGCTGTCACAGCGTTCGACATATGGAATGGAAAGAAGAAGGGCGGTCTGCACTCTGTTGTCTTTGGAGTCAGACGGTGCATATAAATTAAACACTGAACCAGATGTCAATTAGCCCGGCCTTGCTTGTAGCCAGTGAAGTTCCTCGCCAAAAGGGACAAGTGGAGTATTGTTAAGCCACAAGCTGTAATTAGTCTAGTATAGTCCACAGTTTTAACTAGTACATGTACAATCTAACTAAAATGTGTGCTTGCCATCATCAAAGAGCAGGGCAGCATCTACGCTGATGCAACTAGTTGATTCTTGCACTGCACATGTGTGAATGCATATGCATCTAGTTGGACCAAGCCCAATGGCCTTCTCTAGTCTAGCTATAAAACAAGCTCAAAGGTGCATGCATTTGATCCAAGTCTCCTTCACACAAAATTACCACCAGTGTGAGTATCATCAAGAACAGAACCATCTTCTTGCTCTGCAATTCTGCATACAGAACTCTGAATCTCTGAAATGGCAGGAGCACCACCCTATGTTACTCCTCCGCCACCCTATGTTACTCCCCCTCCCCCGCCACCCTATGTTACTCCCCGCCACAGCTTCCGCCGACAGGCAACTACGACCCGCCGCCGCCGCCACCACCAGGCTATGGCACGTCGCCGCCACCGTCAATGGGGTATGACACCACCCCACCGCCCTCTCCCTCGCCCACGACGACGACGCACGTCACGGTCATCGTCATCGTCGTCCCGATCGTGGGCGGAGTCATATGCCTCGGGCTTCTAGCCGCACTGCTGCTCGTCTTCTGTAGGAGGCGCCGGCGCCGGCGGCGCCCGGAGGTGGTGGAGGAGGCCAAGGTGGACGAGGTGGAGGACGTGGAGGTCGTGGTCACGGAGCACGTCCGCATCGTGGAGGGCGTCGTCGGTGAGGCCGGCGAGGTCGTCGAGGCGTACAAGCAGGCCGGTGACGACGCGTACAATGGCTGCGAAGGCGGTGGTGGTGTGGCTGTGGTTGTGGAGGAGGCGCTGGCGGCGGGGGTCGTCGTTCAGGACGACGTTAAGGTGGAGGAGCATGTCGTCAGGCGGTTCACCGAGGCGTCAAGCGAGAGCGAGACTGATGATGCCTGTTTCGTGCATGCACGGCACGAATGGTTGTGACTCGTGTCAAAGCGTGTGTGTGTGTGTGTGTGATGCTGCGTAGTGTTTCCATGTTAATTCTGCTACTGTTCCTTTACGATTGAAAAGTTGATGTTTTGACAATTGTTGATTGAACTGTAGTGCACATGTAAGATAAAATAAATAGGTGCAATAAAACAGGCGCAGGTTTAAAACTTCTTTTTCTCTCTTTTTAAAAAGAAGTTAAGGGAAGAGCACCGGTTCATCGACAGACTCACTTACTTGGAAGAACATTATCGCTACTATAACATTAAAAACTTTTTTTTTTGGAAAAAGTTCATATCAAACACACAACCCCACCCCCCACCCCCCACCCCCCCCACTATGGGGTGGACTATATAACCTATGAAACGGTCTATACACTCTGAACTTTTCAAAACTGGTCAAATTACCCTCTAAAATAGTTTTAAAAATTATAGTAAATCAAAAAATTATAAAATAGAAAATCAATATTATTGGACTCCAAATGAATAGATATACACAATAAACATATAATATGGTATATTTTTAGTATTATTTTTTTACAGTTATGAAGAAAAGGATATATCTAAAGCTACAACAAAAAATGTATTAAAACATATCATATTATATGTTCATTGTGTAGATCTACTCATTTTGGAGTCTAACACAATTGAATTTTCTATTTTATGATTTTTCTATGATTTACTATGATTTTTAAAAAAGCTGCTTTATGGGGGGTAATTTGACCGGTTTTGAAAAGTTTTGGGGTGATATATAACATTTAAATAGGTTGTGAAATTTGAGAGTCCACCTCCCATATATAGGTGGGGGTGTGATATAGACTTTTTTTCTTCTTTACAAGACACAGTTATAAATGCAGATGCTCACATACACAAGCGCACACTCACCCCTATAAGCACTCACACGCACGCACACTCTACCCTATGGGTGGCTAATGATTTTTCTCTTGAGGGGCGAAATTGAACTCTCAAGGAATATGTCAACTATTGCTCATATCCTCTCTTCCTTTAGAGTCCTTATTGCTCATTTGCTCATTAAAGGCTTCCAAAACTTTAGATAAATTAGCATCTTGTGCACAGCCACAGCTGGATTCCTCAATATAGTTTGTTCTTGAGAACCTTGATCAACACTTAAGTCTAGCTAATTCATGTTAGTTATGCTTATATTGCCAAGTTTAACTTCTACTACTATATGAACTTGATACAGTCATGATTAACTTACTTTCAAGTCCGGCTACTGGGTAATAATAGTAATACTAGTTACTCTCGACAGTGGCGGATGTAGGATGGGGATATGGGGGCTGAATAAATGGAGATCGATGTTGATTTGCATGAAGGCTTTTGCTACAATAATTAGGCTTGATTACCTAAACTTAGGCGGCTAAAGCCACCACACCCCCCCACAAATCCGCCACTGAATGTCGATATGTTATTATTCCTTTCCATATGTAACTTGTGCTGGCAAAGGATAATGTTTATACATGCTGGATTGCCGGTAAAACCCCGATGTAACTCACAACCCCTACCAAATGTTGCTTGTTTATTGTTGGTTGGATAACTAGCACATATAAGGCTAGTCGGCCATTTCTGCTTATTGACTCGAGCTAGCTTGTTAGAATGAACCTCTACTCCTGTCATAATAGTCTCCTTATTTACAAAACAAATTTAATTGACATGATGCGGAGTATTGTAAAACCCACTACGCTATGACATGCAATGTACACTTCCAATATTGATGATGATTAGTTTTGTTTGCAGGTTGAAATGTGAACGCATGAGCTATAGACTTATTCAGCTAGCTAGCTAGATCATTCTTATAAACATTAGTGAACTTAATTATCTCTCCTTTGTTCACTTCCTAGAACACCGTCAAAAGCGCCCGCGTAGGGCAGACCCTCGGGCACCCGACACGCATGGCGGCCAACCCGCGGGGCCGGCCTCGCCATGCGGTGTGAGGAGCGCCTCCACCGGGACCCTCGGGCGGCGCCGAGGCGGCGCGTCCGCCGCGCCGGATCTGGGCCAGCGTGTCTTCGTCGGGCAGCGTCAAGCCAGCCGCGCCCACCGACGCCACATGCAACTGGTGCGGCCTCGGGGAATTAGCCACCTAGGCAGCCACCAATGTAAACATTACCTCTCTCCTTCTCCTATAAAAGGGAGTAATGTCTCATTAGAAAGAGTTCGGATCGACTCGATTCGGTTGGACCCCCATTCAACTCCAGGTACACCGAGAGAAAACCGCCCACCACTACCACGCAGTAACCACGATCGTGGGGCTTGAGACCGCTTCTCTCCCACACGACCGCTGTAACCCCTCTTTGCGAGGCTCACCTTTGAGCGAGATCTCGCGGCGTGACACACCATTGGGCGTAGGGTAGATTGGCACGAATCGGGATAAACCGCCCGTGTCCGATGTCCATCTTGTGCTATGCCATCGAGGGAGAGCCAGCCTACAAATTTTTATTGCCGGCACGAGGGCACCGCCGTTCCTCGAACCGCCCGACAGTTGGCGCGCGGTAGGGCCGGGCGTGTGCAATCGCATCTCCACCTTCCTCGCCGGCGGCACCGCCCGTTTTCACCACTCGGCCGGGCTGCCACGTGCTCATGCGGAACTCCGTCGCCGGAACGGCATTAAGTGGCGCTTCGGCCCGACTTCTGAATGATCCTTATAGGATCTACAGATTTGGAGGGAAAGCTTGACATCGCCAACCTGCGGCGTGCTCACCATCACGATCCGTCGGCGCGAGGGCGAACTTGGCGAAACCATCGGAAGCGCCAAAGCTTCTTTCAGCAGTTCGAGGAATCGCCGACATTTCCCGCGGGCCAGGCTGTTAGAAGGGCTCCGGGAACCCTGGGCCTCGGGAAGATCCGCACCGGCGTCCTTTCGTGGGAGGATGAAAGCCCTGTCGTCGGAAGCGCCTCCGCTCGGTCATGCGGAGGGGGTCCCCGATTGAATCCACCCTTGGCCTTGAAACCTCGGTCGAAGCCTTCGCCCGGAAGAGCACGGGCGGGCTCTGGGTGCGTTCCGCGGGAAGCGCTACCCCATGGATATGCACTTTCGGGAGGGCGCATCTTTAGAGGATCGCGGGGCGTCCCCGTCATCACCGCCTCCTCGGGTTCGATTGGGGCTGGACCCGGGAGGCTGAGGGACTCGCTCTACTGCCCGAGAGGCAGGAACTTCATCCACGCATTCGGCGCTCCTTGCAAGCGATGAAGGCGAATACTATGACCCACGAGGAATGCTTCAGCGTCGAAGTCCCGCACTTAAAGATGGCGGTTCAGGCGTGTCAGCGAAACGGCGTGGGCGTGCGCCCGCAACGAACCCGACACCGGCTTCGCCCCGTCAGCCGTGCGGCGCCGCGCGGCAGGCGGCGCCTGGCGCAAGACTACGGGGAGCAGTTCGGGCGGAATCGTAGCGGCCGGCGGCCGGAAGCGGAACATTCAGCGGGAACGAGGCGGTGGGCGGCCCGAGCACCTCGAGCCTGGAGGCGGCAATCGCCGCGCCAATGGGCGCCGCATCTTCCCGGAACATAGCAGCCCGTTCAACCGAGCAAGCCTCAATGTGGCGGCGCGAGGCATGCTAATGCAGCGGGATGCAGGAGCCCTCTGGCGAGACGCGTCGGGAAGGGACATCTCCTTGATGGGCAGCCATACAACGGGCGGAGGCTCGGCCTCAAGGTCGGCGTGAGCATCGCGCCGACGAGGAGTCGGACCAAGCGGAGGCAAAGGCTCAGCCCGGCGGCGCAAAGCGGGCCTCGGCAAGGCCACTCCCGGGGCGCTGAGCGACTTGCGGCAATCGTCATGCGGGATCGTATCGAAGACCCCCGCCAAAACCCCGTGCCCAAGGTGCAGGCCTTAGGGATGAGATTGAGGCGGCAACGAGGCCGCAGCGGCGGAGCGGCCCACCTCGTGGACGCCCGGCCCGGGACGAGACCGCCCATGCTGCGTCGGGAAGGCAGGGTACTCGAGGCCTCGGGCCACGAGGCCTTCACAAGGGACATCGAGAGAGCACCACTCCCTCGCGCGTTTCAGGCCACCTAGCCACCGAGAAATATACGGGGGCTTCGTCCAGGTATGGGCTGACGATTATCGGTCAGCTGCCCGGTTGCGAGGGGCACATGATGACAAGGTGATAATCAATTCGCCTCGTGCCTCTCTCGTCTGCCCGGGGCTTGTTTGGAACACCTTCCACCCAACCTCATATCCAGCTGACGGATTTGGTGAGGACCTTCAAAGGCAACTTCAAGGCACATATCTGGCAGGAAATTCTGGGACCTTCGGAATTTGCCGACAAAGTCCTAATTTTAATCCTTCTTGTGACCCCACATCTGGCGTTTCCTCAGCAATGGGACCGAAGCTCCCCAATGTGACGGATTCGGACGTCATGGGGGCATTCTTGGCGGGCACCTCATCCGAGACCTCGGAAGAAGCTAGGCGCCGGACTCCAACCGTAGGGCAAACGGCCCGTGGACATCGCCTAAGTTTCCCGCCGAATGTGAGGAGGTCAGTTCGGGGCTCGCGTTCAATCGGGGCTCGGGCAAGGGAAGCGCAAGGAAGAGGAGCAGGGATCTCAACCTCGGGAAAGCAAGAAGAAGAAGAAAAGGATAGAGCCGCAAGGGCAAGGGCCATGCCGCCTAAGCGGACGATGAAGACTATGGTGGTGGTGTCGAGCCTTGAGGGGCCTGACCCCGCCACAAGAAGCTTTTTGGCGATATGCTCGAAGCCGGGTGCGAGACCCATAGCTTCCCGGTCAAACTGCCTCGGGAGTGCAAGAAGGCGACGCCAACATTTCGCCAAGCTCAGGCCATCCCAGGGTGAAGAGGAAGAGGCTAGAGGGTGGCGCCAAGGGCAACGAGGAGTTCGAAGGTGGTTTCTCATGATCTTCGGCGGCGGCACCGGCCAACATGTCGTGCGGCGAGCAAGAGGGAGCGCCAGGGAGGGTCTCGCCCGCGGGCAGCAACCCGAAGGCTGGCGCAAGTGGTAGGACAGGAGGCCATCACCTTCGACCCGGTCGGATCACCCCGGACATCGGGCAGGGGCTTATCGCGGTGGTGGATCCCATCATCGCCAACACTCGGCTCACCAGGTCCTTATGGACGGAGGGCGACCTCAACCTCATCTGAGAAGAAACCCTTGACCTCCTCGGGGTGGACAAGTCCAAGATTACGCGGAGGGGGGCGGCGTTCAATGGCGTCGTCCGGGCAAGCGGCAAGCCCCTCGGGCGAGATTGACTTGCCGGTATGCTTTGGAGACCCCCTCGAACCGGGCGGGGAGACTCATTTGAGATTCTTGGGGTCGCGGTGCCCCCCACCACGCCTCCTCGGACGGCCTTGCTCACGCCAAGTTCATGGCTGTCCCCAACTACACGTGCCTCAAGCTCAGATGCCAAGCGGTGTCATCACCGGCCCCCCTCACCATCACGCGATATGAGTGCGATGTAGAGAGCGTGGAGTACGCCGAGGCACTCATGCGCCGCACTCCGAACGAAAGCGAGCTTTGACGAATCACGTCGATCGCACGAGGCCAAGCGCCGCGGCGGGAGCTTCAGGCCCTCCTCGGGCACAAGAAGGTCCCACTTTCGATCCCAAGAACCGAAGGAGAAGGCTGGCGACCATCGGCTCGGACTGGATCCAAAATAATGCGGTGCTCGTCGGCTTCCTCGTCAACGCCAGGGCGTTTGCATGGGGACCCTCGGACATGCCGGGCATACCGAGGATGTCGTGACACTCCCTAGACATCCGCCGGGCTCGAAGCCGATCATGCGGCGCTGGCTAACGCCCGTTTCGATGACGCCAAGCGGAAGATCATCGGCGAGGAGATCCACAAGCTGTTGGAGGCGGATTTATAAAAAGAAGTATTCCATCCCGTGGTTAGCTAATCTGTATTAGTAGAGAGAAAAAGAATGGGAAATGGCGGATGTGTGTGGACTACACTAGTCTCAACAAAGCATGTCAGAAAGTTCCTTTCCTTTTGCCTCGAATCGACCAAATTGTCGACTCCACCGCGGGATGCATAACGTTGTCCTTTCTTGACGCGTATTCCGGTTATCACGGATCAAAATGAAAGAGTCCAGGCCGGCTCGCGACCTGCGTTCATAACACCCTTCGGGATGTATAGCTACCTCACCATGCCCTTCGGGTGAGGAACTGGCGCAACATACCCGGTGCATGCAAATCATCTTCGGGAACTCATCGGACGGATAGTGGAGGCCTACGTCGATGACATTGTAGTCAAATCCAAGAAAACATCGGACCTTGTGGGAGACCTCGGGGAAACCCGAGGTGCCTAAACAAGAAGGAAGTCAAGCTCAACCCAGAGAAGTGCGTATTTGGGGTTCCCAGGGATGTTGCTAGGCTTTTTATTGTCTCTCAACGAGGCATCGAAGCAAACCCAGGCCAAGGTGGATGCAATCACCAAGATGGGTCCGATCCAAGACCTCAAGGGAGTACGTCAGGTCATGGGCTGCTCGGCTTCATTCGCGGGTTCATCTCACGCCTCGGGGAAAAGGGCACGCCCCTCTACCGACTCCTTTGCAAGGCCGAGCGCTTTGCTGGACCCCCCGAGGCCAAGAGGCCCTCGCGACCTCAAGAAGCTCCACGACAAACCCAGGTCCCGGTGCACCACCGCCAAATCCGGGAGAAACCTTGCTCTTATACGCCACCGCCACTACCCGGGTGGTGGTAGCCGGTGGTCGTAGTGGAGCGTCGGGAAGAGGGGCACACGTTGCCGATACAACGCCTGTTTACTTCATCGGTGAAGTGCTTTCCCACACCAAAACGAGGTATTCGCGGATGGTAAAACTCTGTATGCCATCGTACTAGCAGCGAAGGAAACTTCGTCACTACTTCCCTCGCGCACCCGTTGCCGTGGTGTCCTCGTTCCCCCTCGGGAGATTCTTCAAAACCGAGGCCACGGGAAGAGTGGCGAAGTGGGCGGTGGAGCTCATGGGCTGGCCATATCGTTCTGCCCCAAAGGCGATCAAGTCCCGTGTCCTATTTTATTTCGTGGCCGAATGGACCGATACACGGCTACCCCCGCACCCATCGGGCCGAGTCTTTGGACCATGTTCTTCGATGGATCCATGATGAAGGCGGCGCGGGGCTGATTGCTCTTCATCTCACCCCTCGGGGTTCACACGAGGTGCGCCATCGGTGCACTTTCGCCTCCAACAACGTCGCGAATACGAGGCGGTCAACGGTCTCCGGGATCACGGCGGACCTCGAACTGTCCGGCGGTTGGAAACCAGGGGGATTCGCGGTTGGTCATCGACCAAGTCATGAAAGCCTCTGCGTGCCCGACGAAGATGGAAGCATATTGCGAGAAGTGCTAATTTGGAGGAAAAATTCCATGGACTCGAGCACAAACACATACCCGGAGGCGTTACAATGGGGGCGCGGATAGCTCGCCAAGGTCGCAGCAACCCGAGGTGCGTTCCCCGAGCGTTGCTTGCCAGAGATCTCAACTTAACCCTCGGTCAACGTACCTTTGAAATACCCTGGGGCTCAGAAGGGCCCTGGGCGGCCACGCTGAAGCAATGGCGGTCGGCCCGGTCCGGCGGGAGAAAGCCGGCGTTGGAGTACCTCACCCGAGGTGGTTGCCAGGGACAAGGCCGAAGCTCGCCGGTTGGCCCGAAGGGCCAAGTCCTTCAGCTAATTGGAGACAAAGGGAACTCTACAAGAGAGGAGCCTCGGGAGTGTACATGCGTTGCATACCCTCGGTGAAGGCAAAGAATTGCTTGAAGACACACAGGGAATGCGGTCACCACGCGCCCAGGGACTCTAGTCGATAAAGTCTTGGGCAAGGCTTCTACGGCCCCTCGCCGGTGCGGGACGCGGCGAAATGTAATCGTGCGTACGCAAGGAATGCCAATTCTCTGGCGGGACTCATCTCCCGGCACAAAACGCAAACCATACCACTTACGTGGCCATTTGCGGTGTGGGGGCTCGACATGATTGGACCCACGAAAGGGCGCGAGGAGGACACACTCACGCCCCAGTCGCCATCGACAAAGTTCTCCAAATGGATTGAAGCCCGACCGTGGTGAACCCTCACGGGGGAAAGCGGTGAAATTCTTTGAGGATATCATCTCCCGTTCGAGTCCGAACTCCATCATCACGGACAACGGAACCAACCGTGGGAAGAAATTCCTTGACTTTTTGTGGCGACTATGGCATCGGGTCGATACCTCGGCCGTAGCTCACCCGAAAACCAGCGGTCAAGTGGGCGTGCCAGCGGCATGATCCGCAAGGCTCAAGCCAAGGATTTTCAACCGGTGAACCCGATGCGGCAAGAGGTGGTACCCGGAGGAGCTGCCATCGGTTCTATGGAGCCTTGAGCGGCGAAGAGCCGAGCCACGGGATTCAGTCCGTTCTTTCTTGTCTATGGGCCGAGGCAATCTTGCCACGGACATAGAATACGGGTCCCCGAGGCCGCGAGCCTACAGAGCAAGGCAACCGCGGCGGGCGAGGCAAGACTCCATAGACCAAGTTGAGGCCCGAGATGTTGCGCTCTGCACTTTCGGCAAGATATCCAGCGGGCTCTGCGAAATATCACGCCAGCGTTTGAAACCTCGGGAGCTCAAGTCAGCGACCTCGTGCTCGGGGCTAAAGGACAACAAAGGGCGTCACAAACTCACGCCACCCAGGAAGGGGGCCTTATTTCATCGCCAAAATACTAAGGCCGGGACCTACAAGCGAAGAACGAGAAGGACGAAGTCTACTCCAACGCTTGGAACATAGAACGACTACGCCGCTTCTACCCTTAAATTCTGCACTAGAAGTCAAACACTGTGTTTTTTCGCTCAATAAAGATCTACATCTTTTATGAAAAAGTACTTCTCGTGCAAACCTTAAGGAGTCTTAGCCTCGTCCGGCCACAAGACTAAAACTCCCTCGGGGGCTACATGGGGCCCCCTCGGGGACCCCTCCCCCTCGGAGGACGTCTCCTCTTCCTTTTTCAAAACTTTTTTCGGGAAAAAAAGTTTTTCTGGCATATCTTTCGAATTAATCGTTTAAGTTGCGAAGGTCGCGCGACACACAAATCTAAAAGCGAGATAGCAGAGGCTAACGGATCGCCCCTAGTGGCACCGTATGGGCGCTTGATGGCGTCCACGGTTACTATCTCGCGAGCGGAGAAAGCAAGCGACCGGCCACACAATAAGCGAGAGATTCGGGAGGAACGCGACCTTAAAAACATAAGTGCACCCGTCAAGACCCACGGACCTCGGGCGGCGCCATTGTTTATACACATCCATCTCACGAGCTCCAATCTTTTCATGCAAGGAAGGATCAGCGGCAAGGGAGGCCTCATCTACTAGCCCCTGCCGTGGGCGGCGAGGAGCCCGGCATGAGGGCGCCCTCGGCGGTTGCTTCTCGGGGGTGGCGTCGGACCCGGCGGCGCGTCCTCGGCGTGGGCGTCCCACCATCTCAGCGTCGCCTCGCAGGTGGACTCTGAGAGATGCGGGGGACACACCTCGTCCTCAAAGCAGCGGGACGGCCCAGTCGCGGCGCCGTCCACGAAGTCATGGGGCTTTTGGTCTTGGCGGCGTCGTCGGCATCTCCCTCGGCGGGATCAGCCTCCCCTCGGATCGGGCGGGGAAGAAGCGCGTCGCGACAGATCGGCGTCGTGGACTCCCGGGAAGTGGGAGCGGACCCCCTTTACCGGGCATGTGCGAATCTCTGGATTCGGAAGGCGTTGGAGCTCGGACTGAGGGGAATCCCACCGGCGGCGGCGGCGGCTGCGGCCAGGGGCCCAACCAGGGTTGTCCGTCGGCGGCGACGAAGTCAGCGGGGCCCCTTCCGGCGCTGGCGCGACTTACGCTCTGCTCAACCCTTGAGCGGCGTGGCCGCGGTATTCACGGCCTCGGTCCGGACCCCCCCCGCCTCGGCAGCAACCACCAAGACAATATCGGAGGCGGCGAAGTCGAAGGTGACAAAGCCCTACCGGGGATAAGGCGTACCTTGGCGCCGGTTACCCGGCCCGACATGGCGCCATGCTCGGTCATAGCGACCTTTGGGCTGGTCCTTCTCCTTCCCGGGTTTCCCCCTCGGGCGCCAACTCCTCGATGCGGGTGCTTAGGGCATTGCACATCTCCGCTGTTTCTTCGCCTCTTCCGGGACTGTCCCCAGCGTCATGGGCCTCCCAGGAACTGGAGGCTGGCAGGGCATCCTCGAAGTCTTGGCTCATCAGGAGCCATCTCAGCCCCCGGCTGTGTCCCTCGGACCTGGCCTTGACAAGCTCGCCCGCTAGGGCTGTCGGCTAGGATTCCCTCTCCCTCGGGCGGCAAGCGGGAGGTCTCACTGCGGGCCTCGGTCAACTTCACCCAGAGCTTTTGCCACGGGCGTTCGGTTCGGGACCGATTCCGGCGAAGGAGCTCGACCCCTCTCGAGAAGCGACGAAGAGTCTGCAACCACAAATACTACTCATCAAGGCATAGCACAAAGGACATGCGGCGGGGGGGATGGCCATCAAAATACCTACGGCGTCGACTTGGGTGAGGCGGCGGTTATGGTCTCCGATCCTCGCTAGGCCCTCGGTGGCCATCGGCCGGATACGCTCATGAGTCCTCTACGCGAGGACTGGTGCGGTCATCGATCACCTGCAGTGGCGGGACCCCGGGAGGCGTCACCCAAGGTCCGGGGACCGCCCGGCGGATTGGATCTCGGGGAATGCCGCTTCGCAGAGCAACTCCGCATCTCGGAAGCAGACAATAGAAGTCCGAGGGGCCCTTCACGGTGACCATGGGGGTGTGGCCTCACCATGGCGAAGGGCGGCTGCCGCCGAGGGCCGCCTCGAACCCGGCGCGTGGAGCGCCCGAGGAAGTCGGGGTTACATGCGGCTACCGTGCGCCCCTGGGTCGATGCGCCCGAGCAAGCGGAGACTGCGGCGTCTCGCCGCGCGTCAAGGCTCCTCTGCGAGAACTCGAACAAACGGGAACCACCTCCTCGGGGGTGGGCGGCGGCACGGCCTCCCTCGGGCGGCGCCACTTGCTCCTAGCACCCGGTGGTGTCTCGTGGCGCGGCCCGGAGAGCTCTCGGTCGATCACCATCGGTACGGGCGACCAACCCACCATCGCCACCATGGACTGTGCCGCCTCGGCGCGACCTCGCGACCCGGGTCGGGGACCGACCCTACGGGGCTCGGGGGATGGCGCCACGGGGGAGGCTCGGCCGCGGGCCGCGAGGCATCTTCACCGGCCAGGCCCAGTGCAGCGGCGCGGAAGGATTGTGCAGCGGCCTTTAGGGCCTTCTTGGGGGTGCGAAGCAGCAGACCCCCCGTTTCCTAAGGTCAGCGCCGCGTCAAAACAAGGCAATCATACGCGCGAGAAGAAGAAGATCAAGATTACAAGGCGAAAGAAAACTCACGAAAGAGGATCGCCCTCGGCGGCGAGCGAGAGCTTCCGGGATGGGCTGCGATCTCGGCGTCGCACTCGGCAGCCAGCGTCGTCTCCCACGGCAGCTAAATGCGCCACGAAATTTGGATGGGGGGGCGTCGTCGGCTCGTCCCCGAACCGTTCTTAGCGGCCGGTACTTCGTGGCGGGAGGCGTCGGTTCTTCCTTCGGGCCTCACCCTGCGACAGCCCAGGGTGCCCGGCGTGGCCAGCTTGTGGTCGAGGACTCGGCGGCGAAGAACCCTCGGGCGTACGGGTGCGGTAGTTCCAGCGCCTCGGGCTCGGAGGCTCGGGCGCTCGTCTTTGGGCCGGGCCGGTGCGGAGCCCCATGGCTCGGTCTGGCCGGCCGCCATGTCATCATCGAGCGAGTTCACCTGAGAACTCATCATCCGGGTTGTCGTCCTCCTCGTGGTCGGTATCGGGCGACTCGCCCGCCGTTGCTTTCGACTCGGCGCTTCGCGCGAGCCACGTTCCTCCTCTTCCTCTCCTCCTTCTTCGGTACGGGGCCCTCTGCGGCTCGTTCCGCACGGTTCGCGAGCCGGCGGTCGGCGCCCAAATCGTAGTACGGGAGGAGGGGAGTCACGGTAGTTGATACTGCCCCGCAAGGAGGAAAAAGTGAGAACCGCCGTGGTAACGATGCACCGGGCAGCGCAAGGACACCGCCCAAGTACTTACCGGGAGACATACCCTCGGGGGGGCGCATGGGGATCTCGAGGGGGATAGGTGTCGGGGTGTTGGACTAAACGCATCCCCTCACCCTTTTGGCCAGGCCATCGGTGGAAGCGTAAGGCCCGACATCCGAAGACGCGTCAAGACCTTTGGCGCCCGGGCGCCATCTTGCACATGAGCAAGGGGCGTTCCATCGGCGGCAACAATCGGCGCCCGGTGAAGGCGGCGCAACCACGGCGGCAGCATTCACATCCTTCCCTCGGGGCCGCGGGATTTGCCGCCTGGGGCTTCCAACCCGATGGTGATCCTCCAAGGGGACCTCGGTTCCACTACGTGGGCGTGCTTGAGGACCCGTCCGGTGTGTCTGCCGGGGAGCACGTTTCCATCGTTGCGGAGGTAGAACCACCGATCCTGCCACCCCTTGTTCGAGGAGGTGAGCTTGGATGGGATGTACCCATCGGCTCGGTTCGACCTCGTCGGCTGAGCGGACTTGGGCGCGCGACCACCACAGCCAGCAATGCCCTCAGGTGGCTGGCCCTGCGACACCGATGCGATAGTAAGGTCCGCCTTGAAGAACCACAACCAAAAGGTCCCAATGTGGCTCGATCGGGAATCCCTCACGGAGGGTGGCGAAGATGGCGGCTTGGGAGATCGGGTCGGGGCGGTGGTGAAGCTCGACTTCATAGTAGTGGAGGATCGCCGGATGAACCGACCGGCGGCATCCCGGCCACGCCGATGAAGATCCATCGGGCTCACCGGCGTAGCCGTCACGGGGTTAGGCTCCTCCTCGGTCAATGCGGAGCAATCCACTCGGCGCTCTTCGTCGGTACGGGACGGAGGAGCCCCTCCTCGACCGGGCGCTGGGTTTTCTCCTCGGTCGCCAGGTCGGCCTCGGCCACGGCTCGGCGTCGAGGCACCTCCCTTGCGCCGTCACCACTACCCCGCGCGCCATGGATGAAAGGGAGAAGGGTGGCAACCGCTAGCAACCCCGATCACGGCGCAAAGGCAAAGTGAATCTCTCCCTTAATCTCTCCCACACTATCTCTATCTCGATTGCTACGGCAAGAAGGCAAGAAGAGCGATGGCGAAGAGCAAGGGAGCAACTATCGCCGCCCGCCTTGTATCCCCCATGTTATAGGGAAGGGAAGGCGAACCGCCCGGCTGGGCAATCGAACCGACTCTGGAATGGGCGACCCGCGATGGAGCGGGAACCGCTCATCAACGGCTCGGCCAGCGCGATTGGAACCGTCAAGGGCATTAATGCACCTTGGCGGTGCCCTCGATCTCCGCCCACGGCGGGGAAGTCGCGAGCGCGTCCGTCCCGGACTGAGCAGCCGCGCCCGCCTCAAGCGGCTGCGAGAGGCGCTTCATCTCGGTCGGGGGTAAAACCGTCGGCCATCCATACCCGGCGGGCGCGGAGCCTAAGGGGCAAAAAGTCGATCCGATGACGGTTCCCGCCCCCGTCGGAAACCAAAGCGTGCCTCGGTGACACCCTACGTTCAGAGGTTGCCCGGTTTGGGCCACCGGGGTTTTCTGATCGCCTCGGGATAACCCGAGCCGAGGGGACGGGAGGAATGCACAACCCGGCTATACCGGGGCCCGGGCTTTCTGGACCCTCTGAGCGTGTTTAAGGCCAGCGGGTCTTTGCTTATAGAGATGTCCCATCCGTGGGAGGCCCTGAGGCCCTCGGGGGGTTGGTCGCCCAAACCCGGGATGCGCTAAGCGGTCGCGAGGTTCTCATGGGGTGAATCTGGATCACATAGCCGACCCTTGCTCCGGCAAGGGGCACGGGCACCAGCTTAAAACGGACCCGCTACAGCGCTCACGAGAGCACGCCACGGTCGGCTACGGGGGGCATTGTGGCGTGTCTCCCTCCCCCTCCCTTTCGGGAGGGCGACGGAAGAGGCGTATAATCAAAGTCGAGGGGCTGGGTGGAGCCTTGCGCACATAGCGCGGGCCTCGGGCTGCCCACGCAAAAACAAACACGCTCCTCGACAAACAAGCGCAATTTAAGAGCTGTTTTAGGTCTTGCCAGCGTGCGGGACAAAAAGACCTCGAAGGAATCCGCCATTCCATTCGGGGCCTGGAACTACACCCAGCGGTGCGCTCAGCGCACCTTTGCAGGCGAACCACGGCGGAAACAACAAGGCGGCGGGAGGCGCAGCGGGAGCCGGGCGAGTCCTCGCTCGCTCGGGGGCTCGGCTACTTGTCGGGGACCAAAATATTGGGCCTCGAGACATTCTCAAACTATGAGAATTTGCGGCCCACCAAGGCCCAGTAAAACCCAGCTTGCTATCATCCGCATGGAGAGGCGGCCCGATGAGCGATGGACCGGGCCTTTGAGCCCACGGCGCTTACATGGCGGCGGAGCAACCCACGAACAGCCCACGGCGGCCCAAATGGAGTCACCACGGCGTGCGAGCTCATTACGCTCACGAAGGACAAGGTCAAAGACCTCTACCGAACGGCCGAACCATGGCGTTCCGTCGGTATGATCAAACCATGGCTCGGGCTCGACCACCGTCTCCGATTCGCGGAGGTAGGCCTAGCTCACCCGGCCTCGGGGAAATCTCCGATCGTCGAGGGCCTAGCTCACCACCCTCGGGCGCAAAACTCGCCTCGCGGGGAGACAGCTCTCCATCCTCGGGTGAAGCAGCCCAACTAGCCCGTCACAGGTCGCCCGACCCTCGGGCGTGGGGAGGTTCCGTCCGAGGAAGGGGAAAGCGCCGCATTCAATGCGATCGCCGCGGCGACGGGCGCCCGGTGCCATCGATTACCGGTCAAATCGATGCGGCGAATCACCTCCCAATCCGATGGGACACAATCGCGAGAACCCGTGGCGTGTTACGCCACCGACCGCGGGAACCAAAGTGACCTTTGTTCACTTCCCGAACACCGTCAAAGCGCGCCATGTAGGGCGGACCACCGGGCACCCGAACACGCATGGCGGCAACCACTTTGGGACCAGAGCCCTCGCCATGCGATTTGTGAGGGCGCCTCACGGGACCCTCGGGGCCGCGCCCGAGGGAATGGCACGTCCGCCATCGGATACGGACGCGTGTCTTCGTCGGGCAACGTCCAAGCCCCCGCGCCCTCGGCAATGCACATGCAGCAGGTGCGGCCTCGGGAATTAGCCACCTAGGCAACCACCAATGTAAACATTACCTCTCTCCTTCTCCTATAAAAGGGGGAGTAATGTCTCATTAGAAAGAGTGTTCGGATCGACTCGATTCGGTTGGACCCCATTCCAACTCCGGTACACACGGAGAAAATCGCCCACCACTACCACCGTAACCACGATCGTGGGGCTTGAGACCGCTTCTCTCCCACCACGACCGCTTTGTAACCCCTACTGCAGGCTCACCTTTGGCGCGAGATACTTTGGCGGCGTGGCACACCCATTGGGCGTAGGGCCCGTTGGCCTGAACCGGGATAAACCGCCGTGTCCCGTGTCCATCTTGTGCTACGCCATCGAGGGAGGAGGCACGCAGCCTACAAATTTTTTATTGCCGGCACACCGGGGCACCCGCCGTTCCTCGAACCGCCCGACACTATACCTCTGTTTTGTTTTGTTGTGAGAAAAAGGTACAAGTTTATAAATTAATGTATTACAATAAATTCAACTTCAATGAAACATGCCAGAGAAATCCATATAGTTTTCTTAAATTATGCAGTACCCAACTATAATAGCTGCTTTCCTATAGCTACCTTGCCTACCACATATTCTAGGGAAATAAATTAAAAGAATATAATTAATGATGGGGTGGATAGCAAACGTGTATTATTTTTTTTATTTAACTACAAGGCCTGCAAAACAAATACATACTGCTTGAAATTATATATATAAATATATACATTTTGTCAACTATGTATGCAAATGGGAAGCTTGGGTTGTGTTAAGAAAGTAATTAAGCAGGAAGAGCTTTGGTGCTAATTAACCGGAGACTGGTTATTTACATGCATCTTGGATCATAATTGAGTTAGCAGTAAAGAACAAATTGGTGCAGTAGCTACCGCGCGCTCAACAAATTGGTGCAACGTACGTAAGCTAAGTAGAGAATATTTGACACGTTCGTCAATTTCTGTCTTAAGATATATGCCGGTCTTGGTCTTTTAGTGCATGATGCTTATAGAGGTAGCATGTGTGTGTGTTCACACTCACACAAGAAGTTGTTTTGCCGGAAAGAAAAAGACAACTGGGTCAAACGACATATTTATTCCCTTGAAATATATGTAAAATGATCATTTTGCAATTGCCAAATTGTTAGCATACAGTGGACTGTTAGCATATCTCATCCAGACTCATTGACCGCGCGCGTGAGACTCAAAACCTCAAGCTTGACGCGTTCCTCCTCACTACTACATGTCAAAAAAAGTCGCTTGTAATTAACTAAGCGGCCGATAAAATTCATTTGTACCCACTTTAGAGACCTTAAACGAATTCAAATAGAAAAGGTTTAAATTAAACAGTTTTAGATCTCTTTGCTACAACTTTGGTTTAGGTCTAGAAATGAAGTTCAAGACGCCTCTAGAAATGGAGGTATTCCTAAAGGCAGATGGGATTTTCACTCACCTGTAAAAATAAAATTTGCAGAGATGGGATGACTTGTAAACTGTTTTATTTATAAACGGTTTTCTATAGAGCCACCTCTGTCCTCTACCCAAATCGTTTCTGAATAGCTAGGACGTGTTGGGTAGAGGCAGTGAGGTCGATTTGAATTTAGTGACAACGGTGCCAAAAGGCGACATGGCCGTTGTCCGAGAACCATGAGGGTGGGGGGGATCATAGGGGCGCCCACCTTAAATAGAGAAGGCGTACGTGGTGGGCAAAGGAGAGGCCGATAGGAGGCGTCGATGCGCAAGGCAGGAATTAAGAGAGGCAGCGAGGAATCATGGTTAAGAAAGGAAGATAACACGTAGAGAGAGAGAAGAGAGGTGAGTGGGCATATGTGTATGGATGCCAATGCACAAGCATGCTCTAATAATGTCCATCTACATCTTAAATTTTACACTCGCCCTATATATCAATATATGTGTTCCATTTGTTTTGATTGTTGGTGATCCCAGATATGTGCATGCATGCTCAACCATTCTTGTGTTTTGATCTTCAGTCAACACACGATTGTTAAACAACACATAGTAATGCAGGAACACTTTGCGTTTAAACTCAAGTACACAAGTGTATATGCTCTCTGCACAAGTCACAATATTCATATTCATCAATAAATTAGGTCTTAATTCTAAAAGTACACGGCTAGTCTGGATATGCATATGTATACATATATAGAACATGCGAAGAATTAGTAAAGCCCCATCTCACGCATATCAACTTGCACGTACGATGACTTTTGTTACAACTTGTGTATATTTTAACTTAAATAAAGCTTGTTCACTAGCTGATCTACTTATTAGTAGTGTTGTGCAGAGATGTAACTGGCCGGTGAAGCACTGTCTGATCATATATCTATAGTATACGTAGCTAGCGTTTGCGTGTACCGCATGATAATCATGCAATGTATATATCGACCAATTGAAATATATTGCACATGATGACATCGATCACTCGCTTTTGGCTTTGTCATCCCGATGGACCAAGCGATAAACTAGCTAGTACGTAACAATGGAGGACTAAATGCTTGCCCAGTTGAACTGTTATTTTCCCCCCTTTCTTGAAAAGTTTTACACCTCCACTTGCCCTATATATTCAAGGTCACCAGACCCAGCTACGGTCGATCTTACTCCTATATATCTAGCTGGTGGCTATCATATATACATCTTGGCTCACACACAGGACTCAAGAACACAGTGGCTTGCTTGGTTGTATCGTATGCCATATCTTGCTGGCACGATCTTCCATGGCCCCAACTTCGTTTTGGCGTACTGCCTCCTCCACCGCCGTGTCCACCTCCACTGCCACCGCCACCTCCACCGCCTCCGCCTCCCACCTCCGCCTCCACCACCTCCACCGCCACCGCCTCCACCACCTCCGCCACCACCTCCGCCGCCGCCACCGCCTCCGCCGCCGCCGATCGTCTACCCACCGACGGCGACTCCGCCTCCACCGCCGCCGCCAAATAACGTCGTCGTCATAGCGGTTGTGGTTCCGATCGCCGGGCTGCTCTTCCAGGCCTGATCGCGGGGCTGCTCCTGTTCGCACGGCGGCGGCGGAGGACGACGGAAGAGGAGGCGGTGGAGGTGGAGGAGACCGTGGACGTGGAGGTGGAGGAGCACGTGCGGCGTGCAGGAGCACGTCGTGGCCGGGCCGTCGGGGCAGCTGCTCAAGGTGGTCGACATCGACGACGAGGTCGACGTGAGGAAGCACGTCGTGAGGCACGAGGGGACGAGGTGGTGGACGAGTGACGACTCCACACCGTCGCCACGGTCCCTAGCTTGATGCCTTGCACCATCGTCGATCGAATTCAACTGGACACTAGTTGAATAAAACTGTAATATTATTCGTCAAATTAATTGCATATATATGTGTGATGTGAGTTGCGTACGTAGCCACAGGTTGATATCGTCGTTTGTGGCTGTGTGCCTGCATGGAAATGTTATAGGTGGCTTAGCTTCTTTCGATTGCTAACCGATCGAACAGCGTTTATCGTAATTGGATCAGAAGTGGCGCCCACACACTGGCACGTGCATAATAAACAACAAATGAATTGGTGCAGTTGATGAGGTGGCATTGTGAAATGGAATCATCGACCAGTAGGGAAGAGACTTTCGGATCAAGGCAACGGGACTAAAGTCCCCTACCTAACGGCTACAACAACTTCTTTTGTATGAGTGGGACCTTTTAGTCTGGTTAGCGGAGAAAGCGTGACCCCCACCCCCATATATGCAACACGAAACCCAGAATTTCTCTACCTACAAGAAACTGACTATGAAGTACGTACGAAATACCGATAGAAGAAATTTTCTTATTGGTTTATTATATTGTCGTTAGGGCATAATAAAAATGAGGGAAATAGAAAAATTTCCAATATATAGAGGCTCCTAAGCCTCTCCTGTTTTAAAAAACGACAAAAACAGAAAATTTATTTCCCTAAAACCTCGGCAGGTTGGCTCAATAGTGAGTAGCGGAGGGTCAAGGCAGCGCAGTTGGCATAAACAGGGACAACCCGAGATTCATCGGCAATGGGGGTATCTATATATAGCGACAGACATTCAATCAGCAAATGAGGAATTAGAGATATGATCTATGAGTTATCTTTAGTGACTGATCGTCCATTAGATGTCTGATGGTGATGTGTTGTGGCATAGTGTCCAATGGCCACTACTAGATCATAACAAGATAGTATGTGTATATGTATATGTATATCTATGTCTATATACACACACATAATATTACAGTCAAAAGAGTATTCGATCAACTATATTTCACTTTCAAATACCATTGCACACCTCATGGATAGCTGTACGTATGGACGTACCTTTATATATAGCTCAAGCTAGCTCTAGCCATCTTCCAAATTTTTATGCCTTCAACAATGTGCAGCTATCTAGAAATATAGTCTGAAGAAGCTGACTCACCGACTCAATCAATTGATAAAAGTAAGAGGTGGAAGCAAGGGGGGCACCGTCCCCCCAACCCACACACACACACACAACAAATTGGGAATTCGTTTTAATATCAAAATTTTCAACTTGTAGTATGAAGGCATAAATTCACTCACTTTTAAGTTTTATCACAATATTATGATATTTTTTTGTCATGAATACTAAGTACATGTGTAGAAACATTTAAAATTTATTGAGAAATATACGTATATATATTTATCATACTTTGTGATGTTAATTTATATGTCCAGTCCCCTTTATCGCTAGTTCGGCCTCTGAAAGTAGTTGTAGTCCCTTCATTCTAAAAGCGAAATTCTAGCTACGCATTGAGATAATATATAAGACGCAACAAAAGTATGTAATTTAACCATGTAGGAGTATATGCATGCATCAGCAAGAGCTCTTCGATCGTATTCACACGTGCATGCATACGTCATGTAGTGCTAGGTAAAGCGCGCGCATGTGCATGCATACGCCATCAGAGTTTGCACATGAGATAAATCTTAAAATTCTGCTGCAGTCCCCGACGAATGTCTTCTGATGTGGCTTTAATTTGATTATTAGTGCAGATCGCGGATGTGTGCATATGCATGTACAACCGTTCTTGTGTTTATCTTCACGCAACACGCATGACGACAGTTAAGTGTGCTCACAATTAATAATATTCATCATATTAGGAGGTTATATAGATAACAAACGAAGACCAAGCAGGCAAGCACGCACAATGTGATCGCACGCATATTCTTCAGTACGTTAGTCTTCATATATAAGTGTAGCTGCTACCTCACGCATATCAAGTTGGACGGTTATTTAAGGTTGTGCTTGTGCAGAGATCGATGTAACGGTGTAACTGGTGAGGCTGTGTCTCTGCTTAATAAGGGGATTAGCAAACTGGCATGGTAGTTGCTTGTACAACGCTAGCAAACTTATTAAGATCGACGAACATTAAAAAAAATATTTCTAAGCCACTCATTTTGTTTACTTGTGCATTCTAGGTTCACAACCCTTTAGCTGACCTGGAATTGGAAATATACACTTAGCACCTTTCCCCACCTACAACAAACCCACCGTAGGAGCTTCAGCTACTTTTATGTAGGTGTTTCACTGCTATCGTTAGTCCTCTTCCGTTTGCCATACTGAAACATTACAACATGTCTTACAATTGAGAAGGACAAAATTAGTGTGTGAGACTACTAGTCGCACGCTTTCGAGGCCAGTAGCAGCCACGCCGCCCACCTCCCACCCCTACTGCCTCGCCCTCCGCTAATCCTAGGGCACTAGCAAGCTCTGCCGTTCTCGGCCTCGCTCCATCGCCGCTATGTAACGCCCCCTCCCTCACTTCCCTAACACCGAAACCCTAATGACATGGACTCAGATGGGCTAGGCTACACACTTGCCACCACACGTGACTATACGCGTGTTAGGGTTTGCAAATGAGTTAAATGCACCAAGGGCCCCTCAAACTCTTTAGAATGTGTCCTGAACTTTGAAAATGTGTTTCTAGCCTCTTGAGCATGTTAAGTGGTACATATGGGCCAATGAACTTTAAAAATACATTTGTGCCCCCTAAACTTGTTAAGTGGTACTCCCTCTGTCCCTTTTTAGATGTCACTATGGGATGCGTGCGGTCAAACTTTCTCAACTTTGATCTGCGTTTGTAGAAAATACGTGCAACATTTATATCTCTAAATAAATTTATTAAAAAACTAGACTTAAAGATCTTTCCGATGATACTAATTACTTTGCATAAATATTTTTATATTTTAATATATAATTACCGGTAGTTTAAAAACGTTGACTTCTCGGGAAGCGAGAATGACATGTATTTAGGGACGGAGGAGTACATCATAGGCCCCTAAACGGTAACAAATCCAACCTAAGGACGCAAGGAAGGGCTACCTAGAGAGCTCCAAAATAAACCTAGTTTAGCATTATGCACCACTCTTTTTAGTCTTTTTAGTTGCGAGAGAGAAGAAATTTGGTTGGTCCATAAACGAGTGCATTCTCGAGAGAGATATTCTTAGTAGCAGTTGGCCTTTTTTTTTTTCCAGATTAGCCACTGTCGAGCAGTACCAATATACAATGACGACAGACATAAAGAAACGAGAGACTTTTTGTGGGTCAAGAATATTAGGGAATCTTATTACTTGCATGATTCGTTTGGTTGTCTCGTTTTCTAATCCTATACTCCCTCCATCCCTAAATGTTCGTCATTTTCGCTTCCCAAGAAACTATTGCCAACAATTATATATTAAAATATATAATATTTATGTTAAATAATTAGTATCATCATAAAAGATCTTTTTATCTAATTTTTTAATAAATTTATTTATAAATATAAATGTTGCATTTATTTTATACAAATCGAGTCAAATTTGTGACTCGAAAACCGATGGCGACGGTCAATTGCTTTTTGCCGATCTGTATAGATTCACGTGTAAAAGGGAATAGCATATGAATAATTTGAATAGATGTTCCAAGTTTTCTTTTAAAAAGTAGATGTTCTAAGGCCGGTCTCAATAAGGTCTCATGAGTGTTTCATGCACATTAAATGCATCGCCACATTAGTAAAACTTTACTTTTTGCATGAAATGCCTAGGAGAGAAGAAAAGTTTCACCATGGTGAAACCTTTGGACACATTTCACATGCGTTGGAAACGGGGGGTAGTGAAACCCCCATTGAGACAAAAATAGTGTTTCACCATGGAACTATGCAATTAAACCATGCAATGAGAGAGATCTTTGTGGGACCTTTGAGTCTATGAAACTGTGCATTGAGGGAGACGCCTATTTCATGCCAAAGTTTCACATCTTGTAAACCCAGGAGATCAAACTCTCCATTGAGACGGCCTAAGGTTTTGTCTCTATGAATTGACGAAGAGCTTAGTACTTAGGTTAGTCTCAATGGGGTTTAATGGAGGGTTTTATGCACATTTAATAGGGTGCCACATCGACTTTTACATGAAACTGGGAGGAGAGAGAGAAGGGAAAAGTTTAATCTTGGTGAAACTCTCTAGCGTTGTTTCCAATGCCTATGAAACTATATGAAACTTCGCATTAAGAACCTCCGTTCGTTTCATTCGTGATAGCCTATGAAAGTGTGCATGAAACTATGCATTGAGAGAGAGAAAGAGCCATATTTCATATTAAAGTTTCACGTTTTTGGAAATCGGGAGGTGAAACCTTCCATTGAGAGTCATAGGTGGAAGACTAATCTAATTTGGACATCCATGGATTTTTGACAAATGAACTAGAAATTCAAATTTTGGTGGGGGACCATCTCTTCTTATTTCATTTTTTTAAGAGGGTATCAGATCCATTGCATCTTTGGACATCTAACTTCCGGACTGCCTTACTTCCTGAATCATTGTTTTGGGCCTTGTGGGCCGTCATCTTTCTCTCTTCCAGCGGTTTGGCGAATCATTGTTTTGGGCCTTGTGGGCCGTCTACTTTCTCTCTTCCGGCGGTTTCCTTTCCTCCTCGTGCTGACCTAGCCAATTTCTTCCACCGAGCAAAACACAGCCGCCGTCCCGTCGCGGCTCCCGCCCACGGCCGCCGCCGCCGCCACTCTTCCAGGCACAGCCGCCGCCGGCTGCCGTCTCCAGCGGGCCCCAACAAGCGAGCGAGCGACGGCGCAGGCAGCGCGGCGGCGGCGTCGACGTCGGCGAGATGAAGAACCTGCGCCTTGTGACGAGGCTCCCGCAGCAGCTCCAGCTCCAGATAGATGGCGAGACCCTCGTCGCCTCCGCCATCGACGCGGAGCGCCGCCGCGCCTTCTTCGCCTCCTCCGCCAACTTCATCTACACCGTCTCGATCCCCGCGTCCTTCGCCCAGGAACAGGTCTCCAATTCCACCCTATCTCTTGCAGACCAATACGAGTTTTTTTTTTTTTTTTTTCATTCACTGTTCTACGCTAGAAAACCAGCAAACAACACTTACTAAAATGTTGCTGTGTAGTCAATGATTAAAATTTTTTAGTCTTAGGAAAAGCGTTCGATATGCCAACAACTTCATCTTATAGCTTTCCAGATTGTTCTGACTATCCTGCTTTCGTCTCGCTTCTGCAGCAACCACTGCAGTGGAGCAAAATTGCTACTCAACACTCTGACGTGGAGGAGGTTGTTCTTGATCCTGGAGACTGCATTGTTGCCATGGATTATCTCATGGAGAAGGAGTCTCTTCTCCTTGGTTCGTCAGCTGGTTGCCTGCTCTTGTATAACGTGGACGAGAAAACAACTGAAGTTGTCGGAAAACTGGAAGGTGGTGTCAACACCATTGCCTCTAGCCCCGATGGGGCCCTTCTCTCTGTCACCACTGGGCTCGGCCAACTGCTTGTCATCACACAAGACTGGGAAGTGCTGTTTGAGACTTCTCTTGACCCTCAAGTATGTTTTATATATTGAAGTCTTGCTGAATGTACAAGTTCTTTTTTTCTATGTGTGTGCTCTCCCCCATTCTAAACATCCTTCTTTTCAGGATGCTACCATCGACAACATAGACAGTCCCAGTGGTCAGATCCGAAGCGCAATTTCTTGGCGAGGGGATGGGAAGTATTTTGCTACACTTGTAGCCCCGGATAACTCTTCTGGACCCACAAAACTTAATGTCTGGGAACGTGAATCAGGAAAGGTGCATTCTTCTTCAGATGCCAAAATTTTTATGGGAGCATCGCTAGATTGGATGCCTAGTGGAGCCAAGGTTGCTACAGCCCTTGATAGGAGGACAGAGGGAAAGTGTCCTCTCATTGTTTTCTATGAGAAGAATGGCTTAGAGAGGAGCCACTTTTCTATTGATGAGCCGTCAGAGGTCGCCATTCAAGCTTTAAAGTGGAACTGCAATTCTGAGATCCTTGCTGCTCTTGTTTCTTCTGGTCAGCATGATGTTATCAAAATATGGACCTGCAGGAACAATCACTGGTACTTGAAACATGAACTGCGGTACACAAAGGAAGAGGGGTGAAGTTCTTTTGGGATCCAACCAAACCAATGCATCTGATTTGCTGGACACTGAGTGGCCAGGTCATTATTCACAAGTTTGCTTGGACTACGGCAGTCAGTGAGAGTTCAGTTGCCCTTGTGATTGATGGCTCCCATGTTCTTGTTACTCCTCTTATTTTGGGCCTCATGCCACCTCCCATGTCTCTGTTCCACCTTGCATTTCCTTGTGCAGTGAATGATGTTTCTTCTGTGACCAATAACTCGAAGAGCCATTTGGCTGCCTATCTCTCAAATGGCAGCTTGGCTGTTGTGGAACTTCCAGCACCAGATACATGGGAAGAATTTGAAGGCAATGGGATAAATGTTGACCCTTGCTGTTCTGACTTCACTTTGGATAACTGTATGCACCTCACTTGGATAGATACACACACTTTGATTGGTATATGTTGCCATAGTGAACAGTATTCTTCAACAACAAACAGGTCCAGTGAAACCAGTAACCTTGTAGGTAAACATGATTCACTGTTTTTCATCAATGAGGTTGAGGTTAGATGTTCAGAGGATTCTGTGCCAGGTTCAGTGAGTTCATCTGGTTGGAATGCTAGAGTATCAAAGAAAGTGCAGTTGGAGAGTTCAGTCATTGGAGTCTCTCCAAACCCAGCAAAAAGAGGTTCAGCCTTCATTCAGATTAGTGGAGGAAGGATCATTGAGTACTGCTCAAGTTTAAATCTGTTGAAAATGTGTCCACCAGCACAATTCAGTGACATTGGTTCTGACCGTTGCTTTCCAGCATCATGTCCTTGGATGACTGCAGTTCTGTGCTATGAAAATGGTATGGCAGAACCGTTTCTCTTCGGACTCGATGAAAGTGGCAAGCTTTATATGGGCAAAAGGTTATTGAGCAATAACTGCAGCAGCTTCACATTCTACTCCAGTGATTATGGAGCCACTGAGCCGATTATGAGCCACTTGCTTGTGACTACTAAGCAAGATCTTCTATTCATTGCGGATGTCAATGAGATCTTACTTAAAGACACCAAGGTGACAATTGACAGCCTTGTTTGTAGTCCTGCTCGCGGAAAGCAAAGCAAAGAGTACATCACTGTGTGGGAAAAGGGAGCAAAGTTGGTTGGTGTTCTCCATGGTGATGAAGCAGCTGTCATAATGCAAACAACGCGTGGTAACTTAGAGTGTACCTACCCCAGGAAGCTAGTCCTTGTTTCAATTGTTCAAGCACTGGTTCAGAGGCGTTTCAAAGATGCAATAGACATGGTGAGGCGGCATCGGATAGATTTCAATATCATTGTTGACTATTGTGGTTCGAATGCTTTTATGAATTCAGCAACAGACTTTGTTAAACAAGTTAATAACCTTACCCACATCACTGAATTTGTTTGCTCAATGAAGAACAGCAATGTCGCCAGCAAATTGTATGAAGCCTATATATCATTTCCTGATCATTGTGGAGTCCCAATGGCGGATAATGAAAGTTCACAGGGTAACAAAGTCACTTCTGTACTTATGGCAGTTCGAAAAGCCCTTGAAGAACAAATAGAAGAGAGCTCATCAAGAGAACTTTGTATATTGACCACTTTGGCCCGTAGTGAACCTCCATTGTTGGAGCAGGCACTGAACAGAATAAAACTCATTCGAGAATCAGAACTTCTTGGGCTTGATGATGCCAAGCGAAAGCTCTACCCTTCTGCTGAAGAGTCACTGAAGCACTTGCTTTGGTTAACCGACACTGAAGCTGTTTTCGGTGCTGCTTTGGGTTTGTATGATCTGAATCTTGCTGCTATTGTTGCTTTGAATTCCCAAAAAGATCCAAAAGAGTTCCTTCCTTTCCTTAAGAGTCTTGAAAGCCTTCCTACTGCTATCATGAGGTACACGATTGATTTAAGGCTTGGAAGATATGAGAGTGCTCTCAGAAACATTGTTTCTGCTGGCAATGCATACCATGAGGATTGCATGAAACTCCTTAATGGTAATCCTCATCTGTTCCCACTGGGCCTCCAGTTATTTAAAGAATCAGATAAAAGGAATCAAATTCTTGAGGCATGGGGTGACCATCTTTCTGGAGAGAAATGCTTTGAAGATGCCGCGTTGACTTATCAGTGTTGTTCATCATATCAGAAATTACTGAGAGCTTACCGTGCTTGTGGGGACTGGAGAGGTGTTTTTACCGTTGCAGGCCTTTTGGAGTTAAAAAAGGAAGAAATTGTTCAACTTGCACATGAGTTATGTGATGAGTTCCAGGCGCTTGGCAAGCCAGGAGATGCTGCTAGAGTAGCACTGGAGTATTGTTCAGATGCTGAAAGAGGTGTAAGTTATTATATCATGGCAAGGGAATGGGAAGAAGCTCTTAGAGTTGCTTATATGGTTAGCAGGCATGATCTGGTTGAAACTGTCAGAGATGCAGCTTCAGAATGTGCCACATCACTGATATCTGAGTACCAGGAAGGACTGTTGAAGATTGGTAAATATGTAGCACGCTATTTGGCCGTTCGTCAGAGGAGATTGTCGCTTGCTGCCAAACTTCAGTCAGAAGATCGGTTTATGGATGTTGAAGATGACAACGTTTCAGAAGTGAGCACTAGCTTCAGTGAAATGAGTGCATATACCACAAGGTAAGAGGCTGCACCTTCATCATTTTGAGTTGGACAACTCGTGTTATTGCTGTTTATCGTTTCCTCACTACATAGTTCCAGAATATCTTTTTAAAGAACTCTAAAGTTGAATCCCATTTGTCATGTTACCTATCAGTGTGAAACTCTGTATTCTGTGTGTACAGGTCAACCAGGGAGTCAAGTGCTTCGGTCATATCCAGCAATGTCAGCAAATCACGAGGGGCAAGGCGGCAAAGAAAGGTGGCAAGATACGAGCTGGAAGGTCGGCAGCCTATGCTTGTGGTGTTAATTTGGGTTTGTTTGTCTTGTGGACTCACCCTTGTATTTATTTATGCATGCAGTCCCGGGGAGGAATTGGCCCTTGTGGAGCATCTCAAGGGGATGGCACTGACAGGTAGTGCCCAAACTGAGCTGAAGAGCCTGCTTGTCGTTCTAATACAGCTGGGGAAAGAAGAAAGGGCCCGTCAGGTGCAGGACGCCGCAGGTAACTTTGAAGTGTCTCATAGTGCTGCAGTGAAGTTGGCCGAGGACACAGTATGTAGCGACAAGGTAGACGAGAGCGCACACACCCTCGAGCATTACGTAAGAATGCTGAGGACTCATGGGTCGGGTCACAGCGAGGCTGGTTCATGGCGAATCAAGGCATTGTCTCCCCCCGTGACAGGGTGAGTGGTTTAACCGATTAGCGATTTAGCATTGTTTAAATCGGGATGTGAAGTGTTGTGCTCTTGTGAGTGGCGAAAAAAAAAAATGATCAGCAGGCGTGATCTTACCGGTGAACTGTTGTAGCCTCATTTTGAAATTTTGGTAGGCTGGTGGTCCTGTTGGATTGGATTCGTGTTGTACTGGTGGTTCTAGGGATTTTTTATGTTGTGTGCCAATACAAGATTTGTCCACTTTTTTACAGTAACAGTCAACAGAATTGGGCCATGAGTCGTAATCATGGAACAAACTCTATTGTATTATAAATATATATTGTCATGGGAGCAAATAATCCAAGAACGAATATCTTGGTAGTATTTTCTTTTCTTTTATTCATGCCACTAGAGACCTCTTGCCGAAGGTAACTCAGGTTGAAGCTACGCGTACGATTTCGGACTCCAGAAACCGACAGAGAGCGTCAGCAATGACCTTTACTTACCATTACCATTACATATACCATCTTCTGATAAACAATGTATATCTTCAGTTACCTGTTGACTAGTACGACGTACCAGCAGCAGCAGCTTGCGTTAAGCTAGTTCAGTTATAAACTAGTCCATGCTTAGCTGGTTAAAAATATTAATAATTGGAGACAAAAAGGGCTCAAGAAGCAGGACACGTCTGAAAAGAGGGCGAGAAAGTTAGCGATGACTTCCCCTATAGCCTCAAAGTGAAGCTAACTCTTGAGTAGGTCTTGACTTGACAAACGTGAAAAGAGGCGAGATTGCATTCATCACAAGTGTCCGATCGGCGTCAACTACCGATTATTCTAATCTTTGTGGTTGGGGTATTAACATCTGATGAATTATCATAATAATATAATCGAGCTATCTGAGCTTTTGGCTCGTTGCCGGCCGCTTGGATTTTTGTTGCCGCCACGCTGCCGATCGATCGGGACAGAAGATATGGCATACATGCATTATGGGTGAAGAACGAATCAAATTAAGCTAAAGATCTATCGGCGTGAAGTGACAGGATGCTTAAGATAGTATCCGCGTGACTGTGCCTGCGCACCTAATCCAGCTTTTTATGTATCCGGAATGTGGTTCCTAGTAGTGTTGCTATCAGCCTATCAGGGCGTGTATATATGTGCGATTGCATATTCATATCTCTTCATTAAGACTTCAACGATTAATTTTGGTTAATCTATGGATCAGACAACATATACAATGATTATTCCTCATGTGTCGTCGATCGGTCCCAAGATCTGAAATGTAAGGATACTAATGATAGCATTCTCTTATAAATTACATAGTATAATATAGTCAACGCTATATGAACAGTTAAAATGCTTCCGGCGGCTAGTGGAAATTCATTCATTAGACGAATCTTTGCTCTCCTGTGCGCGCCTTGTAATCTTTGTGCCAGATACGTGCAAACCACTGTCCCACGCCACGATCAGGATCCGGGAGGTTGTTTGGTTGGCGCCACTAGGAGGCATGCCTCAAATGCGGTGATGTGTAGCGACGCCACGGTTGTGGCCAAGAGCAGACCCATGATTGTCCAAAGACTAGGACCATTACATTTGGCATTAAAGCTAATTGCATTTAGCTATAGAAAACACGATAATTTATCCACTGTAGTTAAGGGCCACCTAGTGGCCCTAGTACTAAGTCCGCCACTCGGACATCAAATTAAAGTAATGTGGTGAGATTTCCCTCTACTTTGTGACTGTCTACATTTGGTGGCACACTATAACTGTGGCGTGGCTTTTGGTCGTTGGAACCCCAAACACTCCTCAATTTTTATGTGTTCCTTGATTCCCATCTCAAGGGAGATTATTATATTTGATAATTTTCTCTCTCTAATGTTAGATCAGGATGCTTATGTTCAGATGAACTTCCTTTTCTTTAGGGTCTATTTGGTTCCCTCAAGACTATGGACTAAAGACTAATTTGTAGTCTAACGTAGCACTGTCCCGAAACCCTTCCTCTCTTCCTTATCTTTCATTTTCGTGTGGCTAATACCACCGCCCCAGCTCCCCTGACAACCCCAAAGCATCCATTAGTGCCAATGAGGTTTGAAACAGTATCAAGGATACCTCATTCATGGACAAGTAAAATGTTGGACAAACTTTTGTTAACAAAATTTGATTATTTATCATACATGCTCACTGCTTGTTTCTTTTATTTTAAATTGTCGTTCACTGCTTGTGTTGGTGAAATGTCTCGAAGATTTATTAAATAAATAAATGGTACGCATAACATCAAAAGAACAGTCCAGATCAGCGCACACATAGATAACAGACCTAATAATTTTGATCAGATACACTGTGAGCTGGCAAGCAATTTATATTAGCAGGCGGCGTAGAAGCGCTATACACAATACTCTACGGCCGCCGATATATTCGCACACATTATTTTAGCTCGGCTGCGTGTTGCATTTCATAGATTATAAAAAGATGAGTGAAGTTTGATTCCCCCTCTTAAAATTGCCATCGATCGAATTTACAGGACATCGTAATTGACACGCTCGTCGTCACTTGGGAAGTTTGGAACGGAACCGGCGTACATTCAACAACATCTCCGTCATGCGGTGGTCCTCGTAGGGAGGATCCGGACACAGGCGGAGGAATGGTGCGCGGCGGGCTTTTTGGGTCCTCGGGCCACTTCTGGCCGCTATTCGTAGTCGTCCACCCCGGTCCTTATAAGTCGCACAATAGTTTCTTTTTAGTACAACAGTTTCAGCAGCGCCGTTAGAGTTGGCGACTTGTGCATGTGTGTTGCCACTACGCTTGGCGACATCTCACCAACAAGTTAGTGGTTGTAATGTAAAACTCTGATTTCCTTAATGCGGCGGGTGCAATATGCACGCTTTCGAAAAAAAAAGACATCATAAATTAGCCCCCTAAAAATTATTGTTTTGCCTGGCACATAAGTGGCGTTTAATTTACACATACTCTGTTATTGAATATTTTGACTTGTAAATGATCTCAAGTGAAAATAATTTGAACTATTTTAGACCTTATTGAGCACTACAAATTTGTAAAGTTATAAATCACATTGAAATCTACAACTTTTGTATAGAATATATGTTAGAACCAGAAGTTGTTTAATAAATTTCAAAATAAATTTTAAATTATGAGAGCTTAATACAAATATTTGGGCCTCTAAACCATTCTAGATAAAAAAAATATTCCCAACCACAAAGTTGTAGAACATATTGAGGGCTACAATTATAGTAAAGACCGCTTGTTCTACCGTGGTCTTGGTTTGTTGTGAGAGAAAAAATCTTTATTTATTTTTTCATTTCATTGGTCTTTGATTTGTTGTGAGAGAAAAAACATTGTATTTGGTGGCTGAACTAGCAAAGCCCGAACAAGGCGATGTCAACATCACAGGGCATTTGGAAAGTTTAAGAAAGTGAATTTCAAAATTTAAGAATTTAAATTAACATTTGGTCCTCCATAACATTAGATAAAGTGTTGTCAACTATTACAACATATTGAGAACAACAACTTTGGCGTAGACCACACATCTGAAAAGACATATATGGGATTGTTCGAAAAAAAACAAAATTACAGAAACCATTTTAAAATGATCAGGAAGATGTTTTTGCTTGGTTCGTGTAGTGTTTTTTTCTCTCTCTCTCTCTCAAATTCAGCGGTTTTTAGGGTAGGACTTTACTAAAAGAAAGAATAGAGCAAATAATAATATTCTAATACTATACAATAATTTGTAGCTGACGCTATCAACATGATCTGATGCCATAATTGCGTTCGTGCTCCAAATTTAAAGGGGGCGTCAGTGATGGCTAACGACATCTCAGAAAATAATCAAGAGTAAAAGGCTGGATAAATTAAACGTGGTCATTATTATCCATAAGCATCTGTGCAAGCATCCCCACGCCTAACCCAAAAAGCATCTCTCTGCGTGTAGGTGGTGGATGAGCTTTGAGCTGTATCATCCGCCGGATTTATTTACAGGTGTTGGCCAAAGCATCAATCCAATCCTCCTCCTCGTTGCCCTAATTTAGGAAGCGACATGACAAGACGAGCAGTTTTCCATGCCATTTCTACATATGCCAGGTGCCTGCAGATCCTCCTTGTTTTTTCCGGAAAAGAAACTCAATTTCCACATCGTAATTCGTACTCTCCTGCCACGTCAGCAGGGGTCCTGCCCTACCCGGCCGACCGTCGCGGCCCACCGCCGTGGCGTACGCCACCAAGCTTCCCGCGCGCGCCAAACCCGGCCACCATCCACGAAGATTCCATTCCCCTCCCTTCCGCACGCGAGTTTATACTACTTATATAAATATATAAATAGTATATATAAACGGAAAAAAAAACACAAAAGAAATCCCGCGCACGGGCGCGCGGCCCCAGCTGCAGCCGCCCGAGCGGAACGAAGCCGCCACGGCGCAAGCGGCCAAAGGCAAGCACAAAGCCCCGGCACCACCGGGCACCGGCCCCGGCCAGGGACGGCACGCTGACGTCGGAGGTCGCCGTCGCCGTCGCCGTTGCCGCAGCTGCCACCCACCTGCGCGTAGTCGCGGCGCACACACACGCGTACTCCTCCATCCTACGCCTACAGGACACATTGACAGACACTGCCCTCTCCTCTCTCTCTCCACCACGACACTTTCCCCACCATTTTTATCACAAAAAAAAAAATCCAAAAATATCTCCCCATTCATCTCTCTCTCTCCCTTCACCTAAAGCGAGAGGCGCCGTCGGCTTCGGCTGTCTGGCAGGCTCCTACCTCGCGCCTTCCTCTCGCGCGGCGCGCCTCGCCCTCCCCTCTCCTCTCCTCTCCCTCCGTCTCGCCGCGGCGGCGGAACTCTACCCGGCGAGCTCACGGAGGTGGCTGGCCCCCAGCCGGGTGGGGCGACACGACAGCCAGCCAGCAGCGGCGGGTAAACGCGATGCCCGCGTGGTGGCCCCGCAGCAAGCTGAGGTCGAGGAGGTCCAAGGCCAGCAAGCCGGGCGTCGACGGGTCCGTCTCCGTCTCGGCGGCGTCGTCCCCGCGCAAGTCGGCGGACCTCGACTCGCCGTCCCCGTCCCCGTCGCCGACGCAGCGGGACAGGAAGGCGCACAGCCTCGACTTCCCCGGCGCGGGCGTGGTCCCCGCCGCCGCGCGCGGAGGCCGGTGCTCCGCGGGGAGCATGGGTCGGTAGGGTACAAGCTCCCGATTCCCGCGGAGGCGGCGGCGGCGGCGGAGCCTGTCGGGACTCTGTACGAGGAGGTCCTGGCTGCGGCCAACGGGGACGGCTGCTCGTCCGCGGAGGAGTCCAGCGTGTGCTCGGCCGGGTCGTTGGACGAGCCGCACTACCAGCATGGGTTTAGGTGAGTGGTTCATCGCGGAAGGAGGAATGGGTTGGTGGTGGCTTTATATGGCTCAATTTCGATTCCGAATTTGCTGCAGCCTGGTTGTCACGAGAATTCAATTTCCTCATTTGGGCTGCAGTAATTGCGGCTGAATTGTCTGTTACTCTGATCAAATTGGGGAGTTGAGTGCCTAGATAGGTCGATCTGCAGGCTTGCTTTGTTGTCTTCCCCTCGATTTGGCGTGCAACGTATTTGAGGGGGTTTGAGTCAAGAGTAAGAGTTAGAGTGAACTGTGAGGATTCACACCAACTGCACCAGTTGACCTTGTCTAGGTCGTTCCAGTTCGACAATCCTGACCATCTCTCCCTCTCCCTCTCTCTTCTCTCTGGTAAACATAGATTCAGGACTGGATACATCAGGATACCAAGGCGTGTTAATTGTTGACAAATATATTTAAAGTAAAATTACAGTAATAATGAGTGAACCGCCATGTCTTTGCTGCTTCATCTCTTCGAAACTAGAACTATAAACCTTTAAGTTCAGGCTAAGGGTGTTTTTGGACGATTCTTTGTTTATCCTTGCAAGATATAATTCACATGGGTTAGTTTATCTCTTTTCCTTTTGCACTCAGATATTTCATTTTGGGGATTTCTCCACTTTGCCTGTTTAAATAAGCACATTATTATTTAGAATCCTTGCATTGTCATGTTGACATGTTCTCTGATGTTTACTGCTTGCTTTGTAATTTCTAGGCCCATGGATCCTGTTGCTTTTGTGAGGGAAAGGCCTTCTGATTCAGAAAGGACCGTCAATGAAGACAAGCGTTTCATGTCTTGTAGTATGCCACGGGAGCATCGGAAGTTCTTTGAGGTTCCTGTTTCTAGTGTTAGAGAACTTCATTTGCAAACTGATGAACCTTCAACTAGTGAAGCCAATTGTTCACGTGGAAGAATGATATCTGAAGATCTCTTTGCTCCAAGAACAAGGAGTCTCTCTCCTGTCCCAAAAGGCCATGCATTCGCTGTGAGCAATGGAAATTCTAGAGAATTTGGTTTTAGCCCCAGGTCACCAGTAAGAAAGATGGATGGTTTGAGGAGCCCACCACATCCCTTACCGCTTCCTCCAGCAGCTTCTGCTGCTTGCTCTCCTCTTCTTCCAGCTTCTGCTGCTTGCTCACCTCTTCATCCAGCTTCTGGTGCATGCTCGCCTCTTCATCCAGCTTCTGGTGCGTGCTCACCTCTTCCACCAATCCACAGTCCTTGCTCGCCTCTTCCTTCATCTCCCAGTTCCTGCCCTCCTCTTCCTGCATCCCCCACTACGTTCTCACAGTCCCAGTCGCAATGGAAGAAAGGGAAATTGCTAGGGAGTGGTACATTTGGCCAGGTTTACCTTGGATTTAACAGGTATCACATCGCGCCCCCCCCCCAACACACATTTTTACATCATGAAAACTTCGTGATATATGGCAATGCAAATAAATTGACTTATTGAACTGTAAAAAATATCCTTAGTTTGTGATTGTTGAACAATGCAGTGAAAATGGGCAGTTTTGTGCTATTAAGGAGGTTCAAGTTATTATGGACGATCCACACTCAAAGGAACGACTCAAACAATTAAATCAGGTACTTGCTGCTGCTGTCGTACCTAATTGGCTTCTCGCTTTTGCCATGTCATGAATAGCAAAACATTTTTTATCTCTTGTTTCATTGAGTGGTCCATATGGTTAATTTTGGTATTGACAGGAAATAGATATGCTTAGACAACTCTCCCACCCAAACATAGTGCAGTATCATGGAAGTGAGCTGGTAAGTTCTATTTCATAAACTATTTCAGTTATCTCTGCAGCATATCTATTTAGTATTTTCTGGATTGATTTCTTTTTGTTGTTACTGTTTGATTGTTTGTTGTTGCTGTTGTGTTTTTGAGTCTTCTTTGCATTTCCTTCTATGTTCAATTGTTTGTCCACCTCAGGGGTTAATTTTGTGGTTCTAGTATCATAGTGCTCAGAGTTCATCCGCTTTTATTGGTCTTGTATTACAGCATCCTTGGCCATGCTTACACTTTCTAATTGTACATGTTTCTGTACGCAGAATGATGAAGCACTTTCCATTTATCTTGAGTTTGTTTCGGGGGTTCAATCCACAAATTACTAAGAGAATATGGCCCTTTTAAGGAACCTGTGATTCGTAATTACACTGGTCAAATTCTTGCTGGTCTTGCCTACTTGCATGGGCGGAACACTGTCCACAGGTTGTTTTGTTGTCTGAAACTGTGTTCTCATTCCATAGGTATAGTCATATATATCACAGAATGCATAATCATGTCATTCTTATTTTCTTGGCAGAGATATCAAAGGAGCAAACATACTTGTGGGTCCTAATGGTGAAGTCAAGCTTGCTGACTTTGGCATGGCTAAGCATGTATGCAGTGTTTACTTTCTGATCCTGTCTCTCTGTGTGTCTAGCACTTTCAGTTATCATTATATTTAGTATTTTCTGGACTTGTAAAGTCAACTGCTGATTTTATTTGGGTGCTCTCCATTTTGTACAGCACACGTAGTCCCCTTTTTTTTTTTCCTTTCTTTTTTCTTTATTTTGTCTGCAGTTGAAATAAATATTACTCAATTGCATTAGCATCCATGTTTTCTAATAGAAAAGGAATTAAAGTAGGTGAAACTTTGATTGAATCAAGTATCCAGTTATCTGCCTAGTGCCTACTCACATAAATGTGGAAAAGGAAAGTTATGGAAGTGTCAATGGTCTGTTTCCCTTCTGTGCATACCCAGCTAAAGGATTCTCAACAATGAACAAGTTTTTTAATCTTTGATGGTCACCAAAACAAGGATACACACTGATTGTCCTTGCTTTTGTTTTTCCTCTGTAAACCCATTCATTTTTTTTAACTTTCTTAACAGATATCATCATTTTTTTTTGCTGAAATACGCTCTTTCAAAGGAAGTCCTTACTGGATGGCTCCTGAGGTGAGCTATTTTAAATACTGAACTCTGTTGATTGTTAACTGTAATCTACTATGCTTCTCTGAACAAAGTTCTCCCATCATTGGGAAACCTTCAGGTTATAATGAACAGCAAAGGCTACAGTTTATCAGTAGACATTTGGAGTCTGGGCCGTACCATTATTGAAATGGCGACGGCAAGACCTCCTTGGCACCAATATGAGGGGGTAGGCTTTCACTTAGATGTTGTGAATTTCCATGATTCCCATGTAACCGTGGTGAATAAAACTGAGCCAATGTCATCTAATCTTATCTTGCAGGTAGCAGCAATATTTAAGATTGCAAACAGTAAAGATATACCTGAAATCCCAGACAGTTTCTCAGAGGAAGGGAAAAGTTTCTTGCAGCTTTGCTTGAAACGTGACCCTGCATCTCGTCCCTCTGCAGCCCAGCTGATGGATCATCCTTTTGTTCAGGATCATCCTGCAGTTCGAGCTGCAAAATCCAGTGTATTGAGAAACGCATTGTCTTCTCCAGCAGATGGCAGACACGCAATGGTATTGTTTCTAGTCAAGCAATCTGAGTTTTTCCTTATTCTTTTATAGTTCTATATTCTATTTGCTTATCTACTTTCCAAGTGTAACTATAAAAACTAGAACATCTCGTAGTGGATCGCTGATTTGAGTACTTCACCTTTGCTCGATTTATTTGTTCTTGTTTGAACCAATTATTGCACATTTATCAGTACCCCTTTTTTTTTTTGGGGGTGGGGGGGGGGGGTGTGTGCAATGATGGTAGGACATGTCCTCCTAAATGCTCACACTCCTTAATCTTGTTGCAGTCCAACAGGGAGTTGCCATCTCGGAAGATTATTACTCCTCTGAAGGATATTGGAGTGAGCATGAGAGATTTTACTGGATTTTCCACTGCTGTTCCGTCACCACACAGGTATTCTACTACCATCCTTGCCTTGTACCTGCCTTCAAAAAAAAAAAAAAAAAAAAAACTTGTACCGATTCCCACAAATTTTGACTGACACTGTTTGTGGTACAGCAGCCCTATTCCTGGAAGAGCAAACATGTCTATGCCGGTTTCACCATGCTCAAGCCCGTTGCGGCAGTTTAAGCAATCCAACGTGAGGTCCATGCGTTCTCCACCTCATCCATTGCTCTCCCCTGGTCTTGGGAACACGTTAAGTTACACGCAAAATCAGGCAAGACGCATTCCACCTCCTGCCATTTCAGATCCTTGGCTGGATGTTGGCCAGATGAAACTCCAGAGCCCCAAGATTTCCCCAAAAGGTTCTGAGAACGATGTATGAAAAAGAGAATCAAGAGCGCAATATCTCCATGACAAGGTAGTTATTATTCAGAGATGTTCAGGAAGCAACCTGTTTGTATAGTTACTACAGTATACGACACTTACCGGAGGTTCAGTACAGCGAAATGGTGCTCTTGAGAAATTGTAACAGGAAGTTCTGTATATTCGTAGGCTTTAAGGTTTGTTGTCGTTCTTGATATACATATAGTTATACGTACATATACGTCCTGATGTAAATCCTCACAAAATCATACTGATGACTACGGGATGTAAATTCGTAAGCTTGTACAAGCAGATATTTCTGTGAGGTAGCAGTAGTTAGGGACTTACATGGCAGATGTAACCATGCCTTTGTTCCAAATGAATCGGAATAATATACATGTACCTTTTCATTTGCATTTCATCTCTGGATTCAAGCAGGTAATAATTGAAAATGAAAACATAAGAGAGCGGTGGTGCAGATTATAAATTTTTGTCGAAAGCCATAACTTGGACCAGTGTAAAGAACTAATCTACTCGTTTGTGCCGGCAAATCCTAGAGTGCTCGCAGCTATTTTATGACCTTGCATGGTTGAAAAGGCTTGAGAAAAGGACTGAAAAAAGGACCGAGATATATAGGTGTATATAAACTAAAAATTGCTTGCGAGTTGCGACTTAGTCTATTCAAAAGCTTCAAATGGAGGAGTAAGTTTTTCTATCTATTCAAAAGGTTTAAAACATGACAATATTAAATGAATGAAAAAGTGCTATAGACTTGGTCTATTCGAAAGGTTCAAATGAGGGATCAAATTTGTCTATTCAAAAGGTATAAATACAGGACAAAATTAAATTAATCAGTAGGATCAAATTTATATATTCAAAAGAGTTTCAAAAAACAGAATAAAATCAAATAAATAAAAGAATCGAAAGGTTCAAGTGGAGGACTAAATTTGTCTATTTAAAAGGTTCAAATACATGGTCAAATTTGTCTATTCAAAAAGGATTTTTAAATAGAATAAAATCAAATTAGTCAAAACTTGTTGGGAGTGTAGATTGAGTATGTGACCTTCAGATCTTCAAAAAGGGTTTTAAAATAGAATAAAATAAAATTAGTCAAAAATGTGTGGTGAGCGTGGATCGAATGCACGACCTTCAGATCTTCAAAAGGGTTTTAAAATGGAATAAAATAAAATTAATCAAAAACTTGTGGTGAGTTGAATCGAACACGCGACCTTCAAATCTTCTAGAAGGGTTTTAAAACAAAATAAAATCAAACAATCAAAAACTTGCGGTGAACTTGGACCAAACACGCAACCTTAAGATATTTTAAAAGGGTTTTAAAACAGAATAAAATCAAATTTTGGATTGAACATGCGGTCTTCAGATATTCAAAAAGGGTTTCAAAACAGAACAGAATAAAATAGAATTATTAAAATATACTTGCGGTGAGTGTGGATCGAACACGCGACCTTCAGATCTTTGTAAAAAGGGCTTTAAAACAGAATAAAATCAAAATAGTCAAAAACTTGCGGTGAGCTTAGACCGAGCACGCAACCTTTAGATATTCAAAAAGGAAATTAAAACACAATAAAATCAAATTTTGGATCAAACACATGACCACGTTTAAAAAGCTGTTTTTTAAAGAATAAAACACACGCACCACACGCACCCAGCCCAGTCGAGCGGCGCGCTAGGCGACTAGGGTTTCGAACCGGCGGCGGCTCCCAGCTGACGAAGCAACTCCGCAGAGCACGAGCATATGGCGGATTTGGCGGCGACCAAGCTGAGGAGGTTGGAGCACCACCGTGGCATCGGCGACGTGCACAAGCCATCCTCTTTCAACATGGAGGACCTCCCTTCGGAGATTCAAGCTGTTGTGATGTCGCTGCTGTCACTTAAAGAGGCTGCAAGGACGAGCATCGTGGCGAGAAACTGGAGAAAACTCTGGACTTGCCACCCTTCTCTATGCTTTGATGGTAGCAAAGACCGGCCTATAGAGGAGGATCATATCAAAATAGAAAGAGCAAACTTCATTGAGACGGTAAATTATATTGTACAACAGCATACTGGAACAGGGCTCAATAAGTTCAGCATCAGGTTCAAACTTGGGAAAGAACACTCGGATTATCTTTATAAGTGGATTGGCTTTGCCACTGCGTCAAGAGAAAGGATTATAGATATTGACCTGTGGGCAGAAAGGAGCAAGGTAGGACCATTAGAAGAAGTTTGTGACTTTCCTCTTGAGCTCTTAGGTGTTCAAGATGGGCATTTTATCCAGTCCCTGTTTCTCAAGTATGTTTCTATAAAGGCACGCTCGGATTTATGTGGATTCAGAAAGGTCAGGAGACTACGTTTGCACCGTGTTGAAATATTTGGAGATTTTCCAGGCTTGCTAAATAATTGTAGTGCTCTTGAGGACTTGGAGCTGGTTTCGTGCCGTGGTGTGGTTCATCTGAATGTGTACCACACCAACTCAATGAACTTCGACATTTGCTAATTTCAAAAATTTATGCCGAATCGATTGACTTCCATGTTGCTGGTCTTGTTCATTTTGAGTACAGAGGAGAAGTGATTCCTATAGCACTTCATGGTTGCTCAAAATTAGAGAAGGCAACTATGACATTTGTAGGCTTATTGGATAAAGAAAACTATTCACTGAGCCATGCATTCACTTCAATTCCCACTGTTTCGGCAGTACAGGTGCTAAACTTGAAAGCTGATATGGAAGCCCACCCCGTCTGGGCCTCACAGGTGCATACGTGGATGACAAGACCAGCATATATGTTTATGCTTTTGAGGCATCTGACTTGTGCAATAAAAATCTTTACTAATGATGCAGATAACCATGTTGGAATGATTCGATTTGCTCACTTTTTGAATCTTGCACCCCAACTGGAGACCTTGCAATTGCATATGTTGTTTTATTCCTATCATTCCCCCAAGTGGCACCAGGGGCCAACAGGGGACGAAGTCTTCTCCTGCCTTCATCACCTAAATAAGCTCAAGACGGTTTACATGAGTGGATTCCGCTGTTACCTGTCTCAGGTTGAGCTCCTGTATGGCATCCTGCGAAAGAGTTCCTCCTTGCTTGAGCATATAGCCATAGATCCCAAGGTGAAAATCAAGCCATGTGGTTCTAAAAATTCGATCTTGCCTATATACAAGATTCGTGATTTGGCACGCCGGGCCTATCAAAGCTTTGGTAAAGAGATCAATGTTGTCGAATGAGTGGTCATAAATGAGTTATTAGCAGTCTGTTATGTACACCTCTATTTCCATTGAGTAAATTGTGTACCCGATAACTCTGACAATTAAAGTTCGGATGGTTTTTCTTAAATTTATTTTTCAGAACTTTTATGTGGCAATTTTTTGTTTATTACTTACCTCTGTCCTTAAACATATGACATTTAAGACAGCTAGTCAAGTTCATATTGAACTAAATTCCTTGTTAAATAAATTTTGAACTATTCAACATTACTTAAAAATATTGACTTTGCTGCCCAAGAAATCTGATGCTACTACTATTCAACAGTACATACCTATTTGTCTGTCGAATTGTCTATACAAGTTGTTAACCAAAACTCTCACTCTGAGAATTGAAAGAGTAGTAGGCAAATTAGTACATCAAAATCAGTCTGCATTTATGAAAGGGAGAAATATAATGAGTGGAGTTATGATTTTACATGAGATCCTAGCTACATGAAACCAAATTAAGTAAGAAGCCAGAGGGATTGTTTTGAAACTGGACTTCAAAAAAGGCTTATGACAAGGTGAAATAGAAGTATGTTTTTAAATGTCTTGCTGCTAGAGGCTTCTCCCTCTGTGGTGTAGATGGATTAAAAAAGTAGTTTCTGGGAGGACTGTAAGTGTCAAAATTAATGACGTAGTGGAATCCTACATAAAAAGTTCTAAAGGTGTGAGCCATGGGGATCCTTTATCCCCCCGTTCCATTCAGTTTTATTGCTGATGGGTTGACTAGGATGATTATGAAAGCCTAAAATAATAACCTGGTGCATGGGCTAATTGATCAAATCATTGATAAAGGGGGTTGCTGTGCTACAATATGCAGATGATACCATCATCCGCCTCAAGCACAATTTAGAGGGTGCAAAAAAAAAACCCTGAAATTTCTTTTATATCTATATGAATTGATGGCAGGTTTGAAAATAAACTTCAATAAAAGTGAAGTCATCTCCATCAATGATGAAAGCAATTTGGCAATATGTTGACATCTTTAACCATCAAGTTGCTATTTTTGCCAAGTCGATGAGAATATCCAACATCTTTTTTTTTCATGTGCAACACTGCTAAGACAGCTTGGGCAACGTTTGCTACTTGTTTTGGTGCTTATATGGTGCTTATAATATTCCCGTAGTATGGATCAGGCATGGATTTGGTGAAATGGTTGCCAAAAAGTCAAGATTATCATACTTTAGGGATAGCAGCTCTTTGCTGGGCTATCTAGAGAGCAAGAAATAGTGTTTGTTTCGAAAAGAAAAAACTTCAGAATCCTATATCTATAGTATGTCATGCTTGTGCCCTAATTAGTTACTAGATAGGTTCATATGCAAAGGAAGAACAGGAAGCCATCAAAGCTGGCGTTGACACTGCGCTTGCAATTGCGGTTCAATTACTGACCAAGAAGACCAGGAGCAACACCTCCACCCTCGGTTGAGCGATAACGACGACTCTCAGGATGAATGAAGAAGGGAATGCTGGAAGATGCGACTCTTTTGCACCTGCTTTGTGTTAGCATTTGGATACTTGATTTTTGTCTGTCATTCGGTTGTTTTACTTGGTGCGGAGTTCCTTTGATACTGGTTTAGCCCTCTGTCGTTTGACATGGTGTGTTGCTGGCTGTCTAAGCCCTCTTTACTTGTTTCTTAGTTACCAACTTAAAACGATCTGGCTAGTCTTGAACTATAGGTGTCGTATCCTATAGGTCTAGGCTGCATTAGTAAACTCCTGGTTCTGGTCGCTGTCGGTATCTGGCGCAAATTCGTATTTCCGTTGATGAATGGAAATAGGGTTTACCTCGCTTCAAAAAAAAAAAAAAAAAGAGCTGAATTCCTTGTTAAAAAAAGAATATTACTTGTTTCTTAGTTAATTACTAACTTAAAACGATGTGGCTACTGAATTCCTTGTTATAAAAAAGAATGTTACTTGTTTCTTAGTTACCAACTTAAAACGATGTGGCTAGTCCTGTAGGTGTGGTATCCTGTAGGTCTATATCTGGCGCAAATACGTATTTCCGTTGATAAATGGAAATGGGGTTAAAATAAAATTAGTCAAAACTTGCGGTGAGCGTAGATCGAACACAGGATCTTCAGTCTGACGCTCTTCCTAGTGAGCTATATCCCCGCTTTTCATTGTTATTGCAAAATCAACGTTAACTTAGAGTTCCAGATCAGTACTGTCCACAATTCTTCATAACTTGAGCATGAAGAACAAATGTAACTCAGTTGTCCAGCCTTGCACTTTTGCACAAGTCATGAGATATGGCTGAAAGCCATGAACCCATGGGTTCAGTAGTGTCTTGCTGACACTGCGCTTTGTGGCTCTGTAGCCAGTGGAGCCAGCAGCTTTACCCAAATCAAGGGACTCAGCTCCGCTGTACGTAGGGCTATAGGAGCTAGCTAGCAGTAGGATTCACACGCTGATCATAGCATGTCATATATATATGATGATCATACTAGTACATGCATGGAGATGATGGCCAAAGCTATGTAGTGTTAACTTTGTGTAAAAAATGAGGAAAGGTTGCACGACCCTAATGAGGAAAGCTATGTAGTATTAACATTTAACAATGTTTTCTGGCGAGCTCGATCACATCATGTGGTAAAGAAGAAGAAAAAGTTGAGATTGTTAGCATTTGTTTGTTTGGTGATTCTATCCTCGTTTCAAACCTCAATGGTGATTTTTCCTCGTTTCTTTTTTACTTTACATTTTTACCCTTGTTTTTTAAAACGAAGCCTCCTGTCTATCCTTCTTTTCTAAAACCGTTTGTTCAGGTAATATTAAAATGATAGAAAAAACAAGATAGAAAAGAGGGGTGGGCAAAATGACTAAAATACCCCATACTCTTTTCCCTTCTCTTCACACGTGAGCCCACAACCCGCATTGGCTTTTTTTCCGCGTCGCGTGAAGCTGAGCGCCGTCGCGGGACCTCTCTCCGTCGCGTGACAGAATCCTGGCACGGGAGGCCCTCCTGGCGACCTCTCCTTTTTTTTTTTTTTTTTTTTTTTGAGAATTACACAAGACAACGCAGTACACTCACAACACGCACGCACACTCACCCCTATGAACACACGCGACGCAAAACCCTACCCCTATGAGCACCTCCGAAGGGCTGGGCGCCGGCAGATCTGAGATTCTCGTCACCATAGGGCGCCTCGTCGTCGACGAGATCAATGTTGTTGAATGAGTGGTCATAAATGAGTTATTAGCAGTCTGTTATGTACCTCTATTTCCATTGAGTAAATTGTGTACCCGACAATTAAAGTTCGGACGGTTTTTCTTAAATTTATTTTGAGAACTTTTATGTGGCAATTTTTTTGTTTATTACTTACCTCTGTTCTTAAACATATGACATTTAAGACAACTAGTCAACTTCATATTGAACTAAATTCATTGCTAAAAAAATATTGAACTATTCAACATTACTTAAAATTATTGACTTTGCTACCCAAGAAATCTGAAGCTACTATTATTCAACAGTACAGACCTATTTGTCTGTCGAATTGTCTATACAAGTTGTTCAAACTCTCACTCTGAGAATTGAAAGAGTAGTAGGCAAATTAATCCACCATAATCAGTCTGCATTTATGAAAGTTCGAACGGTTTTTTCTTGCGGTGAGCGTTGATCGAACACGTGACCTTCATCAGATCTTCAGTCTGACGCTCTCCGAACTGAGCTATCCCCGTTTTTCATTGTGATTTCAAAATCAGCGTTATTTAACTTAAAGTTCCAGATCAGTATTATCCACAGTTCTTCATAACTTGACCATGAAAGAACAACTGTAACTCAGTTGTCCAGCCTTGGGACTGTTGCACAAGTCATGAGACATGGCTGAAAGCCATGAAAATTGGCAGCCATTCTTGACGCAGCTTTACAAGAAGTAGCCATGAAATTAATAATCGAACGTTCTTGAAATAGAAACTTGCAACTTGGAGGCAAGAACATCTAAGCATTAACACCTAAACTAAGCGCTTAATTGTTTCACATGGACTTGAAGAGTTTGAGCAGCGACCTGGCCTTGGTCTTGGCCCTGGTGCCGCACTGGCTCTGCAGTAGCAGCAACACCTGCGTGACGACCCCGGCGCCGGCAGCCTCGCTCTGCGCCGCCCTGGACTCCCTGCACACGGCCAGCAGCGCCGCCACCGCGTGCTCGCTCCCCTCATTGCTCGACGACATCAAGAAGACGTGCCTCACCAGCGCCCGCACCGCGCCTGGCTCGCGCGCCACCGCCCGGCGCCCGGCCTCCGACGCGGTGAGCGCCTCGAGCGCCGCGAGCGCTCCACGCCGTGGCGCCACGCGGCCCCTTGCCCGCGGACGCCCACGACAGGCAGCCGAGGAGCGCGGGCACGGCGCCGTGGTGGACGGCGCTGCCGCGCGCCGGCTCGGCCCCGCAGCAGATGGCGGCGACGGCGCGCACCGCGGCGCCCGAGACGCGCTCGTCGCCGTGCCGCAGCAGCGGCAGCAGCGCCTGCCACACGCGCGGCGAGGCGGCGGCGGCGAGCGCCAGGTCCCGCGTCGCGGCGGCCGTGGCGATCGTCTCCAGGAGGCGGCACAGCCCGGCCTTGGTCACGGCGCGGCCGCGCGTCGTCGCGGCCAGGAGCCCCACGAAGGACGTGAGGCTGGCCTCCGTCTTGAGCATGTTGAGGCAGTCGTGCTGCGGCGAGGCCGGGCTCGACGACGGCAGCAGGGTGAGCGCGCACTGCAGCGCCAGGTCCTCCTGCTCGGCCAGGTCCCGCGGCGTGGGCGCGTGGAAGACGAGCTGCAGCAGCACGGGGAGGAAGCCCAGTTGGAGCATGCACGCGCGGCCGACGTCCGACTCGGAGGCCAGCGCCAGGCACTTCCTGAGCGCGGCCACCTTGGCGCCGGCGCCGGCGCCGGACTGGAGGCAGCGCTTGAGCGCGGCGAGCGACGGCTCCTCCGCGTCGTGGTCGTCGGGGATCTGGTGGTGGTGGTGGTGGTCGGCGGACAGCCAGCGCTCGATGAGGTGGCGCAGGGTGCGGTTGGGCACGAGCGCGGCGTCGCCGAGCGGCTGCATTGTGACGGGGCACGTGCGGTGGCCGGCGGCGAGCCAGCGCTCGATGCAGGGGCGGTCGTACGTCTGCCCCGTGCACAGAGTCACCGGGTCCGTGAAGATGTCCAGGCTGATGGGGCACCGGAACAGGTGCGGGATGCTCATGCTCCGCCGCGGAACAGGCAAGGCAAGCCCGCGATCCAAGAAGGCAAGATCCAGATCAAGAGCCAACACCAGCACCAGCAGCAGCTGAAAGCGAGAATGCAGCTGGCGGCGAGCGCGTGGTACCAGAAATGCTCTTGGTATTGCGGCGAGCGCTCACCCGATGCCATCAAGAATCCATGGCGACGTAACAGGTGACGAAACTGCGCAGGTGACTGCAGCAGAGTTATTTACTGCACTGTGGTTAGCCGCTGTGGCTGTGAGTGACTACTTGAAGTTGCTGCCGGTGAGGTGAGGTGATGGCAATAAAGCCGGCCAAAACAACAGGGTACAGTGCTGGATATGTATGGGCTCTCAGATCAATCGAAGAGAAAATGGAATGGCGGGATGGGAGGAGCGAGGACGAACCGATGGAGGAGGGAGGGAGGGGCAAGTGAGAGGGGCGTGTGCTTTGCTTCATGCTCTTCCATGCATCGAGAGCATCATGGTTGGAGGAAGAAGATAAAGGCAAAGGCCCGAGCCGAGCGGAGCGGGCGGTCATCGAAAGGGAAAGGTCTAGTGATTGGACCGGAACAGGAGCAGGAGGAGGAGGGCGGGGAAAAGTTTGCGGCCTGAAAACGTGGGGACAGTCAGAGTTGGCGACCGGTTGGGACGCAATTCACAGATTGGAACGCTGCAACTTAATTTTGCAGTGTTTGTTCATTATCCCCCTTTTCCCAGAGCAGGTTTATTATTATACAAATTACAAAATCATATAAGGACCTGAAATTATGATCTGCCAACTTGCCGGCACCAGATGGTATAGAAATGACAACGAACGAGTCGACAAAAAAAGGGATATGACTTGTTGATCATGATCCGAATTATATGTAAGTTATCATGAAAAAGGGAAGGTTTGTTGATCGATGCAGAGCGTGATCATGCATGTGGTTGTAGGTAGTATTTGATCGAGTTGCATGCATCAATAAGATCATCCAAAAGTCTGGAAATGTGGACTGGTAGCTTGTATTTATTTAGTATTATTTTTTCTGCAAGGTTTTCCATGTAAAAGATGGACAATTAATTAATTTTCTCCATCCGTTTTAATTATAGTTGCTTTTTTATTTTGTGTTCAGCCAAAAACTCATTGAATTCAAATGAAGTTTTAGGAAATGTACCAACCTCTACAAGTTCAAATAAAAACATTATCAAAATACATTTCATGAAGAATTGGATAAAAAATTTGGCATCGGAGATGTTGATAGATTTTTATATAAAGCTGGCTAAAATTAAACAAATTTTACCTCACATAAAAGATAAAATAATTTGACATTGTACTTGCTTCAAATTAAGGTGAACTTCATTATATATATGTTATACCTAAATAAACGGCTTGTGATGTTCCAAATTATAAGTCGCTTTGATTTTTTTTGATACATTCATTTTGTTACGCATCTAGATATAATAATATGTTTAGATACTCCCTCCATGTTGGTAAAGGAAGTCGTTTTGGATAAGGTTTTGGTCAAACATTGAGAATATAAATCATCAATAACCTTTTAAGTTGTTGAGTCAGTAAATGTGAAAAATATATGAATAGATTTGTCTTAAAAAATACTTTCATAAAAGTATACATATATCACATTTTTATAAATATTTTTATAACAACAAAAGGTTAAAGTTGTGTTTTGAAGATCATGTCATTGTTTTAAACGACTTTTTTTACCGGGTAACGGAGGGAGTACATAGTAAAATGGCTTAACCAAATAAGTCAAAGTGACTTATAATTAGAAACGGAGTGAGTTGAAGTGGTGAGAGAGTACTATGATTTTGCGACAACGTCGACAAGACGACAAGTGTGTTGCACACTGGCGCTAGTAATGTAGCTCACCGTGGACCGGTCTGCACTCTTAGGCACCACTCCATGTGTCATGATTATTCCATTTGCTAGCTAGAGTAGCTGGGACATGATCTGGAGGTGAATGTGATGTTAACATGGGGCATGGATGGAAGCGTTATGATGAACGCGCGCGCGAGCAATTCTTCAACACTTTCCCATCATCCCATTTTTACCTTTCTGAATGAATAATAAATAAATAAATAAAAGATTGTAACGAAATTCAGTTGCCACGTGTGACCTGAGCTTGCCCCACTTGTCAGTCAGCCAGTACTGCCTTCTGCTACACGACAGAAACGGCCGGAGAATCTCTGTCACCGGACCAAACATCGCTAGTCGCTACGTTACAAAATCAGTATGATCTGTACAGTTGAAAACTGGATACGTAGGAGTAGCTGCGCCGGTTAATCGCCGTCTCTCGAGCAGCCCACTCAAGATAAACAATGGGGTTAATTCTGTAGCCCTGAGCTGTAGGCGCTAATGTGCGGATTAATTAACGCGGCTAGGCAGCGAAAGTCTTGCTGACACTGCGCTTTGTGGCTCTGTAGCCAGTGGAGCCAGCAGCATTACCCAAATCAAGGGACTCAGCTCCGCTGTACGTAGGGCTATAGGAGCTAGCTAGCAGTAGGATTCACACGCTGATCTGATCATACCATGTCATATATATGATGATCATACTAGTACATGCATGGAGATGATGGCCAAAGCTATATATGTAGTGTTAACTTTGTGTAAAAAATGAGGAAAGGTTGCACGACCCTAATGAGGAAAGCTATGTAGTATTAACAATGTTTTCTGGCTAGCTCCATCACATCTTGTGGTAAAGAAGAAGAAAAGTTGAGATTGTTAGCATTTGTTTGTTTGGTGATTCTACCCTCGTTTTGAACCTCAACGGTGATTTCGCCCTCGTTTTTTTACTTTGCATTTTTACCCTTGTTTTTTTAAATGAAGCCTCCGTCTATCTTCTTTTCTAAAACCGTTTGTTCAGGTGATATTAAAATGACGAAAAAACAAAATAGAAAAGAGAGGTGGGCAAAATGACTAAAATACCCCATACTCTTTTTCCCTTCTCTTTGCACATGAGGCCACAACCTGCATTGGCCTTTTTCCGCGTTGCGTGAAGGCCGAGTGCCGTCGCGGGACCTCTCCGTCGCTACGACGGAATCCCCGCACCGGCGGCCCTCCCGGCGACCTCTCCTTTCTCGACACCCTCCCCCTTTGTCCTCTTCGCCCTATGGGTTCGGCGGTGACAGCGTTCCCAAAGCCGGCGGCCGACGGCGGGCCAGCGCCCCTCTATCATCTGCCTCCTCCAGACGTCAGCGCTTCTCCTCCTGACGGCCCTCCCCCTTTCCCCATTGCTCTACCCCCATCGCAACTTCCGGTCTTTGCTCTTCCCGATGGCCGGCGGCCCTCCCCAGTAGCGTGGCACCGCTTTCCGGTGGTGCTACTCGGGATGCCCCTCTCTCGTCACCATCCCCTCTCCACGTCCCCGACCCCGACGTGTATGCATCATGAGGGATGTAGGTTAGGGTTCCGCCAACGGTGGTGCTTCCGGTGGCTAGGCCGTGGTGCTCCCGCATAGCGACCCCTCTCGTCGCCCTCCCCACCCACCTCTCGCCATCGCCCTCACCCCTAGGACAACCACCATGGAACAAAGGATGAAGGCGGAAGAAGGTTGAAGGAGAATCTGACGACTAGGGCTCATATGTCAGTGAAGGTAGAGAGAGGGAAGCAACAAGGGTAGACTTGTCCTTTTGCCCCAAAGTTAACATCGTTAGGCGTGCTTAACAGACCAAGGATAGACTCCCCCTTCATTTTGAAAAAAGTGAGCGTAAAAACACAAAATTAAAAAAAAACAAGAGTAAAATCACCATTGGACTAAAAACGAGAGTAAAAACGCCAAAGCCCCTTTTCATTAAAAGGGTAGCAAAACAGTTACACAACGTAAGCCATGGCTTGCAACATGGAAGGGCAAACTGAAGGCATTTGTTTGCTCGAATGGTCTTAGGAAAGTATAGGAGTCTGAATCACTGGTTCCATGTAAAGCAATGGAGGAACTGGGGAGGGGCCGGTGGGGGTCGTGCCCCCTAAACAAAAAGAAAATAATTAGCCACTCTTAATCACAAAAGGCCAAATGATTACCGGCAGTGTTGATTACCAGCAGCCCAAGTGTTGGCCTAGCCCACATACGCACGTTGCTCTGTTGAGTCTTTATACACGTACTTCATTCCTTAATAATAAATTACAACATCGAATAGTAATATTTCTTTCTAATTTGCAGGTTGATTAATTCGCCTTGTTCTAACTTTACCAGTCTCAACTGCAACTAAAGAGCGTGCATTTTCTACGATGAAACTTGTAAAGACTAGGCTACGCAACAAAATGGAAGATGGATTTTTAAGAGATTGTTTGTTACTCTATATTGAGAGAGAAATTGCAATGAAGATCACTTTACAGATTCAATTATTCATGATTTCAACATGGTGAAGAATCGTGCGGTGAAATTGAAATGAACAAGGTATATTGCTCACTTTTTGCAAACTATTCGCTTTTGTGTATTAGAATTGCATAATTAATTACTATAGTTATGACTTCCTAGCTATAATATACTTGTATGGAGAAAAATTGAAACGAATTGTTAAATTTTTGAACCGGCCGAATTGGCTTGTAGTCCAATAGTAGGACAGATCGATGGGGACGCTACCCACCGGGGTTCAAATTCGGTGCTCCGCACCTTTTCCGGGATTTTCCTAGGATTTACCGGCGTTATGCATTAAGTGGTAAGCGACGTTCCCGTCGACGACGAGGCGCCAATGGTGACTTCGGGAATCTCCAGATCTGCCGGGTGCTCGGTCCCTCCGGAGGTGCTCATAGGGGGTAGGGTTTACGCCCCGTGTGTTCATAGGGGTGAGTGTGCGTGCGTTTGTGAGCGTCTGCGTTATCTTGTGTCATTCTCAAAAAAAAAAATTTGAACCGACGAATACAGTATGGCCCCCTCTTTATTTGTCTGCCAGTTCCGCCACTTATGTAAAGCTGTAAACTTATTACCTAGCTATGGAATCACCCTGAATTTTCTAGGGTCAAATATAAATAGCTTGGGAGATGTTACGATCGACTCAGGGCCAGGGCAGCATGACAAGGTGGAACACATTTTAACGGTCCATCACTACACGTACTACGACCCCTTTTTATTCTGAAAAAGAGAGATTGTATTATTGACGTGCAATAATAGAGTTTTTGTGGACACGAACACTCTCCTCCTCACTCTCGATCCAGCTGATATGATGAATGCATCGATGCTTACCTGTCTGTTCAAACTACAGTAATAAATGCGTCGTTACACACGGTTGACTTCAGAGTTTGTACTACTGTATATACGCGTCCACCGCAATCTTTTACCGCGCATACCTTTTCCCTTTTTCGTGTATTGGAAAAATTAGGCAGAAGCCAGCAGCGCCGACGTTGACTTGCTGTTTTTCTCGAACACACAAGGAGTTTTGTATGGCTCAGACGCAGAAATTACAGGCCACACAGGCGCCCGTTCCTGAAACAAATGAAGTTCAATTTGATCAGATATTATATTAACGCATAATTTTAAACGGAGTAGACTTGGACTTGTATCTGTAGCTTTGTCCGCATGCGTATCTGTTCAACTTCAAAGATTGGACCCTCGGCACGCCGCATGCATAGGTAAATGGGCATTACTCAGCTCCAATCCGAGCGTAGAGAATTGCCTAACAATTTTGACTTCAAATATATGTTTTATCTTGTTCAATGCATGCCGAGATTGGAAAATTATTAGTTAATTGTAATCTAGTAGATCTTTCCCTCAAAAAGGAAAAGATTACAACCTAATACTACGCCCTAGTTATTGGCACAGTCTGGAAGCAAGCTTGCAACAGGTTTTTTGGTTAGACTCTGCTGAACAATAATAAAAAGATAGAGTGAAGTTTGATATTAATCTGACTTTATTTCCTTTCTTGTTACGGTGGTGGTTCTAGTGGAAATATATAGCATGTAACTCAAGTAAGTTATTCAATCTGAAGCAACCGTCAGTATTTGAACTTGCTAAGTATTCTCTCCATTAGCCAGAAAGTCTTATAATTTGGAATGGAGGTAGTACAAAATTTGTAGTTCATCCACCGGTCAGAGATGAACTTGTGTTTTCCTCTCGCGGTTTATGAATTTGCGTGTCAATTTGTAGTTCATCCCCCATTTTGTAGATTTTTTTTTTTCAGTTGTCCATTTTATCTGTTTACTGATTTATTCTTCGACCGCGTGAACAAATCTGGCAAAAAAAGAGGAGAAAGTTATCCATGATAGAGACTTTAGTGAGGTAAAACCTACTTATGATGCATTATTATCATGCACAAGCAAGGAGTGTTGTCGCTTTTATGTTACTGGAAGCAGACCAAAAGGATAAAGAAAACAGTGACATGAACGGCGAGCAAATTGGTAGTAGTTGAAAGCAACACCTTTGAACTAGGGCTGCTCGACCTCCCCGGCCTCCCTGGCTGTTCCAAGTCAGATTCCATGGATGACATGAACCGAAGCACGAACTGTTCAAACTCTGTGGTTACTTGCAAGCTGTAATTTTGGACTAGAAGCAGCCAGATGCTGAACTTGCTCTCGCAAAAGTTGTGGATCAACTGAATATCTTGCAGCACGCTCATTCTCTATTCCCCCCTCTCCTTTTTTCTTTCTTGTCGGTTGGAAGCATTTTGATTCAGTGTACAATGTACATACATGCATCATCACCAGAACATTCTGGTTCTGTAGAAGAATTTTCCTACGAGGAATCATCAAACTGTTCTTTTATACACTCGAGCTCCACACGTGTGGAATATCTCTGAAGTCTGAACCCCTCCATATGCTACGAGTAGTATATATCTTTCAGCCCGTGATGCATGCTGCGTTTCTTTAACAGATAAGGTTAGGCCATGAAGCAAGGCAAGGAAAGGGATGAGACGTCGCACGTGCAGCGTTGAATGATATCTTTGTAGCGCCGCCTTTGATCCATCCATCGATATGTCTTCTAGATCATGCAGCAGCCTATTCTGATGAAGCGTCGCTTTCTGCTGCTGGGTTTTGTTGACCGGTTTCTTCGAGAGATGCCATATTGCCATTCACAGTGACAAGGAGGAGACAAGCCTTTCGGTGATCCTACTACCTTTTGTTGTCGAAAGCTCAAAGCAGTGTCGTTTGGCTTGTGACTGATCTGAAGCTCGAGCCAGCTGAAGCCGGCTGTTTCGGCCTGATTTATAGGACTGTCAAGTTCAGGCTTTTGTTCCTCTTCAGCGTTACAATTTCAGACGACAATTCTTCCAAATCCAGAACATTTAAGCATAATATACAATCTATCTTCATATTGTGCGATTTAATTTCCACATAACATTTAAGCACCACTGACAAATTTACATTCGCTGCAGATAAACAAAACTTCTCTTTTCGCGCACATACCTGCTTTTTATATTTCAGCGGACACAACTCGGCCAAGCGAGATGCAACCTGAGTGTTTCGGCTCTTGATATTCGGCACAACGCCAAAGCTCCTTCATGGGTCTTCTCAGAACGGTGGATCCTCTAATTGTCATTGGCGAGGGTCTACGGCTTCGTACCTTTTTTTTTTCGAAAGCGTGCATTGTGCACGTACAGCATTAAGGGTCTACGGCTTCGTACCTTACCCACTGGCTTTCTACTTCTAATTACCAAATTCATGGGGCTCTAGGCTCTTGAGCCTTCCGATGTGAACGGAATGAGTGTCGAGGTCTTCAAAGGAATTTGTTTTGGATGGTTCAATTCAGATTTCAAAATCTTATTATCCTTTTTATGCTGCACAAGAAAACTTTTGGTTTAGATGCTCGTTTCAACCCTCCAAAAATATGCGATCAGGACGTGGTGCAGACCGTTCGGTTGACATGTGGGCCACATATCATATTAATTGCACGCATGGTAAAATAAATGTCCTTATGGTATATGAATTAGCTGCACAATCACACCATATGTTTTAGTAGGAATAGTCCTCAACAAATTTGTTTTCAAATGAAGAGGCCTAGAGGTTCAAAACTCCGACCCTCTAAACATACATGAGGAACAAATCTAAATAAACTCAAGATTTTGATCCTCCAAAATTACACGATGGCAGAGCTAAATGAAAAATCTAAGGGCTCAAGGATCCAACCCCTCCAAAAATACGAGGGCTTAACCTAAACGAAAAGGCACGTTTATGTCACACTCGGCAAAAGGATTCCCAAGCCTAAGCATCGTGGCTGAATATTTATCTATTAAAATAGCTTTATTTGGTATTTTTATTTATTAAATTAGAGAGAAACGTTAAAAAGACTAAGGACCTGTCCGTTAGCACTTGTAACCCCCTCATATAAATATGGGCAGACCGTTTGTGTTAATCCGAAAAGAACAATTTATGGTTAACACCCTCAGCTCCTCCCTAGCACCGCCCGCCGCCGCCGCCACCGCCCACCTCGAGCCACGTGCGCAAGCGTCGCCCTCCTCTCTCTCTCTCTCTCTCTCTCTCTCTCATTACGCCACACCCTCGTCATACCCTCACGTTAACCGGTCAGACGAGCTGTGACATATTGGTATCCGGAGACCAGGTATTCCTATGGCTTCAGATAGGCCGTGAGTACACACAAATAAGCAAGTTGCCAAAGATAAGGTCACAGAGGCTCAAGCTGATGTTGACATTTATGACTAGCTAAAGACAACATCATCCATAGATTGTTTCAGTATCCACAAGAGCAGAGCTATGTGTCTAGATCAAGTTGTAATTGGGCCACAATTAGTAGTATTCTATTATTGGGTCTTGTATTTTCAATCAAAATAGAAAAGCTAAGGGGTTATTGTTGAGGTGTATTATATGTAAAATTGAGCATGCAACCCACGTGCTGCTGGCCCGACACGAGGCACGACTTCTTGGCCTGGCCTGAGCAAGGCACAGCCCAGCCCCCTCCCATGCCTGTGCCAGCCCAAGGCACATAGCAGGGCATGCCTGGGCTGAGGGGTCAACATGCTAGGTGGCATGGCCTAACCCAGTTTACAATGGAAGGTATTATGCCACCCTGATGCCCCTAGGCCAGATAAGCTGAGGACACGGCGAACCTGCCTCCCCAAACCATAATCCCCATTCTTAAATCGCCAAGCCTCCCAATCTCCCCTCGCCTCTTGCCACCGACCGCCGCCACCAATGATGGTGCCCGTCGGATCTTGAGATCCCTTCTAGAGTTTGGGTCTCCCCGCTCATACTCTCTTCTTCTTCCCACACTCTCTCTGACCACTCGTTCTTCACCGCTTGTATTATTCTCCGTCTCTCATCCCAAGGAGCTCTGCGTCTTCTTCTCCGTCTCTCCAATGTCGGGCTCCAACTCTGTGTAGAAAAGGCACCTAGAGCTTCTTGGCTCCTCTTAAACCCTACGCCCCCGGTTGTTGTTAGGTCACTGTCGGGTACCAAAATAAGGTACCCCTGATGCCTCGATTAAAGGGAAGGTTACCCCAAACATGTGATCGAGACCTTAAGAAGGCCAAAGCGCCATTGCCTAAGTGCCCACGCCGAGAGGCGAAACAACGACTTCACGAGAGACCCCCTCGCGGAGAGGGGGGACTGTACGATTCGCCGAGTCTCCCCTCTCGCATCCTGCCCCTCGGTGGCACCCGTCCGCTGCCGGCCGTGATAGCCGGATCGTGCGCATTGAAGACGCCCTGACAAAGTCGATTCCACGACATCCCGGATTCCCTCGCCGGTTGGCCCACGACGGTCAAATCCTCTTCAGAGCCATTATCTCGTCCGTAGCGACCTTTTGCACGATTCGCGCCTTTCCAGCACTGTGTCAACCGCTCCCCTCTACAACGTCACCTCATGCGCCCATCATCAGGGGCCTTGGGCGACACTGTAGCCACGATGAAGTACCCTCGGACAATGCTGCTACAGCTCTCAGTCACCATCAAACGCCCTCAGCACTCGTTACCCACCCCCTTGACAGGTGTCCCCGTGGCAAAGTAGAGACCTCGGTGGTCAACGACAACCCTCGACCAAGCTCGCCCAAGAACTCGTACCCCTCAGCACTGATGTGATGGCAGAAGGAAGGACTACTCCCTTTCCATGACGATAAGTACGGATGCCATATCAACCATGGCTTGGGTACGAGGCCAACCCTTGGACCTATAAAAGGGGGAATCCGGATGTAGCATAGGCAAGTAGGAGCATTCACGTCCTAACTTCACACGATTTTGGCATTCTAGCTCGATCAACACCACACATAGAGACTTGGGGTCCCAGCTTCTTTCTCGACCCTGCTTATATTCCCCTACTACAAGCACCACGGTTGTTGACACCGCCGAGGTCCGTGCCCACGCGATGCACCTCTGCTCGGGCCGCGTCCCTCTTCGACGTCGCCTGGGCCAGCAACAGCTCTAGCTCGCCTACCCAGTTGGATAAGGAGCTCGAGTGTGGCATGAAGATCATCCCTAGCATTCGTCATCTCGGTCACCTTGGCACGACACACGGATAATGCGCCCCGGCACGGAGTGCATGATTGCGCCGGCCAGGCCACTATTGCACGGGCCCCGACGCCTCACGCACCTTCACCTCTAGCTCTTGGATACGGTCCCCGAGATGAGACCTCGGGGGAAGAAGAAGAAAAGGAAATATCATGCCAAAAGGGGGAGGAGTTGTGATGTCACCTGAGCCGAGGGGGCCATGCGAGAGATAACCTCTGACAGGGCCCTAAGGGCTACCTCCACCTCCGAGCAAAGCCCTGTAAGAGGCATTGAGCGCTGGCCTCCGCCACCACCCTTGAGATCAACCAAAGCCTTGTCCACACGTGAGGTGGTTCCGCGAGGTCTCGACGCGGAAGAGGCTCCAGTTGATCTGGAGAGCGGATGAGGGCCGTGCTCGGCTCATCGCTCGATGCGGAGGTGCCTGGCACCTCAGGCCCATCGGTGATTGACTTCCCCTTGTCTTGGGAGGCCAGCTCCTTGACAGGCGGGACGTTGATCGCTCCGTCGTTGATCTCCTGCAAAGTCGACGCCTGCCAGGGAAGCTGGTCTTCACATCACGAATCCTTGCCCGCGTCTATATTCTCCCATATATCATCAACGAAATTTCTTCACCCACCTAGAGTCTTCGGGTGATCATGGCGTTGGCCTCGTCATGAGTCACCATCACCTGGTGGCCCCCATCGACACCAGTTGTTGGGACATTGCCCCGTTAAATAGGGGGGTGTCTGCTCTCGGGAAGACTGGCCGATGTGGCGGTGGCGTCATCTACTGTGGCTTGTCTTGGGTGGCGGGGGTGGATTGCACCAGCTCGGCCTGAGGGGGCAGCGAGGGTGGCGGCGGTGTCATCTTCCACACCTCGTCTTGAGTGGTGGGGGCGGATTGTGCCAGCTCGGCCCCGCGCGTGCCAACCCCGCTCTATGGAGGCACCGGAGAGCCACCGCGTGGCGGGCCTCTCGGCCGAGCGCACCCGCCACAAAAGAGGCCGAGGCCCGAGCTTCTTCATGGGAGCCAACAGAGGTGCCTCCTCCTCCGCTGATCTCTTACTGAGAAAATGCCAAGGCGTTAGAAGAGGCCCGACTAGGAAGCCAGGATGCAAAAATTGAAGAACGAGAGCGACGACATGTACCCTGTCCGGTGAAGGGTCAACGATGACCCCAAGAGGACGACGAAACCACCGAGGCACCAGGCTAGCGCCGGGGGTTGAGGACGACACCTGTTGCCTCCTCGGCCACGACGAGGACCCACCATACGATGGCGCGGTCCCAGCCGAAGCCCTTGCGAGAGGCCGCGGTGAGGCGGCTGCAGACTACGGTATGGGCTGGTGCTGACCTCCAGGGTGGGCCGCAGGGTCTCCCTCCGGGTCAGCTGCGCCCGCGTCGCCAGTGCCCTCACCTACTTCCTTCGGCATGGGTGGCAGAGAAGGTGAGTTCTCCATGAGCCCCTGTCAATGATCATCTGTCAACAGAAAGCCCCAAAAATACAACACTACGTAAAAGCAAAAGGAAACGCCCATACCAGGTCAAGGAAGCCCTCCTACGAGCGCATTATAGGGTGTAGGAGGTCCATGATCTCGATGTCCCCGTCCATCAACTCCTTCACCCGGAGAAGGAGGTCCTAGGCCTCGAGGGGCTTGGCCGACATCTGGCTGCCTTCCACCAGAGAGTCGGGCCCCATCTCATCGAGGCGCAAAGACACGCTCCATCGGCGCGGGACCCGCCGACGGTGAAAATAGGTGGCGACGGCCTCGGAAGGAAAGATCCTAGCCGCGAACCACCTCCCCACGCAGCACCTAGAGGGTGACCGGCAATGGGTCGAGCCCCCGAATCACCTCATCCAAAGGAAGCTCCACCCAGTGATCCGGACGGGCATACAAGACCTTACCGGTGTAAGGGGGAAGGCCGAGGGTGTCGTTGCGTAGATAGCCACTCGGGCTGCCATCCCCGGTTCGACGTCGTTAGTTTCGCCTCGGGATGTACTCGCTGGTCGCGTACTTGGAGCACGCCACCACCGGAACGCAATGCCCGGGCGCATCTTCCCCCTCTCCATCGACAATTGTCATCATCTCCACCTTGAAGAGGTACCTCCCTCCGAGAGATCCCAGTGCACCGGGATCCCCAGGTAACCCTCACAGACAGCGTCTCGAGGGGGGAAGTTGTGCAACTCCACCCTGTAATAGTAGGCTAGCGACACGCATAAAGTGGTTGGGCGTCTCAATCCCACGTCGGTGGTGGCCCGGGAAGCTCATGATGTACCCTCCGAAAGTTAGGCTCATGGTCCCTTGATGAAGGCGCCATCCACTCCGCCGAGCAGGGTCGATGACGGACCGTAGCAGCCCCTGCTCAACCAGCGCCTCCAAATGAACCTCCTCCACCATGGACTCAGGCCACGAGTTGGGAGGAACCACGTTGATCCTCGCGGCAATGAGGAAGGGCAGGTGGCAGAACTAAATCACTGGCGGCGAGTTTCTCCGCTCTCTCCAGTCTCTCCAAGATAGATCTAATTGAACGGCGGGAGCAGGAGAGGCAAGCGTAGAAACAAAGCTGGAGTAGAGGAAAGAAATCTATGCCGAGCAACGGCCCCCGATTTATAGGAAGAACGCCAGGAGGCGGAACGACAACTGCCCCGACCACATTAAATGCAAAAGATCCATTGCGAGGATTCCGCCAGCGACCACACGGTAAGTCTCGCCCCATCCCATCGCTTCATCTTGTCAATTACAAGGATCCGTATCCATCACCTCGGGAGGCGTGCGACTGCTTTTTCTCTCTCCGTCCTGTGCAAGCCCCGGCCAGACAAGGGACAGTCCCAAAAATGCCCCGCAAGGCGACGGAAGAAGCGTGCGCCGAGGTCTTACCCCTCGGCAAAACACACAGGCCCCCGAGCCATTACGGTCCAGAGGTTCGACGGCTTGGCCCGTGTGGGTTTCGACAGCCGCCTCAAGACAACAGAGTTAGGAGCATCGATGGGTGTGCCCGCTACATGGCCTTGGCCCGAGCCAGTGGAGGCTCTGGACACCTACGAAGCGTCTAATGCTAGCTAGGCGGTCTTGTGAGGGATCCCACCGATCGAGGGAGGCATTGAGCCTTCGGATCCTAACGAATGGATCGAAGACCCCCTCGACAAACCTAAGCAAAGACTTCTCGGAGCGTGCCTGGGGCCACGAAGCCAACCATTATTGAATAGGGCATGAGCCTCCACTTGGACTTATCTGCTAATAGCTCACCGAGTCGAGATAGCCTCGCCCAACGAGGGTAGTCTGTCTCGACCATCCCCTCCTTCTCATGGAGAGACAGTCCAAGGGATGATATAAGGACACAGATACCCCTGACCGGGTCCTGCGCACGAGCGAGGGCTCGGGGGATATCACCGTGCAATCTATGACACCTCTAACGAGGGGTTGGACGACCAGAGTAAGTAAAAGCCCCCCGAGATAATGATATGCTTCCTCAAAGTCTTGGGGGCTACCCTCATGTGGCCTACGATGTCTCTACCAAGAAATTGGCAAACCATAGTAAGTAAAAGATCTCGGGAAGGTAAAACACTTCCTCGAGGCCTCGGGGGGTCGGGTACGCACACCACGCACCCGACGGTGGTCAATAGTCTAGCTCTTTTATGCCCTCAAGTTAAGCTCAAATGAAAGAAGTACACAAGTGGCGAGATTTCTTTCATAAACATTAATAAGTTGTTTACATCATTCATTTTAATTGCATGAAACATACTTGTACGCACGCCTAACCCTCGCCTAGACAAAGAGGAGCGACCAAAGCTTCCACCTCCAAAAGAGCACCCGCTCCTCTTGCGGCCTCCCGGTCGAGGCGGGCGTAGCTTCCACGTTCGAGAAGAGTGCACGCTCTTCACGGGGTCTCGTGAGCGCCCGCCGCCACCTCTTCCTCCACAATGATGGCGTCAACGTTGGTGGAGGCCACCACGACATCAGCCGCCGTGGAGTATTGGGGGACAAAATCCCCGTACGTCTCCAAGGACTCGCCGTTGGTGAACCCTATCACCTCTCGTGTGGTCGGCTCTCATCGCGGACTCGACATGTCAATCCCCATCACCGCCGATGTGGAGGCGCGGAGGGCCATGGCGTCTGATAGAGCCCTCAAACGGTCCTCTTCCGCAGATGCGCTCTGCGACAAGGAGGAAGCAAGTTGAAAGGGCAAACAAACAACACGTGGCGAAACAAGAAGTCGGGAAGAGCCTTACCGGCGGCATTACGATCCGCGTTCATACATTAAACGTGCATCACCGCATCTAGATGGTCTTGGAGCTAAAAAGGGCCGCCGGGGGTGACAGGAGCGGGAGCGGGAGAAGGGGCGTCGACGGCGGCCGCCACAACCACAACGGCAAAGATCTGCGAGCGGTGGAGACCCTAGGCAACGGCGAGCGAGGCATCCCCACGACGAGATGAGTGCCGTGGGGAGGCGACGGCCGCCACTGGAACCGCCTGCACCAGAGGAACTACCGCTCTCCATCGGCAAAGCAATGTGAAGAGGACGACAGAAGAAAGGAGGAGAAAACAGGCAAAGAAGTAAAAGTGGAGGCACGGCGGACGGATGATCGCGATATATAGGAGGCGGCGGCACTTCACTTCCCCAAAGAAAGCCGGCGCCGCCGCTTCATGTCTTGCAACTCCTGCCGGACCTTGAAGTTCCCATTACCAACCGACGACCGCCACGCGTCGCGCGGACGCCTCCGGGGCGACGACGCTCGGGGATGCAAAGACCTCGAAGGGGAGGCCTCGGACGGCTCGATTGAAAAAATCCCTCGGAAGGACACCCCTATCCTTCCGATGGCTCGGGGGCTACACCCGACAGGTGTGCTCGCTGCGCACCACTTGGAATTACCTTGTCGAAGGATCAGCAAGGCCCTAGTCCCCAAAATCATCTCGGACCAACATATCCTTTGAAGGGGTGACCTTACCCCTCCAAATTCAGGGGCTACTATTTGGTACCAAAAATAAATGGTACCCCTGATGCCTCGATTAAATGGAAGGTAACCCCAAACACGTGATCAAGACCTTAAGAAGACCAAAGCGTTATTGCCCGAGGTCCCAACGAAGGTTAAATAATGACTTGCACGAGACCCCCCTCCCCCACGGAGAGGGGGACTATCCGATTCTCATGAGGCTCCCCACTCGCGTCCCGCCCCTCGGCGGCTCTTCACAAGGTGATGTCCCCGAGGGCAGACACCCCCTGTTTGACGAGGCGATGTCCCAGCAACTGGCATCGATGTAGGCCACCAGGTGATGGTGACTCATGACAAGGTCAACATGGTGATCACCCAACAGCTCTAGGCGGGTGAAGAAATTTCTGTTGATGATATATGGGAGAATATAGACACGGGCAAGGAGTCACGATCCGAAGACCAGCTTCCCCGGGGCGTCGGCTTTGGGTGAGATCGACGACGGAGTGATGATCGATCCCGCCTGCCGAGGAGTTGGCCTCCCAAGACAAGGGAAAGTCAGTTGCCGACGGGCCCGAGGCGCCGGGCACCTCCACATCGAGTGGTGAGCCGAGCACAACCCTCGTCCGCTCTCCAGATCAGCTGGAGCCTCTTCCGCACCGAGACCTCGCGGAACCCTCATGTGTGGACAAGGCTTTGGTTGATCCCGAGGGTGGTGGCGGAGGCCAACGCTCAATGCCTCTTACAGGGCTTTTCTCGGAGGCGGAGGCAGCCCCCAGGGCCCTATCGGAGGTCATCTCTCACATGGCCCCCTTGGCTCAGGTGACATCACGACTCCTTCCCTTTTTGGCATGATATTTCCTTTTCTTCTTTGTCCCCCTGAGGTCTCATCTCGCGGACCGTATCCAAGAGCTGGAGGTGAAGGGGCGTGAGGTGTCGGGGCCCAGGCAATAGTGGTCGGTCAGCGCGATCATGCCCTCCGTGCCGAGGGCGCGTTATTCGTGTGTCGTGCTAAGGTGACTGAGCTGACGAATGCTAGGGATGATCTTCGTGCCACACTCGAGCTCCTTATCTGACCGGGTAGGCAAGCTAGAGCTACTGGCTGGCCCAGGCAATGTCGGAGAGGGACGCGGCCCGGCGAGAGGTGCATCGCGTGGGCACGGACCTCGAGCGATCCCTAGGACACGCCCCTCGGGCACTGTTACCACTCCTCGGCAGGTATCCCCTCGACAATGTAGAGACCTTGGTGGTCAACAACAACCCTCGACCAAGCTCGCCCAGGAACTTGTACCCCTCGGCACTGACATGGTGGCAGAAGGAAGGACTACTCCCTTTCCCCGATGGCAAGTACGGGACGCCATATCAACCATGGCTCAGGTACAAGGCCAACCGACCCACGAAGCTACCCACACTTGAGGCATATGTACATGTTGGCTCCCCCGTGGACCTATAAAAGGGGAACCCGGACGTAACATAGGCAAGTGGGAGCATTCATGCCCTGACTTCACACGATATTGGCACTCTAGCTCGATCAACACCATGCATAGAGACTTGAGGTCCCAGCCTCTCTCTCGAACCTACTTGTATTCCCATACTACAAGCACCACGGTGCGGATACACAGCTCCACCCCCTCGACTGGACTAGGGCCGACATTGGCCTGAACCAGTATACATCTTTGTGTCATCTTGCTCCACCATCTGGACCTAGGGAAGTGCAACATATTACTAGTTGGTGTAAGGACGCCGATCCAAAACACCAACAGTCACCGACGTTGAGTTGGTGCCATAGGAGTCGTTAAGGAACAATGCCAGAGGTGAAGAAGAAGAGTTTGGGTGGCCATGGCCGACATTGATGGTGACGATGGACCAACCATCAACAATGAGCTTAGGACCTTACTCGATGGCAAAGATGACATGGGAGATAATGTTGCACTCTTGTTCGGTACTATTGCACCAGCATTGATGGACCTATATGAGGCAGCAACTGTGGCTGTGGCCACTAGCCCTAGCAATGCAGCATCTCTTGCTTCATTGAGCATTGTTGGTAAGCATCGTGCTTAGGTCTGGGCTCACTTTGAAGAAGTCAAAGAAAAAGTTGATGGTGAGGAGAAGGATATTATCACTATTCCTGTCTCAACTTCCTCTTTGGAGTCTTGCTTTAGTCTTACTCACAGGATCACTGAAGAGCGGCGACAATGATTGGGCTTAGATACTATTGACATGCCGATCTACGTCAAGGATTGTGAGCAAGAAGAACACAATGAAGAACATAATGTGGAAGACAAGGAATTGGAAGACTATTGTAAGAATCAAGTACCTTGTTGAACAAGCTAGTAGTTCTACCTGGCCGATTAAATATCTTGTTGTTGTTGTAGTGTGAGACAGTGAGAGAGGGCCTGAGAGTTGAGACATTTGAGTATTTTGTTGGTGGTTTGTAATGAGTTTGAAACTAATTACCTAAATGAGCTTGTCTTAATCTTTTCCTTTCTAAGGTTTTATCTCACGAGGTGTAAGTTTTACCTAGAAAGGTTTTTAATGAGGCGACATTGCACAATAGCTCAAAACTTAATTCATATTATCTTTAATATTTCCTCCGTCTTACGTGATGTGAAGTTGTGATGTGTTTTTTGTGAAATACTAAAATACTTGATCTATTTGTCAACCTACGATGTTTTTTTCGGTGAAATGCTTGTGAAAACTGGTTTGAACAGGGGTTTTTTTTTGTGAGAGCGGGCTATGGGCTGGCACGATGTGGTGTTGGGCCTCATGTTGTTCGGGTTGGCACGGCCCAAAAGTAGGCCTAGATGTCGTGCTTGAGCTGATGAGTTTTTTAGATTACATTACAACGCGGATGCTCAACACACACACACACACCCCTATGAACACACGCACGTAAACCCCTATAAGCACCTTCGAAAAGACCGACCCGGCAAATCTTGAGGTTCACGGTCACCACAGATGCCTTGCCGCCGACGGGAACATCACCTACCACTAATGCACAACACCGGAATATCTTGGAATAAATATAGGATAATGTGTCGCACCCAGGATTTAAACCCTGGGTGGGAGCCCTCCAACCAATGGCCTTTGTCATTGCGTTGTGAGCCCCTTGACTCTTGAGCCAGTGAGTAGGCATGGTATCCTATTTAGGCACGACACGATGGCATGTGGACCAACCACCAATGCCCTAGCGGGCCATGCCTAGCATGGGCCCATGGCATGTCGTGTCGTGTTGGCCGGTTCTTTGAACTTTAATTTATATGTTAGAGACCTCCATCGGCAATTTCGGGCTCAATTACATGAGAGATAAGGTTTAGGGCTCATCGTAGTCCCTAGACAGGCTCCATTGTAAAATATAACCCCACTAGGGCATTAAATGAAAAACCTCCACCTTTGCCTTCCCTATAAAAGGGGAGAAGGGAAAGGTGGTGGGGGGACGCTTGGCTTCTCATCCATTTAGTTGTCTCTCTTTCTTTTCTCTCCCCGCTCTCATGTTTACATGTAGACGTCTAGACAACCCTCGAGTTACGCTTGGGAGGCCTTTTTATACATTTTGAATCGATTGACAATTCTCGGAAATTTTGAGGTCAATTTTAGAAACTGAAATTAAAATAGAAACACAAATGTAAATCAGTTTGTGCTTCTTACTTTGAGAATACTTTCATTCAACTTTGTCATATCAAGACAAATTTCAACTGGTTCAACATCCATTGGTAAAATGCAAGGAGGAATGCTTTCTTTAATCAACTTCCTCTCCTCCATTTCTCTAATAGTGTAACACTTTCTAATAACCTTCCCTTTTTCATTTCTAACATCTCCATAAACCATCATCTTAGTCATATCCATAAGAGCATCTAAAATGAATGTAAGTTAGAAACCAATATTGTCAAATCAAACTTCTAGTTTTGTCGATTTACGTAACTTACTAGGTGTCATGGTCGAATCGATATGAGCTCCACAAGGGCTTCATCAAGCCACCATTGGCGAACCGACTACTTCGGCCGGGTTGGTGAGCTTGTGGAGGGGTGTCATAGAGGCGCGCGACGGTGAAGCGAAGCTCCTCCATGGTGTAGACGCCGGCCATCTCGACGTTCGTCGATAAAGCTAGTTGCCTGGGGTTATGAAAAGAGAGAGGTTAATTAGCGATGGAGATGGTACCAAATCAGAGAATTCCGTGTACAATTATATAGTAACAAGCCATGTAATGCATGCGTTGATTGTCATTCCCCAAGGCGGCACCATGAAAATAAATGATCAGCGGCAGACGGCTAATCCAATGGCCGCCGCGATCGGCCCGTCTCCCCACGAAGGCGGTGGCGGCTACGAGCAACGTTTTGATCTCCAATCCCCACGCTTAGGCGCTAACCATAGGGCGATCGGCTACAGCGTTTGCGCCGCGTTTTTCAATGGCCGCTTCCTCGGCCGCCATCTGCGTTTCCCAAGGCACCCAATCCCGATCCCGGGTTCTCTATCCCCGCCCCAACGAGCTAGTTTTTGACTATTTTTTCAAGAACGATGCTCGAGTTTAATTAGGATTACCATTACTATAGATGTTGCTCACGAAATCTAGTGATATTGATTTGATAGCATAGATAGATACTTATCTAAATATATACACCATTGTTATTTTAAAACAAGGATATGCTTTACATTATTTACAATTGCTACAAGATCAACCACACGTACCTTTAGAAGATGATGCCGACGGGGGAGGGAGCGGGGAGGGAGGGAGGGAGACGAGAGACCCGGAGACGAAAAACTCGCTACCTGCGGTTTGAGCACGAACAAATGACACTCAACTTGTTGTACCACGTCCACAACACCGTCGGGCTATTTAAAGAATCAAACTTGTAGCCATCACGTTTTTTTTTTTTGACCATGGGAGTAGTACGAGTGCACGCACAACAACCGTAGTTGTCACATTCACTTAGCGTGTTCACGAGGCCCGAGCATGCATGCATGGCGCCGCGTGGAGAACGCGTTGCCCGATAGTATTCACTACCGTTAGGAAACCGACGGTGCCTCCCGAATCGATGAGAAAACCACCGTGGCACCGTACCGCGGCGTCGACGGGTTAAATCAATGTCGGTTAAAACACTTCCGGTGTAGTTTTACCGGCGGTGATTAGTAGATCTTTGCCGGTGCATCTTTTCGGGCGGTGGTCCATGAAAAATTCTTGTGTTTCCATGGTGTAATTAGCGTTCTTGTCGCCGGTTTAGCTCGAAGAAAATCATAGTAACTAAAATATTTCTCAGAAAAACCTAAGATCTTGTGTGGGGTCATATTTAGGGTGTACATATTTGTAAAAAAAAAAATCAAGCCATTTCTATCTAGGAGGATTACACATCCTTCACAGAGGCACATGATCCCTTCCATCGATCCGGGACTATACAATGTAGTTCTTGTGCTCCATGTGGTTCATATGTTTGCTAGTGTTGTAGTGGTCCCAAACTTTTTTCTAAGCCTTTCACATGCAAATGGGTAAGCAACCACGAAGTTTGAAATTTTTTGAAGTTCGTTTGGTACTTTCCCCGTTTATTTGAATTTCTACGCGACGCCACCATGTAATTATAGTTTGAACTAAGAGTACCCACAAAAGAGCCGAATGCCGCTAGACATTTTCCTGTGGTCTCATGTGCCCTAGGAGGCAAATCATCGTGGTGGTCCATGAAAAATTCTTGTGTTTTCATGGTGTAATTAGCGTTCTTGTCGCCCGGTTTAGCTCGAAGAAAATCATAGTAACTAAAATATTTCTCGAGAAAACCTAATATCTTGTGTGGGATCATATTTTGGGTGTACATGACTAAAAAAAAAAATTCAAGTCATTTCTATCTAGGAGGATTACACATCCTTCACAGAGGCACATGATCCCTTTCATCGAACCGGGACTATACAATGTAGTTCTTGTGCTCCATGTGGTTCATATGTTTGCCAGTGTTGTAGTGGTCTCAAAATTTTTCTAAGCCTTTCACATGCAAATGGGTAAGCAACCACCCCAAGTTTGAAATTTTTCGGAGTTGGTTTGGTACTTTCCCTAGTTTATTTGAATTTCTATGTGACGCCACTATGTAATTATAGTTTGAACCGAGAGTACCCACAAAAAGAGCGAGAATGGTGCTAGACTTTTCCCCTGTGGTCTCATGTGCCCTAGGAGGCAAATCCTTTGTGGAGGTCCATAAAAATTCATGTGTTTCAATGGTGTAATTAGCGTTCTTGTCGCTAGTTTAGCTCGAAAGAAAATCATAGTAACTAAAATATTTCTCGAGAAAAACCTAAGATCTTGTGTGGGGTCATATTTTGGGTGTACATGACTACAAAAAAAATTCAAGCCATTTCTATCTAGGAGGATTACACATCCTTCACAGAGGCACATGATCCCTTCCATCGAACCAAGACTATACAATGTAGTTCTTGTGCTCCATGTGGTTCATATGTTTGCCGGTGTTGTAGTAGTCTCAAACTTTTTTTGAGCCTTTCACATGCAAATGGGTAACCAAACACGAAGTTATAGATTTTTCGTAGTTGGTTTGGTACTTTCCCCAGTTTATTTGAATTTCTGCGCGACGCCACCATGTAATTATAGTTTGAACCGAGAGTACCCACAAAAAGAGCGAGAATGCCTTTGGACATTTTCCCCTGGGTCTCATGTGCCCTAGGAGGCAAATCATCGTGGTGGTCCATGAAAAATTCTTGTGTTTCCATGGTGTAATTAGCGTTCTTGTCGTCGGTTTAGCTCGAAGAAAATCATAGTAAATAAAATATTTCTCAGAAAACCTAAGATCTTGTGTGTGATCATATTTTAGGTGTACATGACTGCAAAAAAAAATTCAAGTCATTTCTATCTAGGAGGATTACACATCCTTCACAGAGGCACATGATCCCTTCCATCGAACCGGGACTATACAATGTAGTTCTTGTGCTCCATGTGGTTCATATGTTTGCCGGTGTTGTAGTGGTCTCAAACTTTTTTCGAGCCTTTTCGCATGCAAATAGGGAAGCAACCACGAAGTTTGAGATTTTTCGGAGTTGGTTTGGTACTTTCCCGGTTTATTTGAATTTTTGCGTGACGCCACCGTGTAATTATAGTTTGAAGTGAGAGTACCCACAAAAAGAGCGAGAATGCTACTAGACTTTTTCTCCGGGGTCTCATGTGCCCTAGGAGGCATATCACTGTGGAGGTCCATGAAAAATTCTTGTGTTTCCATGGTGTATTTAGCGTTCTTGTCTCGGTTTAGCTCGAAGAAAATCATAGTAATTAAAATATTTCTCGAGAAAACCTAAGATCTTGTGTGGGGTCATATTTTGGGTGTACATGACTTCAAAAAAAAAAAAAAAAATTCAAGCCATTTATATCTAGGAGGATTACACATCCTTCACGGAGGAGGTACATGATCATCCATGAAGTGGCAAACATCTCTATAGCATTGCCGGTTGTGGGTAATAACCGGCCATGTGAATAGGATTGGGGTGAAATTTTCCAAATGTATCCGAACCTCCCGCCATTCGTTCCCCACCGCGCCAAAACCAGCCTTTGCCGATATATATGTGAATGGCTCGGGGCGAAATTTTGGCAAGTCATTTTGAACCCAGCGCCATTCTCGTTCCCCACCAGCGCGAAAGAGCACCCGGATTCACCGACGGAGCACCACCAACTCCAACTTCGCCGTTTGTCGCCCCCCTACGCCGCTCGGGCCGTCCGTTCGCGCATCTCCGATCATTCCGCTCAGCGGAATCAAGGCTTGACGGCATTCTCCCACGCCGCGCTCCTCCACTCCGACGTCCCCAACGCCGCGCCGGCATCCTCTGCCCTTCCACGGTGAGAACTAATTATCCCTTTAGGTGTTCGAGTTTTTAAATATGAGAATGAGAACTAATTCGCCACTATCCTAACCTCGCCTCGCCCGCTTGGTCTTCCTCCACCCCGATGGAGGACCGCCGCCACACCTCTCTAACCATACCGTCTACGACCTTGTCCTCCTCGAATCCTCCGAGACAAGATACGAGCGCCGCGAGGCGCCGAAAGCTTGGTGAGTGCGTCACTTGCCCTTGAGGTGTTCGTTGAAATGCCCGTGTGGATAAGCGTAACCTGTTATTTTCCTTTTATATTTAGATTTTGCTTTCAAACAGTTTTGTATCCTAAGTAACAAATGAGCTCTAAAACATTACGGTCGGTTACAACATGATTGAAGACATACTAGTGCTTTCGAATTGTGATTGAAATTCATAGATTTAGCTTTCAAATAATTACGGATCCTTAGTAACAAATGAGCTCTAAAACATTATGGTCATTTACAAAGCATGATTGAAGACATACTAGTGCTCGAATTGTGATTGAAATTCATAGATTTTGCTTTCAAACGATTCCGGATCCTTAGTAACAAACGAGCTTTAAAACATTATGGTCATTCTGAGCATGATTGAAGACATTCTAGTGCTCGAATTGTGATTAAAATTCATGAGTTAGTGTTGTTCGAAATCCGGTTTGGATATTTTAAATATATGTGCTGTGCTTACTTTACAACATTTATGAATAACAAAGCATTATCATCCTATTTTGGTTACATGTATAGGCAAGCATGGCGTGGTACGTAGTGTTTGTTGGTCGCGTGGGGAATCTATCTAACTTTGGGAAGATTGCTATGCTCAAGTCCAAGGCTACGCTAATAATTGTTCTGAGAAAATACAACACCGAGAAGGTGAAGCTGTCATCGCCTACAATGGTGCAAACTAGCCCGACCACGGAGATTGAAGAGAAGCCACCCCACATACTTATGAAGATTGTGAGAATTCTTTGCTTAATTGGTCTTGGAAAGATGTCATTGCTTTTATTTATATCTATGACTCTATGGTTATTGGTCTATTAATTTTAGAAGTTGATGTAGGTTTAGTTTCTAGAACATTAGGTGGATTTTGTTGTATGTAACCATTAAATCTGTAATGTTTTGACGATATTAATGTATGATGATTTTCGGATTTAAAAAGAGCTGAATTCCTCGAATAAATTCAAAAGTTTAAAAAATTTAAAAACAAAAAACGCTAGGGTGACATGAGCCCGGCGGTGAATGAGAAACAACGGTAGTGTAACTACACCAAACACTATCGGTTTGAATTACAAACCGTCATCGATGACGAAACATCAGCGTCGGGCCGCATTAACCAACCGATAGTGTCAACTCTAATCTTATTTGTCGAGGTTGAAATCAGCGGCGGTGTTCACGTAAAGTTCAGCGGCGGGTCCAAAGTAAACCGACATTGCTAGCTCTTGATACACTTTGTTGGCTCAATCTAACCCGATAGTGTTATCCCCGGATTACGTCGGTTCGTTGAAGCCCGGCGGTGCTCTCAATATCAACTCTGTCGGCTTACTTCGAACCGGCTTTGCTTTGATCAAAAATCTTTGCCGGTGCATGGATCACCAAGCGGTGTTCGGTGACGATCTTGTTGCCGGTTTGATATCAAACCGGCAGTCTCTCCCTCAAATCACCGCCCGGTGTTTTGACCCGGTAGTGTTCGAACCCCACATCACTACCGCTATGGTTCTGGCGGTTCAGTTTTTCGGCGGTGAAAGGGGTTGGAGCCCGACGGTAATGGACAATTCTGTAGTAGTGTTTGTACTACATATCATTAACTTCCAAACCCATGTCTCGGGTTATTACGCATACGGAAGGCCGCCGCCTGGGGTTAGGCTCTCGCGGAAAAAAAAAGGGGCGGGCGACACGCGCCGAGGTGCGGGCGCGCTCCCTTGCCTCCGGCCTCGCTGCCGTGGTGGTGGCGAGGAGCGGGGGTCCGTCTCTTCAGCGACTTTGTCTTCGTAGGGTCTTGGTCGAGTCCTAGGTCTAGGGTTTGTTCGCCGTCGATGTTCGGGCGGTGGAGTTAGGTTTTGCCGGCTCCTCTGCGGTTTGCTTTTCCACGGTGGCGCCGGCGATCGCGGAAGCGATGGCGGCCTTGAGTGGAATAAATTCTCCCAGCTTCTTCCGTTCTCCGATGGCGATCTTCTCCGACGTCAAGCGGAGGCCGGGGAGACCTATCTAGGAGAGGGGCGGCGCATCATCGTCTTCTTCGGTGATGATGTTGTTTTTGTGACAAGGGACATTCGTGAGGTAGTACACCCAATTACGAAGCATGCATTAATTTGGACTAAATCAAGTGTCATAAGTTTTGCATCACTGGAAGTACACCACGATGATAAAAACTGATGCTCTGGCAAATAAAACAAGAAACTCAAACCGCACTCAATATGAACAAGCACGGTCTGTTCAAAGTATGAGGCTTCTAGCATGCAGTAGTTTTGGACAAAGAACAGATGCTCTCTGTCAAAGTTGTGAACTCAATGCCTTTGCACGCCTTGCTCGTCTAGAACATCAGAGTATATAACATGTAATATGTTGACTGGTTTAATTTCTGCCAAAGCACCCAGAGCAGTACTACGCATGCGCAGTGGTGACAACAACTCACTACTGGACATGGCTTTTCGTGATCTAGCAAATGTATGTTTCTTCCATTTTCTTTCAAAATTTTAGATAATAGATAATAAAGAAATGCTTGTTTGCTGGGGTAACAAACCCGATTAAGCACCTATGTAAATTGTAATGCAGTGATTTTACAGGAATAGTGGTAATTACTGTTATTCAGCTCCGTAATGGCAATGACGACGTCCCCATTACAAGCCTCGAGGGACTTGGCAGATTGCCTCCAAACACCAAGGTCCTCCTCAATTGTCCTCGTGGAACAGGACACATATCTCAGGCTGCCTTCAACTGTTCTGCTTCTGCCTTCTTCAACTGTTCTGCTTCTGCCTTCTGCAGCTTGCTCTGCAGCAACTTGGGAGCTGAGGTCCTCGATCTTGGCCTCGCCAAACATGACCCGTCCGAGTTCGGGCACTTGGAAATTTTTGAAGGAAGGATAAAAAATGAAGGAAGATTTCGCCTAGATGGTTAGCTTCCCAGGTGTGGAAGCAACTGCTCCTGAGTTCGATCCCCATCGAGATGGACTTACGCGCCTCATTTTCTTCTTAATACAAAGCCCCCTTATTCCTTCTAGGTTGGGTCTCGTTGAAATTGGAACGTATATAGCTTGGAGATCGAAAAAGAAATGCATATATTGTTCACAGTGCCATGACGTACACTCAAGTGATTTGGTTGCTTGCATGTAGCTAGCCTGGTCTATATTCATAGGCTTGTCTCAGGCTGAGGGCATGCATACTCTTTTGTTTGGTTCCTTGCATACAACTAGCCTAGATTGGAAGAGGATTGGAAGAGTAGTAGTTTGGTTGTCCACACGAGTATAAATCACATAAAGCGAATATGTCAAAATAAATACTAAAACATTAATTATTTATAGTATTATGTCATAATAAAATCACTTAATATTCACTAGTTGTGTGCTAAATAAAGTCAATACCTATGCTAATCCATCCGGCAGCACGAGGCCTCAACTCCCAAGTTGCTGCAGACCAAGCTGCAGAAGGCAGAAGCAGAACAGTTCTGGCCTGGTGACCCAGGCATCTGTTTGGAGGTCCAAGGCTGCCAAGGCCCATGTTGTCAAAAAAAAAAAAAAAAAAAAAAAAAAAGGCTGCCACGGCCCTCGAGGCTTGTAACGGGGACGGCCACGGCCCTCGAGGCTTGTAACGGGGACGTCGTCACTGCCATTACTGAGTTGAATAAGAGTAATTATCACTATTCTTTTCTTAAATACAAATACAAAGATGCGCAAGTCTTTTGCGTATTCGAGAAAAAAGCAATTTAATTTTTGCCAAATCTGAAGCCATGCATGGCTGGTATAGCCTCGCTCCCATGCTCTGTTAAGGAGGAAATGCTCCGAGGAGTTGTTGGTTTCTTCTTGTTTGCCTTGAGATATGGTGGTCCGTGTAATTTTTCAAGTGCTTTTCAGTTTGGTTTTGTGGTGGTTGGTCTTTGTGGGTCGAGTTTGGGTAGACGTAGATCATTTAGTCACAGAGCTTTGTGTTTTCTCTTCTCCTAATATACATGGTTTTCGATTCATGCCGATCGTTGAAAAAAATTTTGATCTTTTATTAGTCACTCATATTTTCAGCTTTTCAGGTGTGGCGAAAAGGCAGGGATCGCGATGATACTACACCAAGTAAGGAATTGAATATGGTTAGTGTCTGATTATCAACAACTAACCCTTTGTCATGTCAATTCACTACCTTTCATTGGTCCATGCAGAATCAATGGCCTGTCCTTCTAGGGATGGCCTTCCTGTGGCCCTGTGATGCTTGATGCTATGTGACATAATGAGTTTGGCAGGACTGAAATTGACTTAGCCACTAAGTACACTTTCAGTTCACCTCTACCCATAGGCATCATTGCTTGTGAGCAACATGCATGACGTTGGACCCATTCGGCTTTGCTTACTGGATGAGTAACTTGCTGTCATCACCTGAGAAAGACAGGTGGTGTTTGTTGAAAGTAACATATCCTGACTCATCTACGAAGCTCTCACCTATCTATTTCTTTGGTAGGTACGTACGGATGGCTTTCAGAGAATGCCTAGAAAAGCTAGAGCAAATTGATGATTGGTCTAAATTTCTTCTGAAATTGCTTTGCCACCGTATTATGTAGCCTTCGTGAAGTAACTATGGGAAAGCATAAGGCTTATTTGATGCACTTACTAAGCATATGGTGCAGGGCTGGTTTGATTGAACCTGACCTGAACTGCTTCGACCATATGCAACTATGATCAATTACTAACGTTCACTAAATCCGTTAACTACTCACAACTATGATCAACTTTTCGATCATATTCATTTTCACGTCTCACCCAATTTAGATTTGGCCCATAGTGCACTAGTACCGATTCGATTTTCCGAGCAGCCGCCTCTTCTTTTCCGTGGCGGGCACAAATCTCGCCCGCCACGGAATTGAATTGGCGGCGCGCGAGGGGGCGATCTTTTGGCGTGGCGGGCGCGTGCGGGGCCCGCCCGTAAAGATTGTATTATGCGTGGTGGGCGTCTCCAGCGCGCCCGCCACGTAAAAAAAATAATTTGCGTGGCGGGCGCGTTGCGGGCGCCCGCCACGCCTGCTGGGACTTTGCGTGGCGGGCAAATTGGGGCGCCCGCCACGCAAAAGCTCCGTCCCTATAAAACTGCACGGCCGCGCCCCTTCTTCTTCTCCACGGGTCTTCCTCTTCCAACTTGTGGGGGGAGGTTTTGACCCAAATTTTGACAAAATCTTTGATTTGGGACTTTTGGCTTTGATTTGGGGAGGAGAAGACACTAATTGGTCGGTAAATGACTCTTTTCATCTTTCTTTCCCTATTTTTCATCCCCCTCTCTAGATCTAGATCTATGGAGAGAGAAAACTGCCTTTCTCTAGATCTAGATCTATGGTGGAACTTCTTCTCTCTTTTTTTTTGTTTGAGTACTATGTAACGGCACTAAGCTTTTGGAAGAGCGAGGGGATCGGGATGGGAGGCACCGAGCCCCTTTGGATGTATGAGATGAAGAGGGTTGATGGCGAATACTATGATGAGGTGAAGAAGTTTGTTGCTCGGCGAAGCGACACGGCGAATAATTCAACGAGCACGATTATACGTCCTTGCGCCAAAATGCAAGAATGAAAGCGTTCTCGACATCGTGGTGCGATCTCACCTAATCATGCATGGCTTCGTCGGTGACTATTTAGTGCGGACTTTTCACGGCGAAGAAGTTCCACCCGCCGATCCACCCGGTCGATCGGTACCAAGCAGTCCCCGCCGATCCGGTACGAAGAAAGTCCACCCGGTAGGTCCAATTCCATCATTTGTTCGAAAGGGCGGTGGCGTCGGCGATGGCGGCGATGGCGGTGGTGGAGGGGCGGCGGCGGGGAGAATCCTATGATGCCGAGGATGTCGGGTTTTTGAAGATTTGGTCAACCGGCTCGATGAGGGCGACGTGTTTGGGTGCGAGATGGTTGGAGAACTTCAAGCAGATGAAGCGGGCGACAATTGATCCGCTTTACAAAGGCAGTCCTAAGGGTTGCACGCGCCGAGTTTTAACCTGAATTTACTGATGTTGAAGTCTCGTCATGGCTGGTCGACACTAGCTTCAATGAGCTCGTAAGTTACACGGCCTCCACGTATCCAACGCCTAACAAGGTTTCCGCTAATCACGTATCGTGCTAAGAAGTTGATCCGGCCGGTGGCGATGAAAGTGAAGAAGTTCGACGTTGCGCCCCAACCACTTTGTATCCTATATCGGGCGTCGAAGACGAGAATTTGACCGGTTGTCCACGAGTGTGGCGCTAGTCGATACAAGCGGAATGCCGGATGTCACGTGGGCGATGAGGCTCGATGAGGAAGCGGGGCGGGCGAAAAAAAAAGAAGAAGGGGCGAAGAAAACCGGTGCGGCCGCAAAGAAGATCATGTCAGCGCAAGGCGAGGAAGAGGAAGGTTACACATAGAGGAAACGTCCGGCATTTGTCAATGTGGTACCTTCCGGTCCTTGTCGCTGCGGAGGCTCTCTATGGGAACCCCGAGGATGCTAAGCACATGACTGGCATGCATCTAGCGATCGTGTAAAGGATGACGGGAAGCTACGGCACCCGCCGGATGCTAAGCGGTGGCAAGACTTCGGCGCCGCCTACCACGACTTTGCGAGGAGCCGAGGCGTTCGGTTCGCATTGAGTACCGATGGAATGAACCCATTCGGTGACACGAGCAGCACACACAGACGCGTGGCGGTCGTCCTCACCATGTACAATCTACCTCCACATCTTTGTCAAAAGCGCGGTATGTTTTGCTCACCATGCTCATTTACGGACCCGAAGCGGCCGGTAACGATATAGATGTGTTCACGGAGCCGTTCATGGAGGAGATGCGGTGCTTGTTTGATGATGGGGTCGGGATGGTTGATGCGCACCGCAAGCGAGTTCACTCTTCGTGCCATCATCTTTGTCACCATCGCGATTACCCCGGCTGTTTTCATTATCGGGGCAGATTAAAGGGAAGACCGCCTATGTAGCTTGCATCGAAGAAACACTGCTCCACTTACACGAAGGGATCCACCAAAAGCGTGTACATGGAAACAGGGCGGCTTCCTCTGATAAGCATAGGTACGGAGATGCAAAAATGAATATATACTTTGACAACAAGGGCGAGTCGAAACCTCGGCCGGCACCGACTAGTTATGTTCGAAGGTGTTTGACATGGTGAAGGACTTGGAGTGCGGGTTTGGAAAGAAGAAGAAGAAGAAAGACGATGACCGGGAAGGCGGCACCTCAAGACAAAAAGCGAAAGAGGGATAAAGCGGAGGGACGAAGCGCCTCCGGCCGTTCCTTTCAAGAAGAAGTCAATCTTCTTCAAGTATCTAAAAGTCTTGGAAGATACTACATACACCCCATGCGATCGATCGGATGCACCTTGAGAAAAATGTCTTGAAAGCACGATCGGTCTCACGATGGATATCAAGACCAAGGCGAAGGATGGTGTGAAGTCACGTCGGGATCTTGTTGACATGGGCATCCGACCAGGAAATTCACGCTACACGGCTTCCGAGCGGTAAAGTCCAACTCCCAGTGCGGCCTACAACCTAACGAGAGATGAGAAGTTGGCTATGTGTCGGTTGATGCGGGGTATCAAGGTACCGACGGGTTTCTCTTCCAACATCAAGAGTCCGGTATCCATGAAAGACCTCACAATGCCGAACTTCAACGCGACGATGCTCACATCATCGCGGCGGTGTTCCTTCCAATTGTGATCAAAGCTATTCGTCCAAAATACGTGAAGATGGTGGTCACAAGGTTGTCATACTTCTTTAACCAAATCAACGGAAGGTAATTGCCAAAGCGGATCTGCTGCTTATTTGAAAGAGTTCATCGCGAGAAATAATGTGCCGATAGAGATGTGTTTCCCACCGTCGTTCTTGAAATTATGCCCACACGATGATGCACATGGTTGATCGAGATAGAACGGTTGGGACCCTTGTACCTACGGGCGATGTGGACCAGCGGCGACTAATGTCTACCCTCAATCGATTCAATCATAACCGCGCTTTAGAGAGGGCTCTATGATCGAGGCATACACAAGCCGGGAGGCCGTGGGCGGTGTATGAAGTACATAAAGATGGGAGGGCTATTGGGCTTCCCGGTGCATCAACATGAAGGAAGAACCTCGGAGATGGGGTGCGCGGGCCGAAAAGCACGCACCGACATACATAGGGAAAAAGTGCTAGACGCTCACTACAGCATCCTTCATCAATTGGTGATCATGGACACATACGTAATGTTGATACTGTCGGCGGGTTGGGCAAGAGGAAGCCGTGTGGCGAGGGGTGGTATATCCTCCCGGATCTTGCAAAAGTACGAAGCGCACGAGATCCCCGAGGAATGTTTGAAGTCAACATTGGGTGCGTGGTGCGAACATGAAGACTGGGAGCTGGACTATCCCGGTCATAACGGCGTCAAGACTCTAGGAACGGCTACGTGTTACAACGCGTCTTTGTGGCGAAGGTGGACATTGTCTTTGAAGATGTCGAAATTGACTTCACCTTCCGGTACACCAAAGAAGACGAGGCGGACGAGTGCGCCACCGGACCCCTATGGTGACTCTTCCGATGATGATGAAGATGGTGGGGACGGTGGAGGCAACGACCCTCCTCATGGTTCAGTACCCCTCGCTAAGGACCCGGCACAAGACAAGCCTAAGGAGTCGACACCGAAGGAGCCGACACTGAGGACCCTAAGGAGGCGGCTTTGAGGAGCCGGCACTGAGGAGCCTAAGGAGCCAACACCTCGGGAGCCGACACCTCGGGAGGCGGCACATGAGGGGGCGGCCGATATACGAGGAAGCAGGCGGCGAAACACGTTGCGGGTCCCGAGGAGAGAATAGGGAATGAGACACCCATCTACACTCAAGGCCTCCAATGGACAACACCTCAAGCGACGGGAAGCGAAAGGAGCTAGACCTAGCAAATGCCCTCAAAGACCGAAGAAGCCCACATTTGATGAAGAGGAGGTCGTAGCCGACAAGTACCCGCCACCCAAGAGAGGCCCCGGTAATAGATGTTCGATCCGAAAGGTATGCCCCCTGAAACCCACGAGTTGTAATATGTTATAGCTACTTCTTTTCGCAACCCTAGCTAACATTTTGTACCGCCGCTTTTGCAGGCCAAAATCCCCACCTTATGTCGGGTTTGTTCGGACGAATGCCCCGGCTCGTTCGAGTTTGGGAAGTTCATGATCCCAAAGGCCCGGCTCATCGATAACGGGGCGGGAGACTCGAAAGTTCCATGCATGGTACATAGAGTGCACAAAGCGTGGATTGCATACCTTGGTGTCCTTCTTCCTAAGGAGTGCTTCCACTACCACACCGATCTCCGGTTCTTGGTTACATTCGGCGACATGTCGAGACTACTTCGTCGACGAGGACATTGGCGTTGCCCAAGTCACCTTGTTTACGATGTAAAGCGCAATTTTACTTGCACATGTCCCTTGCATCCGTATATAGATTCTTTGTTTCAAAGGTACCTATGCCATGACCACATGTCCTTGTAGGTTGGCGCCGATGCTGAGGCGAAGTTAAGAATGGTATTCTTTACCTCTCTCCATGGCACATCTGTGAGAGGCAGGTCATCGGTTATAAGCTAAGAGCGGACCATCCCGACACAGTGAACTTGACGGACGAAAGACGGGGAGATCACGGGATCGAGAACGAAAGAGCTAAGAAGTTGGAAGTAGCGAGTACGTCATATCGGCGATGAAAAGGTCAAGGAAAATGGGTATCGATGTGATTAGGCGCCTTACCAATACGGAATGGGGCTCGTAGGACATTGGATCTACTTCATGATCTTTCCTCGGGGCGGGAGGGCCGTTGTCTTTGACTCACTACAAGGCTCATCAAACCCCGCACGACTCACAGAGCAATTGAAAAAAAAATCTTGAGATTGTAAGTGATCGATGAACTCCTTATTCAATTACTAGAGTCGAATATCATATATCATTGACAATATAGTGCATTTAAATGCTGCGCTTACAAGCACTACTTGAAGGATCCGAACTACGGGATCGGCGATCCTTTGAAGTGTAAGGGCGCAATGGAGATACACTCAAAATCGGCGAGATTTCGATGCGTAAATGAAACATAGTTTTTCTTAGTACGACTACCTAGCTATTGCTTCGATATTACTAATAACACTTTGGTTTATTGTGTGCGGTGCCTCAAACAACCATACGGATCAAACTTGTGTGGATTCTTCGATGCGTGAGTACCTCGGGGCTGTAGAAGGTACAAATCCAGCTACTAAACGACTCAAAGACTCAAGGAACCAGTTCACGGGGGTACTACAAAAGGCAACCGACGAGATGCGGTTCAGGCGCACGATAGCGGACATCCGCAAGTTCATTCTAGACATGGTAGTTTATGAAGGCCCGGCCGTACTTCAATGTGGACAGTGAGCTGGGGCTGTTTCCACAATTTGCGCCGCTAAGGAGATGAGAAGAGCTAGAGCTTAAGGACTATCTTCATCCGGTCAACATATAGCTCGCAATTTTTTGTATAGATGTTGTAATTAACTAGTACATGTTGGATATGAACAAATGGATCGATCGATCGGTGAAACTTGTATATATGAATCGATGTATATATATATGTATATATGATATATATTAGAGTATCTGTCTTTCTTATATATATGTGTGTATGGATTGATAGATGTATATATATATATATGTATATATATATATATATATATATATATATACATATATATATATATACATTTTTTAAAAAAAATTCAAGCCATGGCGGGCAACATAACCCGCCCGCCACACATAATAAACTTAACCGTGGCGGGCGGGCGTAACGCGCCCGCCACGGATAACATTTTTGCGTGGCGGGCGCGTTATGTTGCCCGCCACGGCTTGATTCTTATGCGTGGCGGGCACGGCCGCCCGCCACACAAAAGGTCACGATTAACCGTGACCTTTCGTTAGTGACGGCAGCTATGCCCGCCACGCAAAAGGTAAAACGCCCGCCACAAAAAGATTTTAGGTACTAGTGGTGGTCCATATGTATGTAGTATGTTAACGAGATAAAAAAACCATGAACACAAATATATATAAGCCCTCTAGAAGAACATGTCTTCACATCAATTACTTAACATTCACTAATCTGTTAACTACTCACAACTACGATCAATATTATATTCATATTTATTAATTGTCACATCTCACCCAATTTGGATTTTTGGCCTATAGTGGTCCATGTGTATGTTAATAAGATGGTGGAGGGGTTTAACTCCCATCATGGTTGTTTGCCACCATCCTCGGATTAATCCGTTTACGCGAAACGAGGACACAGAAACATAAGTAGAATGTTGGTAGTAGTGGTTCCACACACTCAACGTGTTGAGTGGAACTGAGTAGTACGTTTGGCCTCTGGGCCGTTACATTTATTCAAGACTCAAAATTCAATGGTTTAAGATTAATAATTACTCCATCTATTCTAAATAGTAAGATTTTTTTAGATTCTAGATACATATAGAATTTACTATACACTTAGATATACACTATGTCCACATATATACATAATAAAAGCAATGGATCTAGAAAAGACATTAATGTTTTATAATTTGAAACGATGGTAGTACTTAATCAATTAATGGTTTATTAAGTCAAGAACATGATGGGTAGGCATAGGTTATACTCCGCCAGTAAGGAATGAATAGTTTTTACATGTGGCAAGGACAAAAGCGTAAAAGCAGTGATATTAGGTGTGGTCACAACTCAATGTGTTGAGTGGATCTGAGTCGTTTGGCCTCTGATGAGGCGTTACATTTATTCAAAACTCATTATTCATTGGTTGAGTTTAATAATTACTTAATTAATAGTTTATTAAGTAAAGAACATGATAGGTAGGCAAAGATATACTTCTCTAGTAAGTAATGAATTACTACACTCCCAATGGCGTGCTGATGTCTGATGTCTATGAAATTTAGTTTGTCTTTCCTTTGGGAGTGAGAGTTTTTGTTTTCTCTTGTAATTTGGTAACCCCAGTACCAAGGTATTCTGTTGCTTTCAATACAAGCAGAGGAGAATCATTTTTTTAAAGTAATGAATTACTACCTTGGTCACGAACTCACGATTGATGGTTCTAAAATTTTTTACACCTGAGTCAAGTAATAGCTGTGTTGGTCACAGTTAGTGATTCTAAAATATTTTAAGATGAATTACTAGCTTGGTCACGATTAATGGTTCTAAAATTTTTTACACCTAAGTCAAGTAATAGTTGTGTTGGTCACGATTAGTGATTATAAAATATTTTAAGATGAATTGCTAGCTTGGTCACGATTAGTGGTTCTAAAATATTTTACAGCTAGGTCAAGTTATAGCTGTGTTGGTCACAATTATTTGTGAACATTCAGTGATATGGAAATATAGCTTTTACAAAGCACAAATAGCTATAGGTACTTCAAATTCGTTGGGATTAACTTTGACCTAATGAGACCCGTAGCATTAGCACGGGCTATATATTAGTATATATCTCAACACTTTATTGATGACTTGGTTTACAAAGTGGCCATTCAACATGGTTTTTACAAGAGGTGTCGGGGGTATTTATAGGGGGGGCTGACTTCGTGATTCAGGAAAATGTAAAAGTTTACAATTGGAAACACTTCCAAACTATGCTCCTAGCGAAGATGTTTCCATAATCTTTGCGTGAAATCTTGAATCCGAATTTGTTGGTCTCACTGCAGGGTTGTCCTCCGTCAACTTTGTTGGATCTTTGTTCCTTGAACTTGTAGCATTGAATATTTTTTGAATTTGCTTTTTCCAGCGAAGCTATCTTCGTTATCTTCACCGAGACCTTCATTGTGACATCAGCGAAGCCAATTCTTAACGTGAAGTTGTAGTCCAGCGAAGTTAACTTCGCGGATCTGACTTCATCGAGTAAGTTATCGTTCCTGCAACTTCAAAGTTTAGGATGAAATAAGTTTGGAATATAAAGTTAGATCCCAACAATAATGGTCTATTTAACAATGATAAAATGTATAACACCTGCAAAATATAAGTTGATATCATGTTTTTCTCCCCTTATGACATTGTTTCTCCAGTTGCTTGGTTATGCTTAATTCTAACCATTTTATTCATTGTTACTAATTGCTAAGTCCTTTAAGATTTTCTTTTTTGTGTTCTAATCATGTATCTCTGTTACCGCTCAGAACATTTGTACTTGAGCCATATCAAGGATGGCTTGCAACATCAAACTGTATTAAATACAGTAGCTTTTTTAAAACTTGTATCTTACTTTCTGTTATTTTCCACTTGTCCCTATGGACGTCAGAATAATGTAAACTTTCTGCTTTATCACTGGTGTTCTCCATCAAATAAAAACAAACAATCAGAAGAGTACAACTCAATTGATAACACATTTAACCACTGGCATGCATGCATGTCATAATTATCTTCTTTTACTTTTCTTATTGATGTTTCTCTCGTTCATTATACTCCATATGCTAGATCACTATATTGTCATGTCTTTTAGCTAGGAAAAGCAAGGACTTGAGCTCTAAAGTTATGGAGGGATTCAGTGACAGGTTCTCCTAGTGCATGAATAAATCACATTCCAATGGTTAGGTTTCTCCTAGTAATCTAGCTAGTATCCTTTCATAGTTTCTAACTAGCGCATGACAGCCATATTAGTTAGTGATGATCTAAAGACATGCACTATGTATCCAGTAACTGGTTTGTCAAGTCAATGAGATCATGCAGCTACTACCACCTCCCCATATACAGAGGCAAGGCAACCCACATGTGTAATATTTTTTTTTAATACATACAGAGACACTCGGAGACATAGCTATCACCTTTTTATGCTCAAACATATATAGCAACCTTGCTTGTAGTATAGGGGATTATCCACACTATACCATAATTCTATAAAGGTAACTCAACTTTGTTACATGCATGTGCCTCAGCTGCTTTGGTGATGAGGGAGTAATTACATCTCTGTAGAGTTCCGTGTTTTTAAGGCTAAACACCTATGGAATGATCATTTGATCTTCTGGAATCGTAGGGGCCTACAGCCTACTAGTAGTACTACCAGTTCTGGTGATAAGGATACTACTATTTTTTTTTTTTTTTTTTTTTTTTTTTTTTTGCGAGGAAAGGATTCTACTAATTATTTGACAAACTGACTTCATCATAGTCGTCGAGGGATAGGAACACCTCATCTAAGCATGAAAGCTCGGTGCCCTCCTCATGGCAGCTCGCTTGCGATCCACCGGTTGTCGAATCAAACACTCGGCATACCACCCAGTTATTGGACTCCTGCAATGATCATGCAAGCATTAATTTTTATTACCCTCATCAAGATAAACATCCATGTATGTATGCTGTAGCTCTTACTGTGTTTGGATGATGCAGCTTCTTGCTTGAACTATTGCTACTTCTACTCCCTTTCTTCCTGCCATCAAGTAAGTGATACTCATGCATGATCCAGTTGGTCTCGGTCCCGTCAGAGGGCTCTGATCCAGTGGAGAAGACGAGTGTCTTCTTCACGCCGACACTGCAGCTACCGCTGCTCACCGTCTCGTCTGCACAAATAGAGCTCCAGTACCCGTTTGGTGTGACCCTACTTTGTTTCGCATGGCTGAAGAAGTACCACTGGTTACCTGCCTCAAGTGCTTTCCCTAGAAAAAAGAAAAAGTTTTGTTGACAGCAAATTTCGTTGGTAGCTAATAACAATCAGATACAACATATATATACATACCATTCAGTTCCCATGGATCGTAGTGATTCATACACACTGTAGGGACGATGTCTGGCTGGCATGGTTGGAGCGAGGCTTTGCGGCGGAGGAAATGGACGACGAGCTCTTCGTCTGATGGGAAGAAATGGAAGCCAGGAGGAAGGTTAGAATTAGAAGCTCCTCCCATGGCGATCGGTCGAGGTGAGGTGCAGGATGCTGGAATGGAAGCAGCAGATATATGGGCTGGATAGCTAGAAGCAGGTGTAAGGATATGACATATATGAGCGAGGTAGATAAAAAGGAGTGCTTTTGCTTAGTGTGATGGCTTAGCACTACTTATAGGCGCCGTATGCATTTGGGAGATAGGGAGGAAGAGACGTGCATCTCAAGGAGCGTCGAAAGGTTTTTGAGGGCGGCGGCTGCGGCAGAAGAGCCTGCCAACTCAAGTGTTCAGCTTTAGCATCTTGGCCTCTCCATTTTTGCAATCATGGCTTGCAAAGACTGCTGTTGGATACAGAGAGATCGAGAGAGAAGTATATCTTGCCTTGATGTTCAGTTCAATTCAGAAGGATCCATCCGGTGCTGTGGTGGGACTGGGAGGCCATGCATGCTTGGTGCATCATCAAGCTCGGTGTATTTATTTTATTGGTAAAAGATGATTAGATGAGCGAGAAACAGTTCTTGTTCAGGTTCAGCAATGATGCTGTTATGGGAGAGGACAACATCTCTATAATGTGTGGTATCGTCGTTGACTCCTCTTCGATACCATATATATATATATATTACCACTCAAGATACATCATTTAATTTGTAGTTTCATTTGATTTCATTTTCAGGTTCTTGGATCATCATACCACATTGCTTCTGTTCTACTTTGATTAGATGCAACTCTTAAACATCATGGCTGCCCAAGAAACGTAATACCAGGTGATTGGTTTCTTCTTGTGCTCGTCCATATCTGAAATCAGGATATCTGTCAATTCGTAATCTAAAAAAAAAATCTGTCAATGTGTGAATGTAAAGCTAGGTTGAGCTGACAGAATCAGTGCTTGGCATGTTTCGATTGCGGCCGCGCAAGTTGTGTAAAAACAAAGATTTTGTGATTAAATTATTGTGCTGAATAGACAGAAGCTTTGACTTGCTTACAGTTACGTTGATGTGTGCTGGACATCATGTAGATAAATATATGTCGATCAATTATAGGGCAAATAGTAACTTAATTGTGATGAAGCTTGTTTTCCAAAGAAGCTACTATGCATACTAAAAAATAGTTAGTATGTATCGTTACCATTTTCCCTCAGGTATAAATAATGTACTTTGTTCTAGGTGTTTCGTCCGTAGTCAATTTGATATAATCTAGCCAGTTTTTTTATGTGTGTGTAAAAGGAGGCGATAAGTTTAGCTCACTACCACAGAACTGAATACCCTTGAGGGGGAAAAGTGCCAAGGAAATAAATCATAGCGGCCAGCACTCATGGAAAGGCCGCCAAGGGTCGTAGATGGACACGGATCTATTAACACTTGAGACCGCCGCGGATGGAATAGGTGTGTCACACAGTTATACACGTCCGCGAAAAAAGTTTAGCATCTGAGGATAACTAGCTGTCTAGCTAGTCAGTATAATAACGTCATCATGTAACTCTTAAGCAATCGACTTGAGGTTGAGGTTTCAGCTGTACTGTACCCAGGGAGTTGAGTGCTATACTCGTACTCTGTATATAGTCGTCATTTGAAAGGTACAGTATAGGCTGAAGGCGGTTTTTTACTCCTAGCAGTATATGCTCCCAGGCTCTGGACTACTAGATACACATTGTGATTCGTGCTGGCACACTTCTTGTCACTTCATGTACCAACAAAACATGGCCGGCACCACAGATTTTAACAGCTCGATTTCTTTGTGCAGGCCTAGCTGCAGGATGGATGCATCTGAAAGTAAGAAGGTACTGTCGACGGCTTTTATCATCGGAACTAACCACTTCTTCCTAAAATTTCCAGCACAATTGACCATGCTGCTACCCCTAGCTATATACCTATAGTGGATCTTGTTGTTAGTGCTGCAACAGTACTCCTCACGTCATGCAGGCGTCACAACCAGCAAGACCATTGATGCGTTGCTACTATCACTTGTCGCGGGCAGAAAATAACATGCATACCCACCAAACTAAAAGGTATCAGAAAGTTCAGTGGAGCTGTGGGAAAGTACAGAGGGAGCATCACTTGGGCATGAAGCCACTCAACTTCCATTTCCACGTGCCCTTTTCACCCATCGATCGATCCATTCTATATACACGTACATAACCCATTTTCGCAAAAACCGCCGCGTCAAAAAGAGGCTTGTCAATCATCATTTCCAAGTTTACCTTCCATCCATGGCAGTTTGAAACAGGGTTCATATGCTGGAGAAATTTACCACCATACATTATGACAGCGATGTGGTGCTGGCGATGCCTACACACTTACTGGCCTGTCCAAATCTTTTGGCAAATGCCGCCTTGCTAAGTAAGTAAGCGGCAAGCCAATGGGTAAAGGACACGCATCGTTTTCACAAAAGACTTTTCCACTGATAGCGAGCACACCCTTAGCGCTTGTCAATATTGTACTGAGTTGTTCATCAACCCCTTAGCCTTAGCCGCTTGCTTCAATGGATCAATGATATATATACTGACCAGTAGTGCTGTGGTGTCCTGTGTCCCTAACGTAACAGTTGGTAAGATAGAGCACGGCTAGGTTTTTTCTACCCGTAAGAAAAAAAAAATCGGTCCCTGGCGATAAACACGAACTTTCAAAAAATTCGGGTCAAATTTAAATTGATTTTTAAAAAAGTCAGCCATCATTTCATTAGAAAAACTCTTTAATCAATCATCCATCGCAAATTTATATAACATCGGTAAAATTATATAGTATCTCATAGAAGTAGAGCTGCGGTAATACGTTGAGTTACGGTAATACCGATATAAAAAAAATTAGTCCTTAGCGAAAAATGCGATATTTCGGAAATTTCGGTGAAATTTCGTCGAAAAAATCTTCATATGCTGATGGCTGATTTAATAGTATCATGTGAGAGAGAATAAGCTAAAACAAGATAAGGTAAGACAAGCGGACGTAGATGCTGCTGCTAAACTTGGTGCAGGTGCAGTTTAATTCATTAATTGCAAGGGATAATTAATATATAATCATAATCCTCCTCCTGATCCCCAGAATCTTCTGGTAAGCTAAGTATACCTGCAGCAGCTCGATCTCTGTCGTCATGGAGCCTAATAAACAAAAGAAGAGGAAGGATGACAGACAATCATTAAGTCACTTCATTCATGGTGCCCAAGCCCATGCACACTGATGACTGACGCCCATCATGCCCTCTCGATCTCCTTTTTTAGCTAGGGAGGGAGGATGTTTCATTTTAGGCATGCCGTATCTCCCTTTTCGGCAGAACATGCATGCAGGATTAGGCTATATAGGTCCACTTGATACTGGCTGGGGCAGCTCAGCAGCCATGGTGCTGCTGGTGGCTACACGTGGGCCGATCGACCTAACCCTTCCATGCATGGGCCCAGGTGACGTACTGATGACGCAGCTCTCCTTCTGTTCCTGCGTCGTCGACGCTCATGATCCCTGTTGTGGCCACCTGGCCGGTAAGATTTTGTTTCAGCTCGATCAGCAAGTCGGCAGGCATGCATGTGTCCTGTTTCTTAGAGTAGGGGTAAGCCTGCCTCTCTCTCCGCACTAATATAGATAAATGGATAGTTCATATCCGGCCTTATCTATCCATAGATAGAATTAAACCAATTATTATAAAGTTTAGCTTGAAGGCAAGTATTTAATATGTAGATAACTCCATCTCAAAGACGGCAACCGGAAAGAAACAAGGAAAAACATAAACTAAACATAACCAATAAACCTTAATTTTGACAATCATTTTTTTAACTAATTAAACAAATGCAAAGCTGGTGTCTTTAGGTGTTGTCTCGCTAATCTTCACGTCGTTGCAGTCTTGCCCATTATAATCTAAAAAAGTGCACTTTTAAAGATAGCCACTCAATACCGACTTCGGCCTAGTAGTTTTGTAGCACTCCTAGAGAGAGACATGGTCTACTAGAGAGAGACAAAGTAAGTGCATAAGGAAGAGAAAGCGGAGGGAACGAGAAATAGGAGATGAAGAAAAAGATAAAGGAAGAAAACAAAGTAAGAAAAATTAATAACAAAATATGGATTTTCATTCTTTTTATCTACTCTGAGGAATCATTTTACTAAAGATGGGCATTTTACCAAATGTTTGACATTTTCACTAGAATATAGCTTCGACTCTAGCAGCAGAGCTACTCGGAGAGCCGAAACAAAATAAACTAATCCACCAACGAAGCAAAGTTAAGAGAGGGTTGGCTTATCTGGAGCCAAAAGCAGCTTTTACCTAGTACAAGTTTGAAAGCACCGCTGACCTTGCTTCCACGTGCTTTTGGGTCAAATAATTACCCACATGCCACTCGTTATGAACGCATTACCCGTCTTTTTTTCTGTTCAAAGGGATGGAAGGGGAGAAGTCCGACACGCCTACCATTGCGGCTCTCACTCCGCCGCCGGCCCCCGTCTGGCGTCCCTACCCGGCTCCGGTGAACCCCCCGACTCGGCAAGCATCCTCCCACTCCGAGCCGAGCCCCCTGTTCGGTGGCGGGCGCATCCACGGTGCCTTCTGCTCGGGAAGGATGGGGCGAGCTTGCCGAACTTTTTACACGCGAGCGCATCCATCCCTCGCGGCAAGCCCCGGCTGCTTGGCGCGTCGCCGATTCCCCCGCGCCCCTAGGCGGGCGAGCTCCCTAGAACCGCATCCCTCTCGTCCGCAAGACCGGAGGTCACCTACCACGGCCCCGCGCTGTGGTAGGTGACCTCCCGGCGACGCGCCCCTGCATCCGGCGCAAGCGGTACCTCCCCGTGCAAGCAAATGAAGAAAGACGCTGACGAGTGGGGACCACTTGTAAGTGAGAAGATGTTTCAGAAAGCCAAGGCTGTTGAGCCAAAGGGGCTTTTGACTTCCTCACAACTACTTTTGCATAGCTACTTTTCAGGAAGCCATAACCCACGGCTAATTTTGCAAAAACCACAGTCCAACCAAACACATTCTATATCACGCAGGGTCATTTTCCATGAACACAACCAGATATAACCTATACATCCGCCTGTCGCTACAATATGTAGGAATTGAACTGTTTCCTATTAAATTTGGGCACTCCAAACACACAAATTTGTATGCTAATCTAGTGACTACACAAACTAAGCAACTGACTTGAAAATCCAGGATTAAAATCAACACGATTTTGCTCTAAGGTGACGAACTCAGCGTTCATTGAAATGCTGGGCCGTTTCATGGAGGGGAGGATCATGGTGTGCTATCCCTTGGTGGGTCTGCCATGGCATCATCCATCATGATGTTGGTGGTTGGTTCTGGGTATTGGAAAAGGTAAGAACACACCATTGGCCCTGGTCGCCCAAATTATATATACAACAAAATCATACATGCGTGGTAGACCTGTTTTTTTTTTTAAAAAAAAAGGATCAACAGACCACAGGCCATACCTGGGGAGGCGGAACAGCGGAGATCGATGCCGTGCAGCAGAAGGCGAACCAACGGAGAGGAAAGCGGTCGAACAAAGCGTAACCCAAACCGGCCGGCGACGAAGCACTTCCCAAGCAGGAGCAGCGGCGTAGGAGAGCAATAAAAAAACATGAACCAAGTGAGACAAATGCAGCCACAAACAAGCAGCAGATCGTACCAACTAATGTATGCTACCGAACGCACAAGCTACAGAAAACAAATTACCTGGAGCAGTAGGCGTAAAGAAAAAGCAGATCTGGCCGCGACCGACGCAAGACCAAAGGATCCGAACGTCGTCGACGCAGCTGGCGTGTGTCAAGACGCAACGGCCGGGAAATGCGGTAAGCCCACAGGCAGGACGGGGCGCCGAGGCGGCGGGCAGCGCAACAAAGGCCACCAGCCGGCGGACCAGATGACGGCGGCCGAAACCAAGAGCGGCGAAACCCGGGAAAACTGAAACGAAGAAACGGACAGGCGACGGCGGAGGAGGAGGCGAGGGACGGGTACAAACGGCAGGAGGAAGAAGGAGAAGGGAAAGCGGCGGCGCCTTGACGGCAACAGCGGCGGCGACGGAGAAGGACGGAGCGAAGACGGAGAAGCCGAGGGGAGGACGCAACAGGATAAGATGAGGACACAACCCGACGGGGAGGCTATAGCTCAGCTGCGTATTTTGATATATTAATTTTTTTTTTACGGGAGGGGCCGTCGGTCCGTACCAACTATTAGGTGGGAGCATTAAAAACCAGACCAATCCCAGCCGCCAGCATAACAGACAAAAATTACAGTTGCATTAAGCAAATCACACCGTTAACAGGGAAGATCGGAAGGCTGTAAAACAATTTTCTACCGTGGCTACCCCAGGAGCTGGGCAATCGTAGCCGCCTTGTAGAGGGTAAAAATGTGTGTTGTGTGTGTGTGTGTGTGTGTGGCCCTTGCTCTCTGTCTGTTTGATCCTGGGGCAACTCGGTAAGCTTATTGACTATTGTTGACAATTATTGTCCTTCTTGTACTCTGTTCTGTGGGAAAAAATGGGCAGCAAATTTTCTGCTCCTCTTTAAATATTCTGTGGCCAAAATGGCTACCTTTCTGTTGGCAATCATATGCTCTTGTGCTCTGTTGTTGTGTGGAAAAACTGGCAGCCTACTGTTTACTGCATTGTTACTGCTACACCTACACCTCTTCAGAATGCGGATTATTCTTGTTCTTACATGCTTGTTTTCTTCTGGTACGGATCGAGACTGCGTTGCTTTATGTATCGATATTGACTGAAAGGGTCCAAAGAAGAGACTATATTGCCGACAAAATAGGAACACCTGAAAAAAGATCGCCATTACAGTTGAATGATAGATAGCCGGCCCTCCGTCGACATTGTCATTCTTATTTTCTGAAAATTTAAACACCTACAACTTTGAAAAATATATAGAATAAAATTTTGTTTATCATGGTGTACAGCATCATTAGATGAATCACGAAATATATTTTTATAATCAATTTATTTGAAGATACAAATACTATTAATATTTTTACAAATATAGTTAAACTAAAAATAGTTTGATCAGCACAAACCCATAATAACAACACTCTTTTTTAGGAAGCCAGTAATTTGCATGGACGAATTGTAAAAAATTTACTCTTCTTCTAAATGCTAACAAGAACTTATTATAGCATCACATATTAGCAATCATTATGACCAAACCATGTAATTAGCTAGGAATTCAAATGTGTTGATGATATATAGACACCAACGTTTTGGATGATGGATTTCCCCAAAGTGCTTGGAAGCCTTGCACAAAGTCCAATCGATTGCTTTCTAGGGCCGGAGAAAGAACTACTCCCTCCGTCCTGAGTTGAGTTTGTCACCTTGGATTCCGTGCCATCTTATTCGATGCTTCAGTATTATTCAAATTTTTACACAAATATAATTTATTTTGTTACGACTTATTTTATCAATAAAGATACTTAAATATTGATTAATTTATTTTATGATTTGTATAAATATTTTGAATAAGACGGATGGTCAAATATGAAGTTGAAAAGTCAAAAAACGTCGAACTCCATGGGGAGGATTAGAATGAGAATCAAGCAATTTAGCCATCAAAACGAAGCTAATTAAGCAACAAAATCAAAGGAGTAGATGTTTGTTACTAACCCTAACGCAAAAAAAGATCAAGCCATTCTTCAAAATCCAAGGGCTATATTCATGGTGAAGTGCAGCCGCAACAATGGAGGGAAGGGCCAAAGGCACGCCTCTTCCTGTGATGGAAGAGAGAAGGGAGGAGAGACCGCTGCAGCCATTTTGTGTTGTTGGCTTATCATTGTCGATTCTCGGCTAGAACCGACAGTGATAGCCAGTGAATCGAGAAGCTTTTCTTAGAGGAAAATAATCGCAAAAGAAAAACAATTTAAGGCCCACAACCACAAGTCCACAACACCACACCAAGTACGGACCAAGTACGCGTAGACCCATCCTTTGCCTTCCCGCCACATGGCGGCCGCGGCCACCTCCGCCGCCGCCTCAACGGTGTCGGCGATCGCCAACCACGTTGCCGCCGGGCACCTCTTCGCCGCCATCGACGCCCTCCCCGCGTGCTTTGCCTCCTCCCTGCTCCCGCCCTCTCTTTACGCCTCGCTACTCCGCTTGGCAACCACCCGCCGCTCCCTCGCCGCCGCCCGCCGCGTCGCCTCCCACCTCGCCTCCTCTTCGTCATCTTCCCCGTCCACCTCGGTCTCGCACGCTCCAACATTCCTCTTCAACCGCGCCATCGAGTCCCTCGCTGCCTGCGGAAGTCTCGCCGACGCGCGGGAGGTGTTCGACGCAATGCCGCACCGGGACGGCGGTTCCTGGAACGCCATCATCTCCGCCTCGTCCCGCGCTGGGCACCCTGCAGAGGCGTTCTCTCTCTTCGCTGACATGAACTCTCGTGGCATTCTCCCCAAGGACGTCACACTGGCATCAGTGCTTGCCTGCTGCGCTGAGTGCCTTGACCTGCGTGGTGCACAGCAGCTCCATGGTCATATCACAAAGAGAGACTTTCAGTCCAATGTGATTCTAGGCACGGCACTGGTTGACGTGTACGGGAAGTGCCTCTTGCTTACAGATGCAAGGCGGGCATTTGATGACATCCTGCAACCCAATGACATTTCATGGAATGTAATCATCCGGAGATATCTTCTCGCTGGTATGGGCGACATGGCAGTTCATATGTTCTTCAGGATGGTATGGGCTGGCGTTAGGCCACTGGTATATACTGTCACACATGCAGTGCTTGCTTGCCGGGATAACTGTGCACTTAAAGAAGGGAAGTGCATACATACTTTTGTGCTCCGACATGGGTATGAACACCACTTACACGTTCGGAGCTCAGTTGTAGATATGTATGCAAAGTGTGGTGACATTGAAGCAGCGCGAAAGCTCTTCAACTTGGCACCAAAGAAGGATGTGGTGATGTCCACTTCAATTGTGTCAGGATTGGCTGCTTGTGGGAGGATTGCTGATGCAAAAAGGGTGTTTGATGGCATGGAACAACACAATTTGGTATCCTGGAATGCTATGTTGAACGGTTATGTCAAGTCCATGGATCTAACTGGTGCTTTGGATTTGTTCCAGCAGATGAGGCACGAAACAGAGGAGCTTGATGTCGTTACACTTGGCTCTGTGCTCAATGCCTGTACAGCGCTTCTTGACCTTGGGAAAGGTGAGGAGCTCCATGCACTTGCTCTCAAGTGTGGTTTGTTGAGTTACCCCTTTTTTTATGAATGCACTTGTGAGGTTGTATTCCAAGTGTGGATGCCTGAGGAATGCAGAACGGCTTCTTATATTTGAGATGGGATCAGTCAGAGATGGATACACCTGGAACTCACTCATTTCAGGTTACGAACGCCACTCCATGAGTGAAGCAGCTCTGCATGCCCTACGTGAGATGCAATCTGAGGCAAAACCTAGCCATTCCACGTTCAGCTCTGCCCTTGCAGCCTGTGCGAACATATTTCTGCTTAAGCATGGGAAGCAGATTCATGCATACATGATCAGAAATAGGTATGATATTGATGATATACTGCGAAGTGCACTGGTTGATATGTATTCCAAGTGTAGGTTGTTTGATTATTCCTCAAGGATCTTTGAGTTGGGACTATCTGATGATGTCATCCTGTGGAATTCTATGATCTTTGCATGTGCTTACAATAGCAAAGGTGACTATGGGCTTGAATTGTTCGATGATATGCGGAAGCAAGGGATTAGGCCAGACTCTGCCACTTTCCTTGGTGCTCTGGTTTCATGTATCTGTGAAGGGCATGTTGGGTTGGGGAGGAGTTATTTCACTCTGATGACTGATGACTACAGCATCGTCCCACACATCGAACACTATGAATGCATGATCGAGCTGTTGGGCAAGCATGGATACATGGTTGAGCTAGAGGATTTCGTGGACCACATGCCCTTTGAGCCAACAACTGCGATGTGGCTCAGGATCTTTGACTGCTGCAGGGAATATGGGAACAGAAAATTAGGGGAGAGGGCTGCGCAGCGTATCAATGACAGCAAACCCCTGACTCCAGTTATATTTTTCGAGTCCACTCCTGACTACGAATGCAGTGGCAGTGATGATGCGGAGCCCATGTCATTCTGCTGAGATGGGCAAAACTGGTGATGATTGAGATTCTTGCTGAGCTGTGAGAGTGGTTTTTTTGGTGGCTGTGAAGCTGAATGGGCAGTCTGAGATGACACAAACTTGAATTTGACCTTTTAGCTGCCTATAAACTGGTAGGATCAGCATTCAGCATCACTTATGATACCTTGCTAACGAGAATTCAGGCTGTACCCTGACCTCGTGTGCTGATTGACCTGATAATTGATGTCTATCAAGGGCTCAACCTCCTCTCCTGCCTTGGGGGTTTGCATTGGGTCAGAATGTAGTTAAGAAGTGTATGATTATATAGGGTTGGATTTCCCAATTGCAGACTTCATTTCAGCAGTTCATCACCATGGATTGAGTAAAGTATGTTCATCTATAGCCTGGAGTGTGAGATTCCATCATCTGGAGATGGACTTCTAATGGTCAGTATTCCACGCGGTCAGTGTACAAGGCGCAATTCAAGGGAACATACACTAAGCCCAAACCAAAATTAATTTGGAAAGCACGTGTAGAAAATAAAATGCAAGCTCTTCACTTGGACTTTGGTGCAAGATAAAACCCTAACCACAGACAATTTGGCACTCCCGGGTTGGCCTCACCATGATGCATGTGTGTTGTGTAATGGGCCCCTGAGACTGGAAGACACCTTTGATTGCATTGCCCTTTCGCCCAGGCAGAACCAGGTTCTGACATGCGCTTTCGGATGTGAGCACAATGATTAGCGTCTGGTGGGAGGAAACGGCCCGCAAGATCCCAAAGGACAAGAGGCAGTCTTAATGGTATGGTTTCTATATCATGTGGAACATTTGGAAAGAACGTAACCGGCACATGTTTGACAGCATGTTCCAAACGGCAAAAAATGAAGGAAGACATTTCTCAGCATAAAAGGGCTTTTAACAATATGCCGTAGTGTTTGTTTCCTTGGCTCAGTGTCGTCTTGTGTTCAGGGGAGGTTTCTCAGCCTTTGGGGCTTTTCCTGTTTTGTTAGTGATGTACTGTAGAAGCTGGCCACTGTCTCTCCCTTATTTTTGGATCGTTTGTATCTCTTTTCCTACCTTAATTGAAAGCTGACATTTATGTTAAAAAAAACATTGAGTTGAAGCTTGCTCTACAGCGAAAACCCAGAGATTAAAGGGCATGCCTTGAGTTAACATAAGAAGATGCTGAGGCATTTGGAGTGGCATCTACAGCCTGGAGTGTGAGATTCCATCATCTGGAGATTTTCTGCAAGAACTATAAATGCCTGAAACAAAGATCAACTGCTGCCCAAATGTTGATTCTATGTATGAAGGGACAGGAGTGTAATCTGCTATGCAGCATTAGCTGAAGCCCCAAGCACTGGATGCTGCAATGCAGTTGTGTTGACATGGATGATGAAAATGGTGAAATTCAGGGGCTGGTGATATTAATGATAGGATGGTTGGTGCCTTAATGGCAAGGAATATTCTCAAATCAATCCTTCAAAAATGCATCAGCAAGTGTGAAGCTGTGAGTCTGATGTTTTTATAACTGCATTTTGCAAATGAACACTAATTGTCCTCAAGCAAGATGTGATTCGGACTCCCACATGTTCGTCCCTCATCATTCAGTGATGCAGAATGTTCACCTACAGCCCTGTTTCTCTCGAGATCGCAACTGACCCTGGCCGTTGATTTCCCTGATTGGGCGACTTGCATATAAATAGCCTGAGTAACCTGTGTTACATACACATGTACAAATACATCTAACACTTTGCCCTAAAGAGTGACTGTAAAATAAAGCATATTCAGGAAATCTTCAGTTTACCCAAATGTAATAGGACCGCCAGTATGCCCAGCATTTAGATTAGAAAAAGAAATGAAATTTGCATTTAAGAATGAGAACAATGAGGGGATGACATATCTTGAACATTTCAGCTGTAGCAAGGTTCAGATGTCAGGAATACCATGCTATTTGTTAGAAGCTATATAAGTTACAAGGCCTAAGAAATTGGCAACATTATAAATAAAGTAAACATGAATCTGGTGACAACTATCACTATTGACACCTGAAAGCAAGAGAGGTGTAAATTGTAATCGCTCAAGCTAAGAGGAAATACAATAATAACACTCAGGTTAAGACAGTTGTAGCAGTTGAAAAAACAAGAACTGTTCAGGCTAGAAAGAAAACACCAATTTGATTTTTTTTCCCCACACTTTTTAGTGCATTTCATTTTTTTAAGAAGAAAATGAATGAGTTCAATACAACGGGAGGCATGTAAGCATTCGGCACTCGCAAGTTTAACCCATGGAATTGTGATTCAGAGATGACTGGAAACAACTACTAGAGACTAGCACAAAGTACGCAGGACTACAAAATTAATCCTCAGCTCTGCAACACTTGGCTGGAGGTCTCTGAGATGGCGAACACCTGCCTGAACCCAGAATTATTAGTGCATGTCACTTGGAGCTCACATGCAGAGGAATGATTTGCCACATACGTCCTTGCATACGTTTAGGCAGCGCAAACAGGATGCAACTAGTTATAAATCTTCTAGTTGCCATATTTGCTTCTTGCAAACTTATTGACCACCTGTCCATTTGGTGTGCTTCTTGTGTGATCTCAGTGCATTCATTGGGTTCAAATTTTGTAGGCCAGTTGTTGATTTTGTTTCTGGTGTAAAGTCAGATGTACAATGTTCCTTTGCTGTTTAGTTCGAGGAAGTGCTAGCCAGTTTCTTACTCCATATGCTAGCTGATAAATGTTGGTATGAGACGTTCATATTCAGAACAGTCAATAGTTAAGCAGTTGTATGATTGTGCTTGTAGAATCTGAAACTTGAACAATTGTCAAAGAATTTTGAACTTAAAACATTCCAGGATGCAAAGCCAACATCGTAAACTATATATCTATACTAAGGTATGTCAAAACAACATAAAAGAAAAACAATGTCAAATCAGGAATGAAGACACAACACATCTTGTGTATGTCATGTGAGCCAAAAGCAAGAGGAAGGGGCACCTAAGAACGATAGGCACGGGAGGCATCGGGAAGACCCAAAATGAACTTTCCACCTCATAGGCCTTCCTCCATGTTCCCATGCCCACTGCTCATAGACCCTCTTTTCATCCCCTTCCATGCTCACTCTCAAACACAGATCATCAAACTAGGAGCATAATTTGGTTGTCTACTGAACCAACTGCACAGTAAGCCAAAAGGAAAAGGACGGAGCGCTTAAGAACAATAGGAATGGGAGGCATTGGGAAACACCGGACCAAGCTTCCACCTCTGTTTGAGGAAACAAACAGGATAGGTTTTCCTCCATGTTCCCATTCCTACTGCTCTTAGGCCCTCTCTTCCCCTTCCCAGCTCACTCTCAAGGCCTATAGCTACAACTTTACATATGCTCCACAGCAAAGAAACTAGGATTGTGGAACAGATAACCTTCTATCTGAGGTATATATAGACCTTTAGTGTACTCTCAGAGAAAACGAGGTACAGACCTGGCCCATGTTGCATTATTGGAGCAAAAGGAGCATGTGATAGTCAGGCAACTGTCCTGCATTTTAAATGTAGAGCACCTGCAGATCTTATGCTTACCTATATGGCTATATCTAAAATGCCACCAGTATTAAGTATGATAGGAATGAGGAGAAAGGATATAACATTCCTTGTGCAACTGTGTAGCTCCGCCGTTAGAGCCGGCGATTCTTGTATGTGTGCTTTCGTGCGCTGCGGCCAATTGTTTTGGCTAAAGCGTGCATCGTGTAAAACTCTAATTCCTCTTAATGCAATACGTGCCAATGGCACGCTTTCGGAAAAAAAAAAAAACATACCTTGTGCAGTAGAGTATCAGGGATAACCTCGCCTTGAAAGAAATTAGAAACTATGAGGAAAAAAAAAAGGCATAGTAACTTGGTCAAGTTATAAATTAAGGAAAAAATTAGACAGTACCAAAAGAAAATCAACAACAATTTATTTCAGACATGAATTGGACTAGAGCAAATGACAAAAACCGAAATGTATACTTAAGGCTATTCTGTATACAGTTCTATAACCTTTGCATTTACGCAAATAACATGACACAGAAATATACAACCAAACAAATGTATTTGGTTTTACAGGTGAAAACAGAACTCAAGACCACAAAAATCAACATGAAAGATATACAGGCGATGTTTTAGCCGAACTCACTATGCAAGTCGGTTCACAAGATCTTGATTCAGCTAACTCGGTGATGCACTATCTAGTACTTCCGAGCGAGGGTTCGAACGTAAAGGAAAAAACGAGTGTCTTGAAGAGAGTTCGGTACTTCTTCCACCCACTAAAGTATTTGCCAATTGCGGTCTTGTAGCTTGACCGCAGACTTCACCAAATTGTAGTACTCAAGTATCTTGGGTGCGCATTTGATATATTCATCATCAAGGTCCGAGAAGAGTTGTGCGGCGCAAGAACGAGGGGACAAGCATTGAATCGGCGGGTGAGAGTTCATTGCCGGTGAGATATTTGGTCTGCTGAGCCGAGATTCAGCTTCATCAAGGAGTTTGCTCAGTTCTTCCTCGGTTTGCTTCATGATGCGGGGTCCTTCACTTTGTCCTCGGTCCCATAAGCCTCACGGATCTTGACATGGTACATGCTAGCTAAATCATGGGCATCGGCCATGCGAGCAATCAACACCCGCCATTTGAACTTGGAGACAAACGCACGGTACTTGGTGAGTGTGCATGAGGGTGAACATCTTAGGATTCCAAGCATCAACTTTACGCATCCATTGTTGAACCTCGGTATTCACGGGGGATTTCACCACTTATATGCCTTTGCAAGTCTGTCTATGTACCTATGACAATAATAAAGTGCATATAAACATTTGTGTTCAACAGAAATAGAAGAATGCCAGGTTTTCAATATACAAAAAAAAAAGAAGGAACCTACTGAATAATATCGATGGTGTGATAGATGGCGTGCGCTCCATTCTGGAATAATATCTTAGTTCTCACTGTTTTCTCCATGTTTTTCATAAGCTTTGTGTAAGATGTATTTGTACATGTGCATGTAACACAGGTTTCAGGCTAATATATGCAAGTCACAAAACTTTGTCCTGAAGACTGAGTGTAAATATAGAGCATATGCAGAAAATCTTCAGTTTACACATATCTAATAGGACCACCAGTATGCCCAGCATTTAGATTAGAAAAAAATGAAGAAATTTGCATTGAAGAATGAGAACAATGAGGGGATAACATATCCTGAACATTTGAGCTGTAGCAGGGTTTAGATGTCAAGATTACATGCTATTTGAAAGCAACTAGAAGCTAATATATAAGTTACAAGGCTTAAGAAATTGGCAACATTATGAAAAAGGGAAACAAGAAGTTAGTGACAACTGACACCTGAAAGCAAGAGAGGTGTAAAATGTAATCGCTCGGACTAAGAGGAAAGACAATAAGATACTGACAGTTGTTGCATTTGAAAAAACAAGAACTGTGTTCAAAGTGGATGGATGTCAAAAGCATTATACTCAAGATTGCATAGATGATTCGAAGATGGTTGCCAATGCTGCGCAAAGAGGTGAAGGAGAAGATGGAAATCTTTGGCAAGTCAAACTGGATCTAAGAGCATCATCGTCTCCATTTGCTCATGTGGCACTGACCCGCGGGGGTTCATCATCGGGGTTGGTGACATTGTGGCTGCCTTTGACCTCCGGCGTTGCAAATTCGGATCAATATGATCAAAGCTCTGTAGCGAACCATGTGATGTTAAGTGAGTCGGGATTGTTGCCTTTGTGGCTAATACGTATGGCGTTCACGCCTAAACGTGAAGCTTGAACTGTTTTGCTTTTGCAATTGCAATACAAAAGCGGTGGAAAAACAAGAACCATTCGGGCTAGCAAGAAAACACCAAGCTGCCTAATTCAACACATAGACATAAAATTGATTTATTTATTTTTCACACTTTTTAGTACATTTCATTTTTTTCAAAGAACAAAAATGAATGAGTTCAACAGGAGACACGTAAGCACTCTGCACTCACAAGTTTAATTCCATGAAAATGTGACTCGAGAGATGACTGGAAACAACTACTAGAGAGTAGCACAAAGTATACACAAACTACAAAATCCTCGGCTCGCAAGACTAATTTGGACCTCTCGAGATGGCACACACATGCTTGGACCCATAGTGTAGCCAGTTATTACTTATTAGTGCATATCACCAGGAGCTCACATTTGAGCAATCATTTGCCACGAGATGTGCTTGCATATGTTTAGGCGGTGCAAAGAGAATGCAATTAGTTATAAATCTTCTAGTTGCATATTTGTTTCTTGCAAACATACTAAACATTTGTCCATTTGGTTGCTATACACCTATGGCCCATGCTTGTGCAATTTCAGTGTAGCTCATTTGATTCAAATTTTGTAGAGAAGTTGATTTTGTTTACGGTGTAGAGTCAGATTTACAATGTTCATATCTTATGTTTCATCATCTCTGTCTCTATACTTTCTTTTTTGCCGTGCCGTCAAAGAGAAGTTGGTGCAAAATGCATGCCCACCATATATATGTTACGTCAAATAGCATTTCTATGTCCCTTGTTGTTAAGTTCGAGTTAGTGCTAACAGTTTCTTACTCCATATGCTAGCCGACAAATCTTGGCATGAGATGTGTTCATACTCGGAAACAGTCAATAGTTAGCGGTTGTATGATTTTTTTTTTTTTTTTTTTTTTGGAAACAAACCAGTTCTATGATTGTACTAATGGAATCTGAAACTTGAACATTTGGCAATCTAACTAAGTTATAACCTTTGATTTATCTCGACAAACATGCCAAAGAAGTTTGAACTTAAAACATTCCAGGAAGCAAAGCCAACATCGTAAACTATGCATGTCAAATGAGGAATGAAGACACGGCACTCGTCCTGTATGTCATGTGAGCCAAATGCAAGAGGAAGGAGCACCTAAGAACAATAGGCATGGGAGGCATCGGGAAGACCCAAAATGAACTTTCCACCTCATAGGCCTTCCTCCATGTTCCCATGCCCACTGCTCTTAGACCCTCTTTTCTTCCTCTTCCATGCTCACCCCCAAATTCAAATCATCAAAATAGGAGCATAATTTGGTTGTCTACTGAATCAAGTGCCAAGTAAGCCAAAAGGAAAAGGATGGAGCGCTTAAGAACAATAGGAATGGGAGGCATCGAAACGCCGGACCAAGCTTCCACCTACATTTTCGAAGGAGGAAACAAACGGGATAGGCTTTCCTCCATGTTCCCATTCCTACGGCTCTTAGGCCCTCTCTTCCCCTTGCCAGCTCACTCTCAAGGCCTATAGCTACAACTTTCCATATGCTCCACAGCAAAGAAACTTGAATTGTTGAACAAAAAACCCTTCTATCTGAGGTATATATAGACCTGTAGTGTACTGTGGACAAAACATTATGCAGAGAAAACGAAGTACAGACCTGGTCCATGGTGCATTATTGGAGCAAAAGGAGCATGTGATAGTCAGGCAACTGTCCTGCATTTTAAATGTAGAGCACATGCAGATCTTATGCTTACCTATACTGTCATATTTAAAATGCCAACCAGTATTAAGGCCTGCATTTGGAATGGAAAAGAAAATGTGTCATAGAACTTGCACTTTTAAGTATGATAGAAATGAGGAGAAAGGATATAACATACCGTGTGCAGTAGAGTATCAGAGTTAACCTCGCCTTCAAAGAAATTTAAAACTATGAGGGAAAAAAGGCATAATAACTTGGTCAAGGTATAAATTAAGGAAACAATTAGACAGTACCAAAAGAAAGTCAACAGCGATTTATTTCAGACATGAATTGGACTAGAACAAGTGACAAAAACTGAAATGTATACTTGGGCTTATTTTGTATACAGTTCTATAACCTGCATTTCTGTAAACAGCGTGAAAAAAGAAATATACAAGCAAACAATGGTTTAACAAGTGAAAACGGAACTCAAGACCACAAAAAATCACATGGAAGATATACAGATGATTTTTAGCCAAAACTCACTATACGGTCAGTGCATAAGGTGCGATTCAGCTATTTCAGCTCTTTGGACTATCTAGTACTTCCTGAACAGAGTTCTCACGCACGGGAAGAACGATGTCTTGAAGAGAGTTTGGTACTTCTTCCAGCCACTGAGGTGCTTGCCAATAGCAATCTTGTAGCTTGGCCGCAGCTTAACCAAATTGTAGTACTCAAGTATCTTGGGTCTGCAGTTGATCAACTTACTCATCGTCAAGGTCCAGAAGAGTTATGTGCGCAAGAATAGGGACAAACATCCAATCAGCAGGTGAGGATTCATCGCCAGCGAGATATTTGGTCCTGCTGAGCTGAGATTCAACTTCATCAAGGAGTTTGCTCAGTTCTTCATTGCTTTGCTTCATGATGTCAGGGTCCTTCAATCTGTCCTCAGTCTCATAAGCCTCACGGAGCTTGACATGGTACATGCTGGCTAAATCAGGGGCATCAGCCATGCGAGCAATCAACACCCGCCTTATGAACTTGGAAAGAAACGCACGGTACTTGGTCGGGGTGTGTGCGAGGGTGAACATCTATTAGGATTCCAAGCATCAACTTTCTGCATCCATTGGTGAGCCTCAGTATTCACAGGGGTGATTTCACCACTTAAATGCACTGCAAGTCTGTCTATGCACCTATGACAATGTAAACTGCATATAAATATTTGTGTTCAACAGAAATAGAAGAATGTCACGTTTTCATATATTTCCAATATATGTAAAAAGAAGGAACATACTGAATAATATTTGTGGTGGTATAGCTGCATTGCCGTATTAGCAGGAAAACAACGATGCGATTAGTATAGATTCCTCATGAGAACCATACTTGTTGTGTCTGGATTAGCATGAACAAACGTGCTCATCAGAGTCAAATACTGTTTGGGATCATCATCAGAGTCAAATACTGTTTGGGATCAAAGTATATATTGCAATAAAAGTTACAGAAAAACAATCAGGAGGATATAAGTGGTTTGTTTGTTTGCTCTGTATTTCTTCTTCAGTTCCATTCTGTAATGATAAGATCCATTCTGGAATGATAAGATTGGTGTCATGGCATTGGCATGAGTACATCTGTTTGTGTCAGTTCTAATGAAAAAATAGTTGTAATCATCAATACGAATCATGGTGGCACCGGCTTTTCATTGCAAATCACGCGACCCTTGCTATAGCAGCCATGAATCATGAGAATCAAGGGGGCACATGAACAACCCTATGTACTACTGGCTACAAGGAGAGGGGGAAAGGATAAGAAAACATCACTTCTCCGATCTCCTAATTTGGTCTTATATAATACAAGTGCAGTACAGCCGAACTGCAACTACCGCAACCGCGCAACGCCACACCAAATTCAGCCAATCGAATACAGCAACTGAAGAAGCGTACCTCCCGAACCCCGGCGAGGAAGCGGCGGCGACGGCGGCGGCGGAGAGGAGAGACTGGAGAGGCCTCACGAAGGCGAAGATTCTTCTCGGCGACGAGACGCGGGCGGGATTTAGGTGCGCGTGTGGGGTCTTCCGACCTTGCTGCGTGCCTGCCTCTCGGTGGCATGGCGCGGCATCTCCACCACCATCGTGGCCAAGAACTCGTTGCGCACCTCCGCGCGTCGTCGCCGCTGGCCGACCTCCTCCGCTCCTCGCCGAACCTCCCCGGTGCCCGAGCTGTCCACGCGCGCGTTATGAAGTCTCCCGTAGCCGGCGAGACCTTCCTCCTCAACACGCTCGTGTCCACGTACGCGCGACTCGGCCGACTCCGCGACGCCCGCAGGGTGTTCGACGACATACCCGTCCGCAACACCTTCTCGTACAACGCGCTCCTCTCCGCGTACGCGCGCCTGGGCCGCCCCGACGAGGCGCGGGCTCTCTTCGAGTCCATCCCGGACCCCGACCAGTGCTCCTACAACGCCGTCGTCGCGGCGCTCGCGCGGCACGGGCGCGGGCACGCCGGGGACGCGCTCCGGTTCCTGGCCGCCATGCACGCCGACGACTTCGTGCTCAATGCCTACTCCTTCGCCAGCGCTCTGAGCGCGTGCGCCGCTGAGAAGGACTCGAGGACCGGGGAGCAGGTGCACGGCCTCGTCGCCAGGTCGCCGCACGCGGACGACGTGCACATCGGAAGCGCGCTCGTGGACATGTACGCCAAGTGCGAGCGCCCGGAGGATGCGCGCAGGGTGTTCGACGCAATGCCGGAGCGGAACATCGTTTCCTGGAACAGCTTGATCACTTGCTACGAGCAGAACGGTCCCGTGGGTGAGGCGCTCGTGCTGTTCGTCGAGATGATGGCTGCTGGTTTCTTTCCAGATGAGGTGACACTCTCAAGTGTCATGAGCGCTTGTGCAGGACTTGCTGCGGACAGGGAAGGACGGCAGGTCCATGCCCGTATAGTGAAGTGCGACAGACTTAGGGATGACATGGTGCTAAACAATGCTCTGGTGGACATGTATGCGAAGTGTGGGAGGACATGGGAAGCAAGGTGTATCTTTGATTCCATGCCTTCCAGGAGTATTGTCTCGAAACATCTATACTCACTGGGTATGCAAAGTCTGCAAATGTGGAAGGTGCTCAGGTGGTGTTCTCACAGATGGTCGAGAAGAATGTCATTGCTTGGAATGTGCTCATTGCAGCATATGCCCAGAATGGTGAGGAGGAAGAAGCAATTAGGCTCTTTGTCCAGCTGAAAAGAGACTCCATTTGGCCGACACATTACACATATGGAAATGTTCTGAATGCATGTGGGAATGTTGCTGACCTTCAGCTTGGTCAACAAGCTCATGTGCATGTCCTCAAGGAAGGTTTTCGCTTTGACTTTGGGCCAGAATCTGATGTGTTTGTTGGGAACTCCCTTGTAGACATGTACCTGAAAACAGGTTCCATCAATGATGGTGCTAAGGTATTTGAGAGAATGGCAGCCAGAGATAACGTATCGTGGAATGCAATGATTGTTGGTTATGCACAGAATGGCCGTGCAAAAGATGCATTGCATCTTTTTGAGAGAATGTTGTGCAGCAATGAGAACCCAGATTCAGTCACCATGATAGGGGTCTTGTCAGCCTGTGGCCATTCTGGATTGGTGGATGAGGGCCGGAGATACTTCCATTCCATGACTGAGGATCATGGGATTACGCCATCTCGGGATCATTACACATGCATGGTTGACTTGCTTGGTCGTGCTGGTCATCTCAAAGAAGCTGAGGACCTCATAAAGGACATGCCAATGGAACCTGACTCTGTGCTCTGGGCTTCTCTGCTAGGTGCTTGCCGGCTGCATAAGAATGTTGAGTTGGGGGAATGGACAGCTGAGAGATTGTTTGAGCTTGATCCTCAGAACTCTGGACCCTATGTCCTTCTCTCGAATATGTACGCTGAGATGGGGAAATGGGCAGAAGTTTTTAGAGTGAGGAGATCCATGAAGGACCGGGGTGTCAGTAAGCAGCCTGGGTGTAGTTGGATTGAGATAGGAAGGAAAATGAATGTATTTCTGGCACGAGATAATCGACATCCATGCAGGAATGAGATACACAATACTTTAAGACTAATTCAGATGGAGATGAGCAGAATAAGTATATATGAAATTGATGATGGCTTGATGAATTATTGCTCTGGAGCCTGTGGATAGAAGTAGAAAGTCAGATGACTTCAGAAGTAGGTGTTGACAACTTTATATTATATTGGCAATGTTAGTACATCCACGGTACTTACAGGGCAGGGCCAAAAGCAAGTTGGTTGACTGAAAGGATCGTCTTCTTACGTAGTAAAAGATAAGGGAGTTTTTCAGATCGATTTTAAGCTCCCAACCAACCTATCTGGTCTGTCCTCGACCAGGTAAAATGATTTTTCAAAGAATGGGATAAGCTACAGAGATGTTTCCTTTGGATGGGGGACCAGGAACTCTCCATGGGAAAATATAAGGTGCCTTGGTCTTGGACAACAATGTGTCAGCTATTAGAAATGGGCGGCCTTGGCATACTGGACCTTGAATGCTACTCGTGAGCTCAATGCTTATGGTGGCTGTGGTTTGAATGGGTTGCACTAGACTACCCTTGGATTGGCATGCCCCTGCCTTTAGAGCATTATTACTAATATTGCTCTCTTCAATGGAGCTATGGTTGTCAAACTGAACAGCAGCCTCATAGGCCACAGCATGTTTCTGGACATCAAGTTGTAGAGAAGACACACTGCCGGCACTCTTCCCATCCATGTTTGCACACGGCAGAAGAAATAATACAATGGCTGAGGCACACATAAATGACAGATGTATTTCCGGACCATGTCCTCACTCTTTCTTTATTTGAGGAATTTGTCAAGCTCTTCATTCTGCAGCAAGATTTTAATGTGGATCGTACATCTGAGCAGCCTGACGTGTGTGGACGGCAAATGAAAATGGTGAGTACTCCACACACTCTTCATATTTGCTGAAATTCATGGGGTCGGTAAGTTCGGCAATAGCTACGCACATCTGGAAGCCATCAGCGATATTAAGGAGTAAATTCTTTGTGTGGATGTGAGGATGTCCCTATAAGAACATTGTATGGACGGGAGCACAGAAGCAAAAGTGTGGATGGTTGAATTCATATTCTTTTCATTTTGATTTTTAAAAAATAGAATTCTTATTTCTGCCAATTATATATCAGGAACCTGGATACGGCGATGCACCTAGCAAATGAGTGTCCAGTGATAAAGATGGCTTGGGCGGTGGTGGTGATTTGACTGTGGAATGAGGGGCTACAACCTTCCACCTAGCAGTCGGCTACCTCCCTGCAGGATTGCTACATTCAAACATTCAGTTAACAAACAAGGTTAGCCTTCTTTGGTGCTGGGTCTCAGGTCCTGATTATCCTCAGTCCTCACAATCTGGAAATTTGGAAAGAAAGGAAGAACCGAGTGTTCAGTAGACAGAGCCGCTCTGAGTCTGGAATCAATTCTGAATTCAGGATGAAGCCCGCCACCCGCCCCTGGTGCTTGGTGGGAATAAGAAGCTGGAGCTGTTACTGCCAGCATTGTCAGATGGTGAGCATTAGTGGTAGCAGTTACTCTTAGATTAGTGTTGTGTTATGTATTTTCCTGTAAATCGCTATGTTCTAGGGATGGCAAGAAAGCCAAGTTACTTGTACTTCGGGGAAAAAAATGCTGTGCTTCTAGTGCATAAGTCTAATTACAAAGGTGATATGCCACTTGCACACAAAAGGTGCTGTACTAAAAAAATTTGATAGTACCTACAAGCTACAGGCTATCATTGCTGGAAAAAAAAGATGAACGAGCTAATGTCTTTTGAAGGCAAAGTTCAGAAACATGGAGTCAAAGATAAGCTAGCAAACAAAGCTCCCATTGACTTCCTCGAGATCCCTGCAAATGCAATGCAATACCCTCGCATATATTAACTCGTGTTCTACCCTCAGCAGGGCACTTTTAGTTGCAGCTTAAGCAATGGCTGTCAACCTGGTGCTTCCGTTCACCGTCCTACTCGCTGGCGTTCTCCTCTCTGGACCTGCCTTGGCTGAGGTGGTGACCACCGTGGAGCTGAGCGATGTGGTCCTGACGCTGGACGCCAGTAACTTCTCGGAGGTGGTGGCCAAGCACGAGTTCATCGTCGTCGAGTTCTACGCGCCGTGGTACGTATGGCTCAGTGACTCCATTCCCGAAGCAGCCGTGCTCTGTCGACTCCTGGCTAATGGTAGCTTATCCACAGGTGTGGCCACTGCAAGCAACTCGCTCCAGAGGTAACAACTCGCTCTGCTCCCTTCATATGCACCACTGTACTAGGTCTTGCCTGGTTGCCCCAGAGGATGCAACGCAGGGAAATGTGTTTTTTAATTTGTTTTGTGTCATGTCCGTGGTACCATGCATGCAGTATGAGAAGGCAGCTGCCGTTCTGAGGAATCACGACCCGCTGTTGGTGCTCGCCAAAGTGGATGCATACGACGAGAGGAACAAGGAGATCAAGGACAAGTACCAGGTGATTTCGTACCCCACCATCAAGATCATAGAGAACGGAGGGAAGGACGTGCGTGGCTATGGTGGTCCGAGGGATGCCGACGGCATCGTGGAGTACCTCAAGAAGCAGTTCGGCCCAGCTTCCATCGAGCTCGGTTCGGCAGAGGCTGCTCAGTCGTCCATCGGTGACAAGGGGGTGGTTCTTGTAGGTTTCTACTACTGTTAAGAATGAAGCCTCCTGTTCTTTCAAAAGAAAAAAAGTTCCCTGTTTCTTGAATGCTATGGGACTATGGGAGAGTGATGGATGCGAATGTGATGCATGCGTGCGAAACATTTTTTGCAGGTTGGAGTTTTCCCTGAGTTTGCTGGTGTGGAGTATGAGAATTTCATGACTGTGGCAGAGAAAAAACGGTCAGATTATGACTTCTTTCACACGTCAGACGCTAGCATTCTGCCGCGTGGTGATCAAGCCATCAAAAGGGCCCTGTTGTTCGTCTCTTTAAACCATTTGATGAGCTCTTTGTTGATTCACAGGTACATTCCTTTTTCATGGATACATTCAATGCTAATTCATGACTGAACACATTAGCACTAAAAACCATTCTTGATCTTTTTCAGGATTTTGATACGGATGCTCTTGAGAAATTCATTGAGGTGTCTGGTTTCCCTTCAGTAGTTACCTTCGATGCTGATCCAACCAACCATAAGTTTCTTGAGAGATACTACAGCACTCCTAGTGCCAAAGTGAGTAGCACAATTGTGATTATGTTCTGTTTGCTGCTTCAGAATTTGAATATATGAGCTGTATGTTGGGTGGAAGACCTAGGTTTTCGTAATTCATTTACCTCTGCATAAGTATATGTAATAGGTTATGCTATCCACATTGAACTGACATTTCTGCTTGCATGAATGCATCGACCTATTTTTCATATGCACCGAAAACAAATATGGTTGGACAGGCGATGCTTTTCTTGAACTTCAGCGACGACAGAATTGAGGCCTTCAAGAGTCAGATTCAAGAAGCTGCCAAGAAATTCAGTGCTAATAACATAAGTTTTCTAATTGGTGATGTTGAATCTGCTGACCGTGCCTTCCAGGTTGCTATTTGTAATATCTCTGGGTATTTGTTTGTCAAAATTTCTACGGTTAGATGCCTAACAAGCTTGCATGCAAATGGTTTCAGTACTTTGGGCTCAAAGAGAACGATGTGCCCCTCCTTTTTTTGTGATTGCACAGGGTGGGAAATATCTCAATCCAACTATTGACCCTGATCAAGTCATCCCCTGGTTGAAGGAGTATATAGTTGAGGCCTTTTCTATGTTTCATAGCTACTGAGCTGTTTCACAGTACTTTATTAGCAAATAATTTCCTGCTTAATCTTGTTCTGTCTTGTGTTGGTTCATGCAGTATGGAAACTTGACACCTTATGTTAAGTCAGAGCCAATCCCAAAGGTGAATGACCAACCTGTCAAGGTCGTTGTGGCTGACAGTATCGATGATGTTGTTTTCAACTCTGGCAAAAATGGTTAGTTTTACTTACTTCCATCGGTTATCTGAGTAATACTATGTGCCATCTTAGCTCAATATGATTGTATTAGTGGTTACATTCAGATTTCAGTTACGCTTAACATTCAACTTATTTTACTACATCATGCTTGACATGATCCTTTCTTCACAGTACTTCTCGAGTTCTATGCACCTTGGTGTGGCCATTGCCGGAAGCTGGCCCCAATCTTGGAGGAAGTTGCAGTTGCATTACAAGACGATGAGGAAGTCATTATTGCAAAGATGGTAAGCCATTTTGCAACTGATCTCAATTTTTTTTTTCTTTGTGTGTCCTTTTTGTGGTATGGTATGATCTTGCTCATACAAGGCATTATTTATCATTAATCCCTTTTGGTTTTCTCAGGATGGCACTGCAAACGATATCCCTACCGACTTGGCGGTGGAGGGATATCCTACGATCTACTTCTACTCGACCACCGGTGACCTTTATACCTACAATGGCGGAAGAACGGCCGAGGACATCATCAGTTTCATCAAGGAGAACAAGGGCCCCAGACCTGGTGCCGTGGAGGAAGTGACGCAGACGGGTACTGGTGCTGTAGACGAGGGCATTACACCTTCATCGCCGTCAGAGCTTCCGAAAGACGAACTCTGATCAAGGTGTCATATGTAGCTATGCAGTGAGAGAGTGAGGCACGTACAGAGATTCTGAGAAAATAGCCAGTTAAAAGTTGGGAACCATTTGTCATAAGTCATTGCTATACTAAATGCATTGAGGTTGCTAGTTTTATTTGGTTGAAATTTGATTTCGTAAGCCAATACTGTTTTTGAATAAGGCCATTGTAATCCAGACAACACTCAACTTTTTTTTGTTGTTTCTGCCCAATTCTCCATTTTAGTGCTTCTAGTTTTTATTGGCAAAATAGTCATGTTAGTCCTTGAACTTTGCGGCAAAGGGTCAACTTCGTCCCTTAACTTTTCAGATTGGTCGGGTTTAGTCCCTCAACTTTCAATTTTGGGCCAAACTCATCCTTATGCTTATATTGGGCTCCATATTAACATAAAACCAATATAAAATGTCTATTTTACCCTTGAGGTTTTACATATACTAAAAAGCAAGTATATGTTTTAGCAGATACAATTTATCTATCAAATTTGAATGAATGGCTTTAAAAAGTACAAGCAGATACACCTTTTAGAAATTATATTTTGTGTTAGCTAAAAAATATATTATTGTGTGTATATGTATTAAGAGAGTATGAGGACATATATGTTTGACCAACATGAGCTAAGGGTAAAAGGGGCATTTTGCATTTATCTTATGCTAATATAGAACACCATATCACCATAAGGATGGATTTGGCCCAAAATTGAAAGTTGAGGGACTAAACCGGCCAATCTGAAAGTTGAGGGATGAAGTTGACCTTTCTTTGCAAAGTTCAAGGACCAAAATGGCTATTTTGCCTTTTTATAAGTCAAACTTTTAATTTATACGTTTGACTATTAAGATCTAAAATTTATATAGGTTCATAAAGCAAGATTTGACATATTAGATCTATTATAAAAATCCTTTTATAAATAAATAGTATAAATATTTCTATATTTTATAGATATTGCTAGTTAAAATGCTATAAGGAGGGCATGTTGATATACTATTATTAGCTTCAAAAGTACTTCATCCATCATAATAAAAAAAAATGCAATTCTTAATTTTTTTATGAGACAACCCGTTTAAAACCTAACAAAATTATGAAAAAATAGCATTTATAATACTAAATAAGTGTTACTCCCTCTATTACAAATTGAAAGATCGTTTGTGTTATATATATACAACATTGTTATTATGTATCTAACTATAGCATATGTCGAAGAGTATAGAAAAGCGAATTGGTTTGTAGTCCAATGGTAGGATGGTCCGTGGGACGCTACCTACAGGGGTTTAAATCACGGTGCTTTCGCATCTTTTCTCGGAATTTTTCCGGATTTATCGGCGTTATGCATTCGATTGGTAAACAGCGTTCCGTCGGCGACGAGGTGCCTCGATCCCTTGAAGGTGCTCATAGGGGTAGGGTTTGCGTGCGTGTATTTATAGGGAGCTCCGGCGAACCCTAGGCGCCGCGGCACCCCCTTCTTCCCCCCTTCCCCGGTTCGGCCTACCCATACCGGCCGAATGGGTCCATCCCGGCCCGGCTCGGTGGCGCCCCGCGCCCTCACTCATCACGGCCACCCCCGTGTGTCGACGGTCGCGGCTGACCCGGCCGGGCGCATTCTATAGCCTGGGAAAGGAAATCGAAACCGACCCCGTCGCCGCCGGCTTCCTAATTCGCCGGACCGTCGCGGTGCTCATCGAAGAAGGAAGAAGAGGGAGAAGAGGGCCGAGCAGGCCGTGGGCTGGCGGGCCTTGGGCTGACAAAACGGGGTGGTCGGCCGTGATTCACTCACTTCCCATTCATTTGTCAACACATGCTTTTTTTTTTTTTCCTATATCACACACAGCATCACTCTACTGGACTTGCCGTGCCCAAGCCCAGCTGGCCGTCCGTAGCCCTACCTGTCAGCCTATGACCCTAGCAATCCCACATTCCCCATCCCCACCGGCCAGGCGGCCACCACCACGCGACACGACACCTCGTCGGAATCAGGTGGCCTCCCTCCTCGCCGCCCGGCGCGCCACCACCATGGACCCGGAAGCGGTGCGGAAAAGCCTGGAGCCCACCGCAACCGCCGAGAAAATCACCGGCTCCACCCCTGCACGGCTCCACTTCTACGACCCCTTCGTCCTCAGCGGCGTCAGCGTCGAAGCCGCCGAGCACGGCCACCTCCTGTGCTCCTTCGTCGTGACACCTCGCCTTGCGGTAAGCCTCGCACTCCCCCTTCGCTTCCGGCCTCGGTTTGAGACATGTATATCTGCTGCTTGATTGATTGGCTCGATCTGTGGTGCCCGTGCAGAGTCCCGCGGGTACCTCCGCAGCGGTGTCACAGCGACGCTCGCCGACCAGCTGGGATCAGCCGTGTTCTTCTGCAGCGGGCTCCCCAGCAGCGGGGTCTCCATCGAGATCAGCGTCTCCTTTGTCGACGCGGCTGCAGTCGGGGTGAGACCCCAGTCTCCCTCGATTCACATTTCATTTCGTGTTCGATTATGGTATTAAAAAAATGATAGTCCATGGGGATCGGGATTTATGATGGAACTGGATCGATTCTGCACTTATGCTGCTAGCCTGCTAGTGCTATAGTGTTAGGCCATTGAGAAATCTTTTTTTTTCCCTGAAGAAATGGCATTCACTTTCAGTAATTGCTCTTTGTTTTGGGGGAACTTCAGTAGCTCTCTGATAATTTGAAGGCGTGTACTTTCTATTGACAATTAGGCTGTGGCGTGGTTCTAGCATGTTTAAGGCGAATGTCAGATTAACATGCTGTGGTCTGTCTCCTAGAAATTACGATCGTCCATGATTGGTACAATTCTACTGCTTGCTGTTCTGCATGGATTTCTGGCTGTCAGAAACTGTCTCTAAGCTGTGGGCTTGGATCTCAATGGCACACTCATAGTTGTTATGGCTATAATACCTCAGGGATCTTTCTGTGGTAAATACCGGATACTTGTCAATGTGCTGTATTGTGAAGTTGGCAGCCAAGGAGTAGAACTGTAGGAGTGAGCTGGGTTTGGACACTGAAATTGCTTCCAACTTGACGGAAGTTGTTGGATTTGTGCTTTTATTGTTTTCTGGCATTCTGAGATAAATTATTAGTGTATCTGTCTCTAATAGAGGCCAAAGGGTGCATTTTGTGGTAATTAATGATGGTACAACTTCAATAGTGAAAGTTCTTTGATTTTATTAGGATGTGGCAAAGAGTTCATTATATGTTCTTATCTGTCTGTTCTAGACAATTTGATGTATTCATGATACCATAATTTCAGAACCTATGAAAATGTGTTTGGTGTATTTTCCAACAGGTTATTTAAATCCTAATTCAGTTACCCATCTTTCTTATACTAGAAATCCGTCTTCAGCGTGATTAAGATATTTTCCTAATCGCTGCCAAATAAATGACTCAATGCTGATAGTTTCATACTTTTTATTGTTTTTTTGTGCTCATGCATAACAGATGTGCCTGTTTCCAGGCCAGTATCATTAGGTCTAACACTGTTCATTTAGAATAGATAAATCCCCATTCTTCTCAGATTCTTCTAGAAGCTTTAGTGTTGATTCGTGGTCCTCTAGAAAGGTTGAACTCTTACATTTTTATGACTTAGCATCCCTAAGTAAACATTGCATTGCATGACAACAGCTCGATTGCCAAGATGAAATAGTTATTGTACTTCTTTGTTTCTTACCTTTTGGCAACTTGCATTAATGGTTATGTTCTTGCTTAAAGTATGGATGTGTTGCGTGTGTAAGCAGAAAAGATGGTTACATAAATGAGTGATGTTTTTTGATAACACTATTGAAGAGTGTAGGATTGTATCACTTTATATCTGGAAAATTTTCTGGTAGGTATAAAAAGTAGCCATCTTTGTAGTTGATACTGTCAGATGTTGCATTGTATATAGGCTGATTTTCTTTTGGTTTTTCTACTGGAAGTTAAACAAAAATGAAGCCAGCTCCGGCTAGTGAAAATTGCCAATTTGCCATTGATAAGTGCAGCTTAAAAAAATCCACCCTTTAGATGCGCAGCACTTCAAAATGCCAACTAACTATGTATAGGTTTTGGATATTTTTGTCCATAGCCCCCACTTGTTACTTTGTTAGTCCTCTCTCTGCACTGCCCTTGGTGGTGACAAACTGTCAAAATACTTTTATTTTCAACTTTTTCTTTGTGTCCACAGTGCTATGTTTCCTTACAAAGTTTTTAGACAACACTGTTAATTTCTTTGGGTTGATTGTCCAGGAGGAAATAGAGGTTGAGGGAAAGTTGTTGCGTGCTGGAAAATCAGTTGGTGTCGTCTCTGTCGATTTCAGGGAAAAAAAGACAGGAAAATTGATGGCACAGGCCCGTCACACCAAGTATCTTGTGGCATCAAGCAAATTGTGAGGCGCGCTCCCCTTCTGTTAACAAGATGCCGACATCCTTGTCAAAAAAAAAAAAAAAAGAAAAACAAGATGCCGACATAATTGCGGCCAAACTCTCCATTACTGGTGCCATTATTAATAGGCAGCAATCATACAATGTTTGTGGTATATCCTTTTGTCAAAAAAAATGCTATAATGTATATGAAATCCAAGTATCAATGGTGCCTCTGATGCATATTGATCGGTCCAGTTACTGTCACTTGATCGACATGATCAGATAATATGTTTCAAGGAAAGCACTGGGTTGTAACCTCGCAGGAAACTTCAGTTCTTGTTGGATTGGCTCAGTCTGCCATCATCTTGGGAGATTCTCTTCGTTAGTAAAAAGAATCGATATCATTGCTGCATCATTCTATTATTGGCCGGACTAGAAGATGCATGGTATTTAATCTGGGTGCACACATCGGCCTGAGATAGTTGGTGAAAGTAGGCCCGGCTGCCACCACGCTGTGTTTATGTCTCTAGGTCCTTGTGGGCTATCATCTCCTGTCTATTCAGCTGTTAGTTGACCCCAAATTTGTTATTGACTTATGGTAGGATCCCAACATAATTTGCAATAATTGTCCCTTTCCTACCTATGCCCGTGCAGCTTTTTGAATTTGGATGCAAGTAAATGGTAGAGGCAATGAGACAAAAGTGTGCGTTTCTTTGCAGTGATGATCAAGTCTGTGAGTCCCCAGCTTGAACTTGCCCACTGTCATCAAACTGATCCTAGGCAGCTGCATTGGGCCATTTATGAGAAGATGTTACTATTCTTCTCCCATTCTTACACAACTTGATTAGCTGTCCATCGACTATGATGATTTGTGAAGTTACCTTGGAAGTCACCGACAAAAGGCTTGTTACTGCTGATGAGAGGCAAGAGGAGGTTGGATGTCCCATTCCGTCATCTCTTTTCGCCTTTCGTCAGTTTATTAGTGCGAACTAATGCCCTTGTCCTTATGTGAGCCGCCCAAATGAAACACACGCATCACAAGCACCTTTCATCCCCACAAATCCACACCAAAAAAGTTTTTGTCATGAGAAAGCCGTGCACCTTTCTTTCTTTCTTTCTTCAGATTCGCAGATATGATATATACCATGAATCACAAGACAACGCCTTGTGGCTAATAAAGGGCAAAAAAAAAAAGATTAAAAATGAATTGGAAGTGATTGGAGATAATTAACATTGGGAGAATTAAGAGATGGAGTGACACTGCTATGGCAAATGCATTGACTTTTTTTTCTTTACATTTCTACTGTCGATGAATTCGTAGAAGAGGAAAAGAGGATGGGAAAAAGAATGAAAACATTGGGAGAATGAAGAAATGGAGTGACACTGCTATAATTTCTCTCTATCTGCTGATGATATGAACCCTATTTACTTACTTACAGCCTCCAGAACAGATGATCCACTTACTTGTATGTCTCTAATGGAGTAGCACAGCAGTATAATTTACTAGTGGCCGTACATTCGCATAGGAAGGTGGCAGAAGCATGCATGCAGGATCAGGATGCAGCTAGCTCACGCTCAGCGCAGCAAACATTCATGATCATGGAGGCAAGCTAAGGCAATTGCCTGATGATGCGCGTGCAGGATTGCACGGCTGCAAGAAGCATGTTGTGGCATCGATCAGCTTGCCGTCGTGGTGGCAGCAGCAGCAGCAGCAGGGGTGCAGCTGCCGCCGGGAGACGGCCGTCGTCTTCTCGATGACGAAGAGCCTCCTGAAGATCCTCATGAGCAGCACCCACGTCCCGGCGCGGCGACGGCAGTGCCGCACCGCGGCGCCGGCCCTGGACGAGGGCCGCAGCACGGGGCGCGCACCCGCGTGAGAAGGCCGCCGCGGGCTCCGACGACGACTCGGCGTCCGACGAGCCCGGTGACGACCACCGCCCGCCGCCCCGCGCTGCTACCAGCTCCTCGTTGAAGTCCTCCCACAGCAGGTCCATCTTGTCCTCCACCTCCGCCGCCGCAGAAGCGTCGTCTCCTCCCGTGCCCGGCGGCGGGCCTTGTCGTTGCGCTGCTGCGGCCATGATGGTGGGTGTGGGCGCTCGGCTGCTCCTCGTCGCCACCGGCGCCGGCGCAGCAGTGGCGGCGGGAGGAGGACGAGAGGAGGGAGGGATGACCTGCTGCTGCACCTGCAGGGTGGTGGTGGCGACGACGACAAGGCGAACCGGGGAACGGGAGCTGCGCCGGGAGTGGGCCTGCGACGACGACGGCAGGCGGCTCGGCGGGCGTCGTCATTGCTGTGGCACTGTGGCAGGGAAGGTGTATGCCAGCCAGAGCCCTGATATAGATGACGTCGCTGCCAGTGCCACGCGCTAGCTGTTAACGATGCGCTCGCGCTCCCTTGGGCGAAGCCCGGATTGTGACTGGTGCCGCGCGCGCTCTATGTCCCGCTGCCCCGCTGCGCAGTAGCTCCCTCCCAGTAGGTAGGTGCCGCTGCGGCTGGTCCAGTGCGGCCGGCGTCGCGTGTCCTCCGTCGCGACACGAAATGCGCGCGGCATATGTGAGCCGGATCCACCAGGGCCGGTGTCTGCAGTGTAGTAGAAGAATCGGTCGGCTACTGATCGAGCTCACCGTGTGAGTGAGGCGCGTAAAGCTGTAACAGTAGTGCACGTACAGATCCATCTGGAGGTCTGGGAGCGTGTAGTAGATCGATCCGTCCACCGACAGAAAGACAGGAGGGCATACGTTGGTGTCTTCCACCGATCGGCGGTGGCCCGGGACCGACCGAGCAAAACGCAACAGATGGGTCTGATCGGGGGTCGATCGGTGGGCGTGCCCTGCGTGGTGGTGGACCTCGTGGTTGAGGAGCCGGGTGTCGCGATGGAGTGGCGACGGAGGCTGCCGCGCACGGGCCGGGGCGGAGGACGGGCGCGCCGGTGTGACACCTGATGGCTGATGCAGGCGACGGCCGTTTGGCTGCCACTGCCAGTGCCAGCTTCTTCGGCCGTCGCTGTGGCGTGATGCGGGCACGGGGCACCCACCCACCGCTGGCCCTGCCCATGTCGCCGTCGCGCGGCACTTGCCTGGATTCCTCAGCTACACCTTGCCGCACACGTGTGTGTGCAGCTAGCGACGACCGAGCGAACCGCGGGCCGTGAGGAGGTGTGTGTCAGGTCATGTGAGGTGTGGTGTGGGTGAGGCTGGCGGCAGGGACGACGGCCGGCGAAGAGGTCTTGTTGCCTTTTGACGAATGACGACGACGGACATGACCGGACCGGAAGTCCCACGGCGTGCGACGACGTTGCCGTTGCAGAGGCCGGCTGCGTGCGCGCGGCCTTCGTGTCAAGTGGTTAGTGGCAGTGTGGTACCACAATTCCTTTGGGTTTTTTTCTTCCTACCAGAAAAGCCACAAGGAGCGTGTTGGTGATGCACACGGCTGTCGGGTGGTGATCCTTCTCTGCTCCACACCACACATTCCACTGCTCCATGCCAGGCGCGACAAGCGGAAAGCGTTCACGACCGACAAAACGTGACCTTCTCACGCCAGTGTAACAACGGCACACTCCTGTCCTGCGAGGCTGCGACACCCAACGCTTAGATGGGCCGCCAGTCGTCACCGTTTGGCCCCGCCTAGCCGGCCTTGGGTTGGACCTGGCCGGCCGCCCACCCCAACAAGGCCGCCCGTAATGCAAGCCAAGCTCACGCAATTCTCTGAATTCTGCCGCAGCCAACGCAGGCGGCACTGCGACAGGCATCCAGGAACAGAACTTGGAGGTGCCACTTGCATTGTCAATCTGGTGGTGCAGCAATCGTGAATGCCACAAGGAAAGAAACGTCCAGAGATAAGATCAGAATTCACAAATCACAAGGGCGTGGCTTGCTTCGTCAACCTTGTGCTACTACCCGCCTTCCCTTTCTCTGCCCCCCAACCCCCCCTCTCATGTCTTATCTCCAGGGTAACAGACGCAGATGCAGATGCCACAACCGTGCTGTTCTACAATTCACATCCAAAATTCAGTCTAGTTGGCCATCAAGCAAGCAAATGGGAAGAAATTAGAATGAAGCACTTATTGTACCCTCCATGCATGCAACAATATCAAAGATCCAGGACACATCTTAACAGCACAGCACAAGTGCATGTAGGTCGACTGGGCTCCTAGCCACCTCTTCTAACAGGTGAATCATCACATCACATCACACATCATCGCTGCTGCTGCTACCATCTCAACACCAGGGAGGTCCCGTCCGTGGAAAGCACGTCGGCAGATCCAACATAATGCACAAAAATCGATCAGGCGCGCGCCGCTAGTAGATGGGCGGGCACCAGGTCTTGTTCATAGTACTACTAGGGGTTAAGGGAGGTTCGGTGGAGTGGATGGTACAAGAACTAGGACTGCACGCGCATTCTCTTCACGTCGTTCTCTGGTACATTCGCGTCCGCGCCGTTGCCTCGTGCTGTGCCTGCTTCGCCTGCTTTAGGGACCTGCAGATGAACACACAAAAATTTCAGCAGCAAGCAATATAATCCAGATGGATGATGTGTCGGTGCTGTAAAAAAAAAGCTCCTCTTGTGTGTAACTAAACTAATGCACAGTTTAACTAGCGATGAACTGAGCTCACGTTTTCGTCAGGAACTATGGCATATCTTTCTGATGGCGATACCCAAACTTTGGCTGCAAAAATAGAGACATTTCAGTCAATTGCCTGTCTGTCTTGCAAGAGCATCTGCAGCAACTAGAGTTACAACGAAACAAACCTGCAAATGGGGCTGCCGCTGATGACTCCAGCTTCTTGCAGCCAGAACCATCAGAGCTTAAGGCATCAATCAGCACAGGCGTATTCCTTCAGGATGATAGATACAAGTCGATAAGTTGTCAGCTCAGAAGAGTATAAATAGCAGAGACTAGCATAAACAAGTGTTCGAAAAGGAGAACACATTGAGCTCGTGCAGTAGATAAGATCCACCTGTCAACTATTTCACCATTGCCCAGCTGTCCGCTGGTACCCCTTCCCCAGGAGAAAACATTTTTTTCTTCTCCGAAAGGGCAAGTGTATGCCTCCATCCGCATGCAACTTGGGAAATTTTCTGCGGTAACCACAATAATAAGCAAAATTGGCAATTGTTATATAAATGAATCGATTAAATAACTGTGGCCACCATTTTTGTGGCTATAACTTTTTGGTTCATGTAGTACAATGATCATTTGTTTGAGAGGAAAGTCAGTACTATGCACTAGCCCACCCACAAAACACATTATACCTGATCCTCTGGAAAAATAAATAGTGCTGGGGAGCAGTGATCATCATTGTTGCCGACTCCAACTTGTCCAAACTGCAGGCTCAAAATAGAAGAAACATTCAGTGTAAAAAAAAAATGGTAGAAAAACCCCACATGAGCAAGTGAAAATAGAATACAATAGAGATGGAACACATGCAAAGCTCTGCATGAAAGTCACCATGTGCTTAGATTGTACACAGTTTTAAGTTGTGCCCAAAGTAACCACATGTATAGACAAGATGTGTCCCTCCTCTGGAGAAGAATTGTGGTTTTTCAAGTAAGCAATCATAGAAACAAGAACAGTGTTTGTCTGTGTTAGAAGTGGATTCCTCAATTAACTCAATTTCCCAAGGTGACAAAGGAAAAAGTCCCTTGTTTCTGCTGTGTAAAGAAACTTCTCAATCATCATGCCGAATTTCACCATTCCTAAGCAACTATACATGTGCATCCAAAAAAAAAGTTTACTTATCCACACAAGAGATTCAGTGCTTAAGCCTTTTTTATCCATCGATAAAAAGTACATGATAGAATTTTGCATGTGCAGTTTGAATCAGACACCAATAATTGGGTACGAAAGCAAGTAGAGGCACAAAGACGATAACGACCTTGTTCCATCCCCATCCATAAAGCTTTCCCTCTGATGTAAGCGCCATCGTATGCCTCCAACCGCCTGAAATCTAAATCAGCAGAACTTGTATATGTAAACCTTCTATTCCAAAGCTGAAATAGTCAAATAGTAATAAAGACTTGAGGACATGCTAATTTATTCCGACAGTGACATTTTGTCTGGGCTCTGGGCTAAGTAGCATAAGATATGTTCCCATTTATTTGTGAGTTTCCTCAACTTTTAATGTAAACTTGACTATATACACCAATATGTAGTAGATTCTTCAAGCCATCACTATAAGGTATGTCTATGTCAACCTGTGCATGGAAGTATGGAACCACCAGCAAAGTCAAAATGAAGTTCTTGATTGTAATTTGTATTAATCCTTCATGAAATCATGTCACGGAATGTTTCTAGAATGTATTACCTGGGATATTGTGCTATCTTTCAAAGCTTCTAGTTTATGTGGAACTAAATGGTCTTCAAAATCACCATGTCCCAATTGACCATATTTGCTCCAACCATAAGTGTACAGATTACCAGAGTCTGAAACAGTAATTGTATGGCGCCATCCACATGCCACAAGCACCATCTTCTCACCCTACAGAAGGGCAAAACATAAGAATTACAGAAACCTGGAACGACAGAACAAACAGAAATAACAGTAAAAAAATAACTATCTATGAAAAGAGGACCAAAATGGCCATATCTTTGAGACAGTTCCATTAACTTATTTAGAGCAGGAGTAAGATAAAGCTGCAGGAAAACTGAAACTTAGGCCTTGTTTGGATCCCAGTGCTAACTTTTAGCACTTTTTTAGCACTGGGATCCAAACAAGAGTGCTAAAAGTGTCCCAAAGCCTACAATATGGGCTAAAAATTTTAGCACCAAAGAAGACCCTAAAAACTTTAGCCTTTAGTGCTAAAAGTTTAGCACATGGCAATGGATCCAAACACCTCCCCTATTTCACACTCATTACTGTTAAGTTATTATTAATTATTAGAGCAAGGAACTCCCTTTTCACCTTAGCAGAACCATAAATCAAATATTTAAACTCGGATGTGTGCTTGGATGCTGACAGGCCAGTGCTAGTGCTTTACTTTGTCAGCACTGGAAGGTAAAATGGATGCACTCCATGCTTATAATTGACAAGAAAATCACCGGCATAATGTTTTAGACAAGAACATAGAGTTATGCAATCAGCTGAAAGAATTTTATGCATTTGATGGTTTCTATCAGGGCAAAAAGATTGACCCGCAAAGGCCCGAACACAGTTTTTAATTGAGGGATGTTTCAAGATGACAACATCCAGTGTGGTGTCGACTCCCTGTTTTTCCTTGTTGTGTAAATGGTCTGGAGAGAAATGAACACGGGGATGTTTGGCAGCTCAAGCGCCTCGCCTGCAGAAATAACCTCACTGATCATTGACAAAGTGAATGTTTGGCTAATGGCTGGTTTCACACAGCTCAGGTCGCTGATGGTTCAGAGCTAGGGTCTTTTTCAGAAAGATCACAAATGTGCTATGTGTAATATTAAGCACTGTAAACGCTGATGTGTGCCCTTAACTCAGTAATCCGGAGATTACTGAGTTTTGACTCTCTCCTCTCTCTCTCTCTTTTCCTTTTTTTTTTTTTTTTGTGAGACCCCGTTAAAGACGCAAGATGCTCACATACACGAGTGCACATTCACCATGCACACCCTACCCCTATGAGCATCTCACTCTACTTCTTAATGAAAGATATGCCTTCCTTGAAAAAAAAAGAAAAAAAAAAGGGAAAGAAGACATGCCACAGAAGTAAGTGTCACAGCTAAACATATGCCCAGCTGACATGTCTCAGAGATCAAGTAAGGAATAAGGAGTGCATTTAGATTTTGTAACATGTGATCAATTTTCATGCAGTATCAAGTGCTGTAGGTGTTAGTAGACGTTCAGTTGGTTGGGTCTGTTGATTTTAGACTGGAAAAAACAGGCTCAGCCAAATTAGACAATTTACCTCCACAGAAGATACTTTTTTCAGGAAGCAAACGATCATTGCGGTCACCAAGACCTAAGTTTCCATATCGACCCCAACCCCATCCATAGAGGTCACCATCTTCAGTTACAGCAGCAGTATGTTCGGCACCAGCAGCAATCATTTTCACACAAACACCCTACAAACATAGGACCATTAGCACTGAAGTGTATTGCACAGGATAATGACAAATAGCGATAGTTGTGTTTCAGAAGGGACATGGTGGAATGGGTGAGGCCCAATGTTCACATCACCATAACTGAGGAACACAATGACAGCACATACATGATGTATCTCATGATTATAGCAGTTTAGGTAATATATTGTTCTGAACCAAATCATAATAAGTACTTAGATAAGCAAATCCAACTCTTCAACTCAATAGTCATGATTTACAATTTTACACACATATTTAACATGTTGCATTAAACCAGTGTCGAAGTGCAAAATGGTAGTCCTAAGACTTTCCTAGCATGATCCAGATCACTCTGTGTGAAGATTTCGTTATCCCCTTTGTTACCTCAAAAGCCTGAATCTTTTGTGGAAGCAGCGAGTCTTCAGTGGTTCCAAGACCTAGCTGCCCGTTCTGGTTACGGCCCCAACTACGATACGCATAAAGGAATAGGGATCAGATAATAGAACAGCTATGCCCAAAACTGAAATAGAGCAACAGAATACAATGATGTGAAGCTTGATAGCAGTGCTTATCAAATAGGAGTATTTTTTTCATCAGTAGGCTTGGTATTCCCAACAAGTTAGTATATAGCATGCTCAGCAGTTACTACTGTGGTGGGTAGCCTGCTCACCTCTGCACTTGTCCGGCCGTGGTGACGGCAAGACAATGGCTGTCCCCGCAGGCAATCTGCTTGATCGTGAGCCCCTGCAGCGCCTTGACCGGCTGGGGCGTGAAGACGTCGCTGGAGTTACCATGCCCGAGCCTCCCGAAGTCTCCCCAGCCCCAGCTGTAGACCTGCAGCTCGTCCTCGGAGTAGGCGGTGGTGTGGTCGGCGCCGCAGATGACCGACGTGATCGCGGGCGCTTCGAAGCCGCTCAGCACCGTGGGCACGAGCCGGTCCTCCGCGTCGCCGTGCCCGAGCTGCCCGTCCTCGCCCCTGCCCCACGAGCACAGGACATTGCCCGCTGGCAAAAGCAAAAAGAAAAGCAGGGGCGGCCGGCCACTTGATTGTCAGCGAAAAGCGCAAGTGACAGTCGCGTGTGTGTGTTCGACGGAATGCGTAGTCCAGACACAGGCGGCGAGGCGTGGCTTACTGAGCAGCGCGACGGAGTGGCTGGCGCCGGCGGAGACGAGCACGACTGTCTGCGGCGGCGAGTCGGGGCGGCGGCCATGACCGAGTCCATCTCTTCGACCGGGCGTCGGCGTCCAGTCAAGTTCAGTCCAGTCCAGCGACCACCACCAAACACCGCGAGGAACGGGAACAGGAACAGGAGCTTGCTGGCGTCAATCGCGACGGCGAGCGGGGAGCGGAGGCGCGCGGAGTGGGGTGCGCGACCGAGACGCGGGATTTAAGCAGGGGGAGTGGAGACGGGCGGAGCGCGGCGGCCGCGATGGGATGGGCGACCTGCCGTATTAATGGCTAGCGTACGAGTCCCACCGGCCCACCTCGACCACCCCTTCCCATGTGACGAACGAGACGCACGCTCAGCTCGCTAGGCTAGCTAATGCCGCCCTGCGCCGCCGCTGTGCACTGCTCGCCCGAGCCGGTGGGTTAAGCAAGCTCGCTGATTAGCGCGTCCGTCCGTCATTAAGGAGGAGCGGGAGAGGTGGACGACGACGACGACGACGGCACGCACCGCACCCCCGTCGTCTTCCAATCCAGTAGCGACCCACCCGTCGCGGCGGTCCGGCGGCTAAACAGGGTGTTCCGCTGACTCGTGGGGCCGTGACTCCGCGGGGCCCGTTGTCATTGGGCGGGTGGCGAGAGGGGGCGTTTGGTGGAGGCCGGGAGGAGGAAGCCCGGAGGGCCACTCGTTTATGCTTCCGGAGCGAAGAGACGAGAAGCGCGCAACGTCGCCCTCGCCAACTTATCTGAGTTTTTAATTCGGCTCGTCTCGTCGCGCCTGTCGTCTCCCCGGGCGGGGCTCCGGTGCGGTGGTGGCCGTTTTCTTCGTTTTCCGGAGGAAACGGCTCGAAATCGCATCGTTTTCTTCGTTTTCCGGAGGAAACGGCTCGAAATCGCAGCCCAGATCGATGGATGCCCCAGAGCTGAGAGGTGGTACCCCACCTCATCGTCATCGTGGACGATGTACGTATTGAACTAGTATATTGATCAAATTGTTCCATTTGCATGGTGCCGTATCACGCGCTGGAAATAAAAACGATGGACTGGACCGAAATGTCCAAGTGGACGTACTGGCGCTACTGCCAGAGGTCCATTACGCGTGTCGTACGTGGTCCTTGCCTCCCGTTTTTCCAACTCAAATTCCGTGGCTTCCTTGTCAAGACGTATGACTTTTCGCCAAATTGACACGAGCTTCACGGGAGCACGAGTGTGGACTGAACCAAAACATAGTGGCATATATATTTGTGTATCGTTTTTTTTTTCCTCGAACATGTAAAAGTTTGCACGTCTTTTTTTATTAAGACGAATGAAAAGTTGAAAGTTATAACGACGCGCCATAATCGACGCACTTGGGGGATACAATTAGACAAATAGCTCAAATACCACCCTAGCGAGAAAGGAATTTGTGTATCGCTCCGTGTCCGTATATAGAACCTATAATTGTTTATGGCAAAATTTATTTCTTTTTTATAATGAGATGAAATTCGAACCAGGTATAGAATAATCCAAGTAGGCTTGGATGGAATATTTCAGAAAGATGGAAGCGTCCTGAACAAGGATGGGTGAAAGTTAATGTCGAGGGAGCCTTTAATCAAGAATTTGGAAGTGAGTACAAGTGCGCCTATAATCTAAAAATGGAAGGCCATCTTTGACTAGCAATGGAATGGATGGGAAGTAAAACCATTATCGAATTTGATTGTTCTTTAGTTATTCGAGTTGTTTGTCGTCTAGGTCTAGATAAATCGCGGTTTTGCTTTCAATGTAAATGATATAAAGTGTGTCTAGAATGTTAGCAAAGGTTAGTTTCCAGTTTATGAAGAAAGAGCATAATGAAATCGCTCACGAGCTCAAGCAGTTGATGAAACATACATCACACTCAATTTGTGGCTTGCGCATAAGTTCCACAATAGTATGTGTAGTCATTGGTTGTGAAAAATTTTAACCTGTTTTATGAGTAATCAATAGAGCTCTCTCCTTTCTTGCAAAAAAAAGGAATATTCAAGTCTCTGAGCAAACCTTCCTTCATGCATCTAGTACCATCTTAGAGAGCAAAACTTTGCTTCATCATTAGACCATTAACACGAGCACGAGTTCCAACTAAGACCATATTTAGATGTAGTCGGATTCGTATTAATCCACGTGTGTTAGATGGACAGGAGCTGGACTTGAACTAATTTACACGTCAATCCACTCTATGACATGTGGATCGAGGTTAAATCAATAAGGCGATCTCAATGGAGAGTTTCATCTCCGGTTTCCAAGGTGTGAAACTTTGCCATAAAATAGACGTCTCCCTCAATGCACGTTTTCATAGGCTCAAGGGTCCCACAACCTCTCTCATTGCATGGTTTAATTGCATAGTTACATGGTGAAACTCTATTTGTGTCTCAATGGGGTTTCACACGGTTTCAACACATATGAAACAGTGCCCAAAGGTTTCACCATGGTGAAACTCTTTCCTTCTCTCTCCTAGGAGTTTCATGCAAAAAGTGAAATTTTCTTCGATGTGGTATTTGCATTTAATGTGCATGAAACACTCATGAAACTCCCATTGAGACTGGCCTAACTTCCGAACAAGGCATAAGGTGGGATAGAAAAGCTTGTGGCTTATTAACTCAAGTGGTAGTTGGGCTCGTTTCATTTTCTTAACAAATCATGCTCGCTTGTGTAATGAGCTGAGTTTGCAATTAAACTGGCTACGTATAATAGTCAAATGGCCTAACAATCCAAAGTTAAACTTGATATTGTAGTATGCATTGTACTCAATTTCCACGGCTTCGAGTTTTACTCTTCTCCCTCCTCCTTCTCTTTAATGATTGTACAAGTAGTTCTTGCTTGGCCCGATAGTGTGTCCCGGGCTCCTAGCTCGCAAAATTGTGAGGCTTGCGGTTCGATATACTTTTTTCTTGAAAGATCCATTTGTTAGATTGATCTCCACCGGTTGGCCCAACGGCCAACCGGGCCCTTGACTCGCATCCTGATCGGGGATGCCCAGCCCAATGAAGTGGCTGGTGGGCCCCTATCGCACGGTGCCTATAAGAGAGGATGTGGGGGCCACAGGCTAAGATCATGAGGTTCAGACCAGCCGCAGGTCCCCACTATCCTAACCCTAGTCCGATTGAGAGGGGTGGCGCCCAATGACGATGGGAAGCTCCACCCGGCATCGTAGGGTCGAGATGGGGACTAGAGGGGGGTAAATAGTCCTTTCTAAAACTAATTGCGCCCGGCTAAACAAATATAATGCGGAATTGTAACTATTCGTTTAGCCAAGACTTCACCCCTCTAGCTATGACTCTAAATCACCTCACAAAAGATCCTACACAAAGCAAATGAGGTGATAAGCCTAGCTTGAGCTCCTAACCGTTTCTATTGCAAGGTCACACAAACCTATGCACTAGTACTTCAAACAAGGGTGAGCTCCTACACAATTCTAATGAGCAAAAGCACAAATCCAAACCTAAGCTCACTAGATGCACTAAGGACAAGGCGACACACGCCTAACCCAAAGGCTCAAATTACTTAGCTACACAAACTAAGCAAAGCAACTAACAAGCTACACAAGCTAGTAATTGCAAGAGCTACTCCACAAGCACAAGCACAAGGTATATATGAATGTAAATATGAAGCTTGTGATTTGGAGAATGCAAACCACCGAGAAGAGTAGACAAGTTGACACCGGTGATTTTTTACGAGGTATCGGGAAGCTTGCCAACTTCCCCTACTCCTCGTTGTGTCGACCAACACCTTGGGTGGTTCCTTTGGTGTTTTTCACCTAGATGGTTCTTCGGTGTGATTCTCCGATCACTTGCCCCTCAAGGCACGCCCTGCAAGGCACCGCAAGACACCACTCTCAAGGCACCGCAAGACACCACTCTCAAGGCACCGCAAGACACCACACACACAAGGGAGGTACTCACCGACACGCTCTAGTAGTGATGCTCTTCACGATCCCCTCGCGAGGTGAGCTCGAGCCTCTCACAAATCCTCCTTGAGCACGCACAATCTCCGTTGCGTGCTTCACGAAGTCTCTTGCCACCAAGCCGTCTAGGAGGTGGCAACCTCCAAGAGCAACAAGCACACCGGCTTGCAACACGATCACCTAGTGCCACGAATGCGATCTCTCAACGCGAATGCACTAGAATCACTCCTCACTTTGATTTGGATGAACACTATCAATCACAAGTGAGTGGGAGGGCTCTCAAGCACCACAACACAAGCCACCAAGGCCCAAGTGTGCTCAGCCACCAGCCATGCCCGACCATAGCAAGTATATATAGGCTCCATCCAAAGCCGTTGGTGCTTGAAAGAACACTCTCGCGAGCTGATCGACGCACCGACCGGACTCCACAGAATCGAAGTCCGGCCGTAAGTCCGGTCATAGAGTCCGGTCACAACCGACAAGGTTCCGGCCCACCGGTGGCGGCTCCTCCACGCGTCCGGCCATTGGTTCGGTCGAGCACCGGAAGCATCCGGGTCAAGCGTCCGGCCGACGCGTCCGGCTAAAATCCCCAAAACATGCTCTCGCGGGCGCGCACCCACCGGAGCGTCCGGCCGCAGCCGTGCTTCCGGTCACCGCGTCGGGTCGGGATTTTTAGTGCGTCCGGTTGCCCTTTTCCTGCGAAACTCCGTTGCCTTTGCTTCGACATGCTATCCAACAAGTATACCAACTTGAGTATGAGGAATAGCATGTTTTCACCTCCAACTTGCATCGGCGCAATAGAAAATAAGCATCTCATTTTCACAAAGCGTCGAATCCCGCCTACATAAGCTCGACGGGAGGATGAGCGGTTCCCAAACCCAACTCAACCCCTCGCAATCACCGCGCCTTTGCAAATGTGCCAACACCACCAAGTGTACATCACCATGTGCATGTGTGTTAGCATTTTCACAATCATTTCAAAGGCCCGGTTAGCTCTTACCACGCCACTCGATCCTAACACATCGCAAAGTTAGATCGCTCAAGTGGCACTAGATGACCGATATGCAAACAAGTTTGCCCCTCTTGATAGTACGGCCATCTATTCTAAACCTGGTCATAAACTTCTCTAAGCTCCTCATGACCGGCGAAATGAAATGCCTATAGGTTATACCTTTGCCTTGCGCTTCCATTCCGCTCCATCTTCCAAGTGCCGATGCAACACATGCACCAACACGATCAAGAATGATATGATCCACTTCATATCATCACATGACCTTCTTGGTCCATCGATCTTGACCTCACTTGCTCTTCACTGTTGCGTCGGTCCGTCGGCGCCAAGTCTTGCCCAAGCTTCACCGCTCGCGGTCCATCGCTTCACTGCCTCAACTTGCCCTTCACACTTGCAACTGGTCCATCAAGCCAAGCCTTGTCTTGATCTTCACCACCTTGGTCACATGACTCCATGTCATGTTTCATATGCAATAAAACTCCTTCATTGCGTCATCACATGTGAACTAATCTCCTGTGTATTATCTCAATCACACATTATTAGTTCACCTAATGTTGACACTCAATTACCAAAAATCACAAGGGACCTTTCAGCATCGCCTCTGCATCGACCTCTACCCGACACCGACGAAGGGGATGACGAGCACCTCTGTCAAGTACGTACATACACTTCCTCCCATCCATTCCCTTCTTCCCTCTCTCTCTTTCAATTCTGTCCTTGAATCATGAGTTTATCCTAAATGCCAAAGATTTACCCACTGGATGCTACTGCTAGTCGATCCGAAAATCTATCACCGGCAAGCCGGCTTTGGTTATATTAAAAGAAAGTAGCAAACAATAATGGCGGCGCGAGAAGCGCCGAAAGCCCTGAACCCAGCCTAGGCTGATTCGGGGCTTAGATACAAAGTTGATTACTCACACACTAATGGCAACACGCAGCGACCTAGGTGCCTAAGCTCCCGGCTCAGCTGCAACGACAACAAGCAACCTGTAAAGGTTCTGGTCCTCCATACGTGTTGCCTTCTAGATAGCCGGTCCTGGTCCTCCATACGCGCTGCCTTCTAGATGGCCTTGACTGCCTACTCTGGAGGCCATGCCCGTACATATCGATGCAGTATATACTTGTATGGTTGGTTCAGTTGGTTGGCCTCACTTATATGTTTTAATTAGAAAAAATGAGAGGAATCAGGTTTCTCACATCCGCCGGTTGCCAGAGCAAGCTCCTGGCCCTAATTAGGCCTCCATGCATTAGGCTCCAATCCTCATTTTTTTTCATTTTTCTATTCAAAAAATCTTCAGCATGTAAACCGAAGAAAGATGTACATATAGGGTGCAAATCAAATCACGGTTGATACACCCTCGATCGAGCTGCTCCAACAAATTAAAGCGACTCAAATCGGACTAGAGTTTTAGATCGTTTTCTTGAAAAGCTGAGCCTTCGGCAGCACTAGTTGACGGAGCTGAGCTCTCAACGACGTCGTCCTCTCATTTTCTGCGTACTCATCCCTTCTAGAGTTCTCGCTCCACTCCTACTAATTCGTAAGACACTGTACAAGGTGGTGTGCACGCTCTGCAGATATGGTCATATGGAGCTCTCGGTTCCAACTTCCTATAGGCAAAAAGGACGGGTATGTAGCGGCTGATTAAGATAAGTCTACATGTGAATAGGACCATCGTACGTGTGCACTAATGAAGCATTACCACCACAACTAACACCAGAATATATAGTATCGTAACGTACAGCTCGGACATAACTATACATCACTTACACTACCAGAGCCAGTACCAACGTGTCAACAACTCAATAGCTAGGGCGTGTGTGCAGCTCCAGGAGGGCATGTTCAGTTGGTGAAAAGTGAACCCGAAAAGTCTTCTGATACCTATCACATCAAATCTCTTAACGCATACATGGAACACTAAATGTAGGTAAATAAAAAAATTGCATAGTTTGACTGAAAAGTCGAAACGAATCTTTTTAAAACTAGTTAGTCCACGATAGGATAATAATTATCAAATACAAACGAAAAGTCTACAGACCCAAACCCAAAATATTTCACCAACTAAACACAAAGATTTGCCTTGTTTAGATTGCTAAAATTTCTAACCTTTTTGTCACTCTCTCCATCACATCACATTAAATATACCAAAAGACATATGTTTGGAGTATGAAATGTAGGTAAAAAAATAACTAATTACACAGTTTAGATGTACATTGCGAGGCGATTCTTTTGAGCCTAGTTACTCTATGGTAGAATAATATTTATCACAAACAAACGAAACGTCTTTACAAGTATGCTGCAGGGGCAAAATGTTAGAAATTTTAGCAATCTAAACAAGGGTGTGCAGCTCATAATTGAATAGCAACGTCGTACAAAGGCGTGCAGTGTATTTAAACTGCATGTACTATGTTGCAGAGATTTGGTTCATGAACCTGTAATCTGGTCTAAATTAGTGCACCTACCAACGGTCCAATTAGAGAAATTAAGATATAATAACGCACATCACTGTACGTATACTGGTCTATACACGCAGCAAAATTAAATGTAGGAAATGTAGAGGTTTGCAGATCGTGATGAGCACCGCCGTAATCTGGTTTTTAGTGTAGGCTGGGCGCAAGGCTCTTCTACTTCTACTAGATATAGTGCATCAATACATGCACGTTCTCGTGCTCGATTTTTCACGTTTCCTGGTCCTGGAGAATTAAAGCTGCCTCCCTTCATGAGACGCCTAGAGCCTTAGAAAAACAAGCCTCCGGTGTTTGGCTGCCCTGCAGCCTGAACCTGATCGAACTGCGTTGCCTCATCAAGTTCGAGTTCTCGATGAATAGATCGGTAGGGTAGCCTCACATGGCCTCGATCGATCATAACTCATATATATTCCGATCAGCGCCTCTCCGAATTTTGACACATTTAATTTCTGTGGTGTTAGGCTAGAAATTTAAGGCTCCAATGAACACTGATCGATGGCCGTGGCTGCGTAGCACCACTATATATATATGGCATCTAAACACGCTTAGGATTTGTTGAGCATGGCTTTAGCTTGTCCAGAAAAATATTATACAATACATACATTGTACCTATCACACTATCATTCAATTAATACATGTGGTGGTAGCAATGCAAGCCACACGCCGTGGACCCGTGGTTGTACCGGCGCAGTGTGGCCGTGCAGGGCGTGCCGCCGCCGTGCATGCATCTCCCCTCCGGCCTCCCGTACGTTCACAGCATGGCGCCGCGGGAGGGACACGACGTTGACGCCTTGCTATCCAGCCGTCCCGGGCCGCCCGCCGGGTCCGTCCCCTACGACGTCGACGCCTAGAGGTTCGGTTCGCCTTCGCGTCGTCCTCGCGGCGCGCGAGTTACGCCCCCGTGGTACGGGGGTTGGTGGGCAGGTGGTTGGGAGTTCGCCCGCTCGGGCGGCTCGGGTTGGGTTCATGCCGCCGGGCGCGGCGCCGGCCGGCCCCCGCAGTTTTCAGTGCGGCCGGAGGGTGGTCGGGTGGACATTGGACAACGCGCGTCGCCGTCGCGTCGCGTGCGAGTTAATGCGGGCAGGTAGAGATGTGTCCGGGGCACAGCGCACGAGCTGTACTACTCCTGTGCAGTGCTAGGTGTGTGCGGCTGGCTCCTGGCAGTGGAGATTTTTTTTTTAATTTTAACCATTTTTAAAAGAAAAATTATTTTTAACCGGGTCAAACTTATATTCCAGATCTAACCCTTTTGGCGGCGCCACAGTTCAAGGCGCGGTATTTGTACACCGCCGCGCCATGCATGTGGGCGCGGCGAGGCGCCTTTCACGTGGCAAGTCGCATGCCGGCCGACGGCGTGGGCAAAGTCCGCCGCGCCCGGATCAAGGCGCGGCGGTGCTATGCCAAGATCCGGGCGGCGGCAGTAGTTCAGCAGTGGTGTGTGGGTGTGCAGAGGCCTGGTGATGGGATTGGTGCATGCCGTGGAAGTCGTGTGAGAGATGGGAAGAGTGGGTGGACGCTGGTTGCTACTGTCACATATGTGTTGAGGTCACAAAAGGAGAAGCCTATGACAATAACGATTGAATCGATTTAGAAATCTTTAAATATTTTATTAAGAAACCAAATTAAAAGATCTTTACAAAGTATACTAATTATTTATGTTTTTAGATATATATTTTTTTCTCAAAATTATTTATCAAGAAGCACACAAGATAAATATTTTGGAACGAAGAAAATATATCAGATACAAATCATAACCCCTAAAGCTCCTCACACCGGATTACTGTGACATACAACCCTCTCTCTCGGTCACATCACACCATCCCACCTCCACTGCCACCATTTGTAGTAACTCTCCTCCTAAGGGACAAACACAGTGAGCTGCTCTAGAAAAATGTATCAATAAAATATAGTACTCCCTTTGTCCCAAAATAAATGTAATTTTTAACTCATAGAAATTGTATTTGACCTCATGTCTTATTCAACTTTTTTAAAATATTATCAAAGAATATATTTATTTTGAGACGAATGGAGTACTACATTTTATGTGGATACATTTTCCTGTAGCAGCACACTATGCTTGTCCTTGTGACTAGTGAGAGTTTACAAATGATGGCAGTATATGTGATTGGGAGGTGGGATGATGTGACGTGAGGGAGAGAGGGGTGGATGTCACAGTGGGGTGTGTGGGGCTTTAGGGGCTATGATTTGTATCGATATATTTTCTTCGTTGTAAAATATTTATCTTGTGTGCTTTTTGATAAATAATTTTGATAAAATATATATCTAAAAACATGAATAATTAGTATACATTGTAAAAATCTTTTAATTTAGTTTTTTAATAAAATATTTAAAGACTTCTAAATCGAGCTACTACTGCCACATGCTTCTCCCTTTTGTCAGACCCAATCAAAACACATGCAATAGCAATCACATCAATCACCTCTCTCCTAAGTGACAGTAGGCCCACCCACTCTTCACTTCTCTATCTCTCACGCGACTCCCATGGCATGCAATAGTAATCCCATCATCTCTCGTACTCCATCTGTCTCCAAAATAAATAACGTTTTTTTTCTAGAAACAATGCCGATAATTATATATTAAAATATATAAATATTTATGCTATATAATTAGTACCATCGGAAATATCTTTAAGTCTAGTTTTATAATAAAATTATTTAGAAATATAAATATTGCATGTGCTTTTTTTATACAAATCGAATCAAACTTGTGACACGTTTATTTTTGTCGTAGAGAGTAGGGTACAACAAGCAGGCCCACCGGCTGTGCACACCCACTGCCACACACCACTGCCTGCATGTGAACTACCGCCGATCTTGGCATAGCACTGCCGCGCCTTGATGCGGGCGTGGCGTGGTACACCTGCCGTCGACCCCGGCCGGCATGCAGACTTGTCACGTGAGCTGCCTCGCCTCGCCCACATGCATGGCGGCGGTGTACAAATCCCAGCGTTGATTGAGCGTAGCGCGGCCAAAGGGTTAGATCTGAAATATAAGTTTGACCCGGGTTAAAAATAATTTTTGTTCTAAAAAAAGGTTAAAATTAAAAAAATTCGCAGTGGAGAAGGGACCGTTGGCTGGACTGGACTCGCTGATCTTAAGCTCGTGTGTCACTGTTGAGCAAGCAAATTATGCCATGCTACTCAACGGCACTCTACAGCTACAGCTACAGTTGTGATCCGTGCTTTAGACGGTAAGCCTGTACGTACAGAGTAGCTGTTTATGGGGTATCTGTGTATATATGGGAATGGATATACTATACGGGCGCCTGGATACACATACTCGAGACAGTATATTGAATTGAACTTTGCAACCGCAAACAGAGGAGTTTGGTAGCCATCGCTGTGGTCCGGGCAAGCTATCAAGCACAAGCCGACGCCCGGTCACGGCTAGCTCGCTGCAAGGACGAACGAATGGCCGAATGGGTGAGGCGAGGCGACGTTGACCGATCATAGGACGTCGCGGCCGTCTTTTTACAATTCAGCCTTTTTTTTAAAACAAATTTTACATTCAGCCCCTGGCGACATAAGTGCATCTTTGGACCCGAGGTCGGAGCCATGGATTGTGGCGCCGAGGTTGAACGTCTTCGGGCGCCATCCCCGCACGGCGCCGAGGTATTTGGCCACCGACACGGTGGCGAGCGAGGTGGCGTCGGCGTGGCGGGACCGCCTGACCCACGGATCATGGCTCGAGCTCGAGCCACGATCTCGGCTCCGAGGTCCTATATGCAAAAAGTCGCGGCACTACATCCATTGAGCGAAGTCCCAGACCGGTTCCGCGCCGAGTTTCAAAGCGAAAAAATCGCGCGGTCTTCCTTGCCGCCGCCGCCCGGTCTTCCCGCCACCGCCACCCGATCTTCCACGCCGCCGCCGTCCGCCCTCGTTGCCCACCCATCGACGCCCGCCGAGAGCGCGGCGGCGCCGTCCGCCGTCGCGCCCCTCCGGCCGCCGCCCGGCGGCGCGCGGCGGCGTGTCGGGCCCCCTCCGCGCCGCCCGCCCCCTCGAGCGGCCCCCTTCGGGCTCCTCCTCCTCCCAAAGCTGCCCCGCTGGGCGCCCTGGCCCACAGCCTCGGCGCTCGAACGGCGTTCCCAATTTTTTTTTTGGTAATATAGTTAGTAAATACAGTTAGCATTTGTACTTAGGAAATATATTTAGCATATGTAGTAAGTTAGCATATTTAGTTAGGAATTATAGTTTAGGTAATACTATTAGCATATATACTTAGTTAGCATATATAGTTAGATAGATACCTTTTTAGCTTAGATGACTGATTAAGCCCTAGTAGGCAAGAAAAATCTGTTAACAAGCATTGAGATTTATTTGAGATTTATGAAAAAAGGCACTAAGTCAAGTAAAAATAGCATTTGAGATTTATTTTAGATGTAGGATTTTGTCACATCAGAATTTGCCATCAGATGAGACCTGTAGGAGGGCTGGTCAATTTGTTTTCGGTTCATGTGCTTCATTGTTTTCAGTTCTGAATTTTTGTAGCCAGTGTACATAGGAAGGATCAGTTTTCGGTTCATGGGGAAGAAAAGAATGCACTTTTTGGAATGCACCGGCCATGTTAATTATTTAGAACTTTTGTCAGATTCTGAACTCATGGAAAGGTTCTTATAAACTGTAGATGTATTCACTGGTGTATTTTGTACTTGTAACATCATTCAGTTATTTAGGATTTTTTTTTTTCTTCTACTTTTGATCTGAAATCAATCCTCTGTTGTACTCGTATGCACATGCCAGCAACAGTGTTACTATGTCACAAATGTGTTTTCTCATCCAGTTTGCTGAAAGTAAATGTCTTGTTCCAAACAACTTGTTACATGTTTACTCGGTTATCAGTAGGAAACACATGGAAAGGCCAATTGGACTGGCAATTTCCAGTAAGGCGTTCAAACACTGGCAATATTCTGGGTCGGCCACATGATGTTCGAATTGGCCACAGGAGCTGCAAGCAGGAAAAGAGGACACCCAAAAAAACATTGGACACTACTCGTACTATCTTAGATGAATTCAGTAGCGAATCTATCGTTAACCGAATTAATGAACTGAAAATGCATCCAGGAAAATAGCAAAGTAGCTCTTTTGAGTCTTTCTAGGTACTTCAAACACGTATCTTTTTGTAATTTCAGCAATGACATACTCTCTCCGTTATGATTTATAAAGTGTTTGGAGTTTTTAGTTTTTTGATTTTTGTTAAACTGAAAACATATCTTTTGTTCCGCTCAATGGATGTAGTCTTTGCGACTTTTGCATATAGGACCTCGAGGTACGGATCGTGGCTCAGACCTCGGCGCCAGGATCGTGGCTCGGGAGCTCGAGCCACGATCGTGGCTCGAGGTCCGCCACGTCGGCGCCACCTCGTTCGCCACCGTGTCAATGGCCAAATACCTCGGCGCCGTGCGGGATGGCGCGAGACGTTCAACTCGGCGCCACAATCCATGGCTCCGACCTACGGGGTCCAAAGATGCACTTATGTCGCTCAGGGGGCTAAATGTAAAATTTGTTTAAAAAAGGGCTGAATTGTAAAAAGGCGGACGTCGCGGAGTCGGAGCGGTCGTCAACCCCACAACCCCCACCAGCCATCTCGCGGCAGCGGGCCGGCACACGGCGTCCAACAAGCCACGGGGCGTCGTCTGGCCGCCCGAGTGGGGGACACTTGTGGTAGCAGGCGTCGTCGTGCGCTCGATCGACCTCAGCTCGATCGCCCATGCCGCCATGAATGCCGCAGTGTCCGCTTCTCGATCGCGAGCGGGCGTGAGTCTCGTGGCCGGCACATGGACCCAGGCCCTATCCCTGCCTGCAGTGTGGCTGTGGCACGCTCACACTCATCAAACCGCAGCCAGCCAGGCTAGGCTCTGCCGGCAGCGAGATGGGGGAGTGAGTGAGTGTGGCTCAGGCTCGCTCATGAAGCTGCAACTGCAAACATGGCGGGACATGGGCCCGGGCAAACAGAGTTGCACTGTACTAGTCTGGTCCATCAACACGGCGGTTTCGGTTTGGAACTTCAAAACTCATCAAGATGGTGGGTGGAAGTGGTCTAATTTCGTCACAATTGATCGATTGATTTTATTAGCCGGGCTACGAGTTGAGCTTCACACTGTGTCTATGTCGTGGCCCAGTTCGGCCAACGTCTTCGGTCTTACCATGCCCATCTTTATGTAGTGGCCCGGCCCATAGCATTACACCCTGTAAGTGTCATGCCACTCGCAGACACTGAACTATGAACGGAGAGAAAATTCGAAGCAAAAGGAAAATTTTACTCCCTCATTCCCAAAATGATAATCATATTATACCAGAGGAAAATTCATCAAAATGTATTTTGATCATTAATTTCTCTTGTAGTATACAAATCTATTGATGTAAGTTTTATGATCTAAATTTTCATACAATTTAATTAAGGGCTTATTGGATACACACCACTGAAATTTTCACGTTTTTGAAAGACACCACTAGTATTCGCCTAATTGGACTCACACCATTACAATTTTACTCAAGTTTGAAAAACACCATTATGTACCCTGGCAGGTGTATACATGTGCTAACAAGATTCGTATGGACCCTTTTGCCCCAGCCCTCTCTATACATGGGCGGTTGATTAGATTGAGTCAATTTCTATTTTTTGGGCAAGCAAGTGTCCATGCACGCCATGAATGAGGCCATAATTTACATGCTTTAAAAGACATGAGCACACAAATAGGTTCAAATCCCACCCGGCCATAATTTACATGTCTATTTTTTGGAGTATCACACAAGGCTGTTCAGATTCGTTAAAGACATCCAGTCATAACATGAGCACACAAATAGGTTCAGATCCCACCCGGCCCAACGCTCCTTTCTGATGTGAGCACATTATTGCTAAAAGAGAACAAATTCAGTTTTCTGTATTTTATAAATAAAAACACCATACCATTTCTTTATCTTCATGGAATAAACATGCATAATTTTGTTACTGTTTCTTTTAGGCTGGGAGTCTTGGAATCAAGCAGGTAGGACCAGCGACCTTCTTGACCGTGTAGGGCAACGACCGGAGCCTGAGATCTTGTTTGAGCTGGAGAGATATGTGCGCAGATAGGCCTTCTCTGCGTGCAACAATCGCCTGAGGAATCTTGTTTGTGTGCTCATGTTACGACTCGACATGTTTTAATGAATCTGAACAACCTTGAGTGATATAAGCATGTGAATTAGAGTCTCGTATTCATGGCGTGCATGGACACTTGCTGCTCGAAAAAATAGAAATTGACTTGATCCAATCAACCTGCCCATGCATAGAGGCTGGGGGCAAAAGGGTCCATACAATCTTGCTAGCACATGTATACACCTGCTAGGGTACATAATGGTGTTTTTCAAACTTAAGTGAAATTGTAATGGTGTGAGTCTAATTAGGCAAATAGTAGTGGCGTCTTTCAAAAAACATGAAAATTTCAAAGTGGTGGTGTGTATCCAATAAGCCCTTTAATTAATTACTGGTCAAAATTCATAAAATTTGATTTTTCATTTGGTAAATATAATTAATATTCTTGGATGGAGTACTTGTATAGTAATAACACTTGTTATGGTTAGCAGGTGGGCTCAACCTTACTGTATAGGTGGACTGAGTTCAGATGTTGATTTCGTGTTTCCACTCCTATTTCGACCTGCCAAGGTGATTTTATCTATACTTTTTGTGATCTTTTCATCGTGATTTTGAAAGGAAGCTATGATTTACCCCTGTTTTTATGACACTGCTAGGTCTTGAGCTTATTAAATGACAAATCAAAAAAAAAAAAAATACCCACGTGAAAAGATCAAACCTTGTCCTGTCTCCTACCTCTTCTCACCTGATTGTCTTCTCGTTTTTTTTTAAGACAGGGACACTTGGTTTATAGTAGGTCATGTCTCGGTGGTGGGAAGGCACTAAGTGCAAGAGGTGGAATGGCTAGCCCTACATGGGTGCCTCAGTCCGCCATGTCTTGTCTCTGATTCTCTGCTACGGGTTCTCATTATTGCTCTATTGTTCTTCTTCTCCATCTATTTCCATTGCTTGATTTGGTAGTGGATCCAGCTAGTCTAACTAAGGATGTTGTTACCCTATAGTGCCCAGTGGCGGAGGCAGGGGTTGGCAGGGGCCCATGCCCCCCACCCCACACACACACACACACACACACACCAATGTCAAAGCCTTTTTACTACTAGTACAAATTTATGATTTTATTTATATTAAGAGAGAAAATGTATTAATTTTTTTGTCATATATATCTATTAATATTCTATACTACTCCCTCCATTCCAAATTATAAGTCGTTTGACTTTTTTTTTAACAACAAGTTTGACCACTTTCGTCTTATTTAAAAATTTATGCAAAATATCACTTCTTTTGTTGTAACTTTCTTTATTAATACAAGTTCTTAAAGAATGACTTAAATTTGACAATATTTTGCAAAAAATTTTTAAATAAGGACGAATGGTCAAACTTGAAGCTAAAAAAATTCAAACGATTTTATAATTGGGATGGAAATGAAAGATATAATACAATTAAGTAAATAATACTACGAAGAACATTAGAAATAGGTTTCTATGAAATCACCCTACCCTAGACGGACTTGTTAAGTTGTCGGCTTTCATAAAAAACAATCCTAGAATATATATAAGAAAATACGAGCACCCGTGTTAACTCTATGGATTAATTAAGCTATACCATGACAAGAAACATAACCATTTTTTTGTTTATAATAAGTTTGATCCCTTTGGTCGCCCCCATATGCAAATTTTCTAGCTCGGCCAATGGTAGTGCCAATGCTACTTGTGATATTAATTTGTCTTTTATGCAGATTTTTAGCTCTGGGTCTCTGCAAGTCGCAACATCCAACAGCGCAGAACCAGACCAACCGCGACCGGAACGGAATGATGGGCGCTGGGCGGACAGCTACGGGGTGGTCCGTGCCAGTTGGAGTTGCGCTGCCGCGGCGGCGTGCGTCGGTGACGGACCGTGAGAGCGACACCCACGGAGACCGCCTCGTCCTACGCGACGGGAACGCAGCGTGCGTGTCAGGCTGGCGTAACCGTCACGTCGGGTCGCTGCCGACGCTGACCCGTCCCGACCTGACCGCTCGGCCCGGGCCCCAGCCACCGCCACGCCACGCCGCGTGGACAAGAAGAAAAAACACTCGGCCACGCTCACGCGGCACGACTCGATAGGCGGTCGCCGCCGAGTTGGGTGAGCACTCCCACGTCCTCCCCCTTTGCCCGGGTGCCCGCAGCGTGGTGGCGCATTGGATAATGAGCCGGTAGGCCGGCCGGCCCCCACGGGCCACGGCCACCGACCAGGCAGAGGCGAGGCCGACGGGTTCGAGCGAGGGGGGTGGGTGTCGTCGCGAGGACGCACAGACAGGGGAAAAGGAGGCTTTTGCATCGAAATCCAGGTCGTCAAACGTGCCAGAGGACGAATCAATCCAGCAAAGCCCACGCCCCCACTCGCTTCGCTTGAAACTGCAGCGGAGCCCCCAAAGGCCCTTCCGACACTTGAAACTGCCCCCGCGACTGCAAGCGCACCTGAACCCCGCCGCCCGCGTCTCGTCGCCGGGAAGAATCTTCGCCTTCGCGAGAGGCTTCTCCAGTCTCCCCACCCCATCGCCGCCACCGCCACCGCCGCTGCTTCGTCGCCGGGACTCGGGAGGTACGCTTTCTTCAGTTCCCGTATTCGATTGACTGAATTTGGTGTGCCGTTGCGCGGTTGCGAGAGTTCGTTCGGTTGTGCATGTACTTCCTGTACATAGAAGTGCGATTTTCTTTCTCTTTTCCCCACTCCTTGTAGCCAGTACAGACTACAGAGGGATTGTTTCCCCCTTTGATTTGATTCTCCCTTGATTCTCATGATTCATAACTGTCATAGACTCATAGTAGTAGGGCTTGGCTGCTTTGCAATCAAAAGCCGGTGCCAACATGATTCATATTGGGGATGATTGATTGCTACTATTTTTCCATTAGGATTGACACCAACAGATGTACTCATGCCATGGCACCTATCTCATCATTCCAGGGTTCAACTGTAGAAGAAATACAGAGACAGAGCAAAACAACAAACTACTTATCTTGCTGTCTATTTGCTGTTATTTTTATTTATTGCAATACATATTTTGATCCAAGACTGCTGAATTACACGCTTGTTCATGCTATTCCAGACACAGCAAGTATAGTTGTCACGAGGAATTAATACTAACCACATCTTTCTTTTGCTGCTAATGCAGCAATGCAGCTATACCACCACCCGTATTCTCTGGACAGTCAGAAAGTGCGGATGGCGCTGGAAAGAAGGGCATTGACTACACCTCGTATCACGTCAATCCGCTCACCGGCAAGAACATGAATGTGGACTTCTTCCGCATGAACCCCTCCGCTGAAGCTCCCTGTCTTCCAGAATGGAGCGCCACGTCATCTATCGCGCCATCGATATTATTCAGTATGTTCCTTTTTTTTTTTTTTTTTTTATATTGCAAGCATATGAAACCTGACATTCTTCTATTTTTGTTGAACACGAATGTTTACATGCACTTTATTATTGTCATAGGTACATAGACAGACTTGCAAAGTGCATTTAAGTGGTGAAATCCCCCTGTGAATACTGAGGTTCAACAATGGATGCGAAAAGTTGATGCTTGGAATCCTAAGATGTTCACCCTCACGCACACCCGATCAAGTACCGTGTGTTTGTTTCCAAGTTCATAAGGCGGGTGTTGATCGCTCGCATGGCTGATGCCCCGATTTAGCTAGCATGTACCATGTCAAGCTCCGTGAGGCTTATGAGGCGAGGACAAAGTGAAGGACCACGACATCATGAGGCAAAGTGAGGAAGAACTGAGCAAACTCCTTGATGAAGTTGAATCTCAGCTCAGCAGGACCAAATATCTCGGCGGGCGATGAATTCTCACCTGCTGATTCGATGTTTGTCCCTATCCTTGTGCGCATAAGTCTTCTGGACCTTGACGATGAGTACATCAACTGCAGACCCAAGATACTTGAGTACTACAATTTGGTTAAGCTGCGGCCAAGCTACAAGATTGCCATTGGCAAGCACTTTAGTGGCTGGAAGAAGTACCGAACTCTCTTCAAGACATCGTTCTTCCTTTGCGTTCGGTACCCTGTTCGGGAAGTACTAGATAGTCCAGCAGCAGAAATAGCTGAATCCATACCTTGTGCACTGACCTGTATAGTGAGTTTTGGCTAAAAAATCATCTGTATATCTTCCATGTGTTTTTTTTTTTTTTGTGGTCTTGAGTTCTGTTTTCACTTGTAAAACCAATGTTTGCTTGTATATTCTTTCTTCATGTTGTTTGCAGAAATGCAGGTTATAGAACTGTATACAAAATTGGAGCAAGTATAAATTCAGTTTTTGTCACTTGTTCTAGTAAATTCATGTCTGAAATAAATTGTTGTTGACTTTCTTTTTGTCTTTGTCTAATTTTTTCCCTAATTTATAACACGACCAAGTAATTATGCCTTTTTATTCCTCATAGTTTCTAATTTCTTTGAAGGCAAGGTTATCCCTGATACTCTACTGCACAAGGTGTGTTATATCCTTTCTCCTCATTTATATCATACTTAAAAGTGCAAGTTCTATGACACATTTTTTAGATATGACCATATAGGTAATCATAAGATCTGCATGCGCTCTACATTTAAAATGCAGGACAGTTGCCTGACTAGCACATGCTCCTTTTGCTCCAATAATGCACCATTTGCTCCAATAATGCACCATGGGCCAGGTCTGTACTTCGTTTTCTCTGCATAATGTTTTGTCCAGAGTACACTACAGGTCTATATATACCTCTGATAGAAGGTTTTCTGTTCAACAATTCTAGTTTCTTTGCTGTGGAGCATATGGAAAGTTGTAGCTATAGGCCTTGAGAGTGAGCTGGGAAGGGGAAGAGATTGCCTAAGAGCAGTAGGAATGGGAACATGGAGGAAAGCCTATCCTGTTTATTTCCTCCTTCAGAAACAGAGGTGGAAGCTTGGTCTGGTGTTTCCCGATGCCTCCCATTCCTATTGTTCTTAAGCGCTCCATCCTTTTCCTTTTGGCTTACTGTGCAGTTGATTCAGTAGACAACCAAATTATGCTCCTATTTTGATGATTTGAATTTGGGAGTGAGCATGGAAGAGGAAGAAAAGAGGGTCTAAGAGCAGTGGGCATGGGAACATGGAGGAAGGCCTATGAGGTGGAAAGTCATTTTGGGTCTTCCTGATGCCTCCCATGCCTATTGTTCTTAGGTGCTCCTTCCTCTTGCATTTGGCTCACATGACATATAGGACCAGCGCCGTGTCTTCATTCCTCATTTGACATTTTTTATCTATATGTTTGTTTTGGCATGCATAGTTTACGATGTTGGCTTTGCCTCCTGGAATGTTTTAAGTTCAAAATTCTTTGGCTTTTTTGGTCAGAGATAAGTCAAAGGTTATAACTTAGTTAGATTGCCAATAGTTCAAGTTTCAGATTCCATTAGTACAATCATAGAACTGGTTTGTTTCAAAAATAAAAAATAAAAAAATATCAGAGAAGTGATGTTCTCTTCCCATTGCCCCTCTCCTTGTAGCCAGTATATAGGGTTGTTCTTGTTCACTCTTGATTCTCATTGATTCATGGCTGTTGGCTGCTATAGCAAGGGTCACATGATTTGCAATGAAAAGCTGGTGCCACCATGATTCATATTGATGATTACAGCTATTTCTCATTAGTACTGACACAAACAGATGTACTCATGCCATGGCACCAATCTTATCATTCTAGAATGGAACTGAATTTTATCATTCCTGAATGGAACTGGAGAAGAAATGCAGAGCAAATGAACAAACTACTTCATCTTCTTGTTGTTTATTTTGCTGTAATTTCTATTGCAATATATACTTTGATCGTAGACAGTATTTGACTCCGATGGGTTGCATGTTTGTTCATGCTATTCCAGACATAGCAAGTATGGTTCTCATGAGGTACTAACCGCATCGTTGTTTTCCTGTTAATACAACAATGCAGCTATACCACCACAAATATTATTCAGTATGTTCCTTCTTTTTTTTGATATATATTGGAAATATATGAAACTTGACATTCTTCTATTTCTGTTGAACACAAATATTTATATGCACTTTACATTGTCATAGGTGCATAGACAGACTTGCAGTGCATTTAAGTGGTGAAATCCCCCTGTGAATAATGAGGTTCACCAATGGATGCAGAAAGTTTATGCTTGGAATCAAATATCTCACTGGTGATGAATTAGCCTGAGACCTGTGTTACATGCACATGTACAAATACATCTAACACAAAGCTTGACTATCTCATATCCACCACATGTCCCCTAGTGTCATCGACTATCAGCTCTATTGGTGCGCCATGAATGAGGTCTGTCTGTGCATAGTTTACTCCAGACAAGGTTTTCTACAGGGGTGCACTAGTGGCCTATATATATAATTTATATCTCATCAGTCCAGGCATATGGTTTATAGCATGTGAGAGTAGTGGGACTTGATAGTAAGCCTGGAATAGGAAGATGGAGAGGGCCTAAGAACAGGAGGAATGGGAACATGGAAGAAAGCCTTACCTATTTGTTTCCTCCTCTAGCTACAGAGGTAGAAGCTTGGTTTTGGTATTTCTCGATGTCCCTCATTCCTTTCGTTCTTAAGCACTCCTTCCTTTTCCTTATGGCATGCAACACAATTGTTTTAGCAGAAAAACCAAAGAACACACTTATTTGTTATTTGGATGATTTCAACTTGAGGGTGACCCAGGTATAGTTAGGAAAAGGACCTACGATCCCATTGAGTCTTCGTGATGCCTTCCAACCCAATTATTTTTAGGTGCTTCTTCAATTCGTCTCACAGAATACTGAGATGATGAATAGTGTGTTTCCTTTTTCTGGTTTGCTGTCTTTTTAAAGATGATGTTTTCACTCGTCAAATGGTTTTTTTTTTCTTCCTTTTGTTTATTTGGCATCCTCAATCCGTGCACAGTTCAAGATGATGACCTTGCTAATTGCAGTACTTCCAGTTTCATATTCTTTGTCATGTGCAGTCCACTGCTATGCTTGTCCTGTAGTAACGAAAACCGACTCGAAATCTTGTCAGGAATGTACAACATAAAATGTTGTTTCATGGAACATATCTACATGCATTCGCTCCTTAATTTTCTGCTATGACCAAGGATTGCAAAGAAAACAGTGAAAACTAAGATTATGAGTCAATGACAAACATGGAGAAAATTATATATTCTAAAGTCTGTACTCCTTCTACAAAGGGATCAAACACGCATGGAGCATAGCAACCAAATGGACAAGTAGTCCGGGTAATAAGACAACAGAAGGTTATGTACAGTGAGCACATGATCCTGACGCCTCAACAGATCCAAGAACGGTTTGAGGTAGATGTATTGCTTAGCTGATCCCTGTGGTCTACACACGAAATGCCGTCATGTTTTTATCTTCTTACAAGGGATCATAACTGGAGCTCATTGTGAAGGAATATCAGATTTCTGTCAAGTCTGTGCAGCCGATCAGCCGGACCTTGTTAGAAAATACTAGATAGTTAAGCAGTTGCATACCTAAATCAATACCTGTTGAATACTTGAATGAGAACATGACCTGTAAATGTTAAATATGTTTTTTCTTGAAAGGTTTGATCTTGATAGTTTCTGGATCTAGAACATCTTTAGAACAGTATACGGTTACTTGCTCATATGTAATATCCAAATTTATTGGCTAACCACATTTCATCACTTGTTCCAGAGCAGTTCTTGTCTGAAGTAACTTGCAGTCAACTTGCCTTCTACTTGCCTACCATTCTACCATTAGAGCTCTCGTGCTTTTAATCTTCAACAGGGATAGTGGCCCCTTCTTGTTGTTTGTTTTATTTCTATTTGCCCACTACTTCATTCCTTGTTAACTTCAATCCTCTACTTTGGAATGGCATACTATCCCTTTTTACAATCGAGCTTCATAAGTTGTCAATCACTTTCTTAAATGGAGGCTTCTTCACCAATGTCCCCCATTGTAAATGCTGGGATCTTTTTACTGGCAACCTTTTAAATATGGCCAAACAGATGATCTCATCCACATGCTCTGAACTGACAATGCAGGACAGGGCCTGAATATCACATCACATGGCTCCTCTCAGTCCTCCCACTGTTGCGAACATAAAGTTTAGAATGCAGTAAAGATCTATATATACACCTATAAGCCGATGGGCTTCAGTCAGCAACCAATTTCCATGCTTGAGTGTATATGGAGAGCTGTAGCTGTAGGACTTGTAAGAGTGAGCCGGGAAGAGAAAGAGAGGGCCTAAGAGCAGTGGGAATGGGAACATGGAGGAAAGCCATTCCTGAAATTTCCCTCCCTCCAGCAGTGGAGGTGGGAGCTTGGTTTGGTGTTTTCCCGGTGCCTCCCATTCCTATCGTTCTTAAGCGCTCCTTCCTCTTCCTTTTGGTTTGCAATGCTTGTTTTGAGTGATCATGGAAGAGGAAAAAGAGGGCCTAAGATTAGTAGGAATGGGAACGTCGAGGAAGGCTATGATTAAGTTTGGGTCTTCCTGATGCCTCTCATTCCTGTCATTCCTAGGTGCTCATTCCTCTTCCTCTTGGCTCGCAATCTATGGATGACTGAATTACATGTTCCATTGTTTCTTTGCGAAGTTACTTGAACTGTCAAATATGATTCCTTTGTTTGAACCGAAATGTTTGATTAGCCTCGTTATCTCTTTTTTTTTTTTTTTTTCGAGACCACGCCGTTGCGTGTTTGATTAGCCTCGTTATCTCAGATTCGTTGGCAAGTCTAGCCCATGAATAGAGGATGGGCTAGACAGAGTTTAATGAGTTTCAGGTTCCACTAACATAATGATATGAACGTTTATTACCGATTGTTTTGGACATGAATACACATCACACTAATAAACTTCGGAAGATAGACAAAAAATGATGTTTGCCACTAACTTTTCTGCTATTATATCACCAAGGATGCAAAGAAGGTACAGAGAAAATAAAGATACTGACAAACAACAAGAACATTGCATCTCATTTGGTAGACCATCTATGGCACAAACAATAGTTTGCAACCACAATGCAAAATTTGAATATATGTATACAAGATCATACATTGGGAAGTAAAAGATTTCTGATAGTGAATTCATCCTGAAGCCTTCAACAGATGTGAGCTTGGCTGAGGCACAAATGCATTACAAGCTGATTTCTAAAATCAAACAGTGTCCTTATTTTTTTTCTTTCTCATGTTATTTGCCACTAGTTTTTTCTTACTATTATTAAGGCTGCAAGCATGCAACGAAGATGCAGTGAGAACAAAGATATTGACTTGCACAACAAGAACATTGCATCTGGCTTGGTAGACCATCTATGGCACAAACAAAAACTTGAAACTGCACTGCAAAATTTGAATATAATAAGCGATACAAGATCGTAAGTGCACACGGAATGTATCTGAATGGACTAGCAGTCCAGGTATGATTTCAGCAAATGAGCATTCCGGTTTGGGAAGTAAAAGATTTCTAATAGCAACTTATCCTGATGACTTCAATAGATGTGAGCTAGGGCAGACCCACAATTGCATTACCAAGCTGATTCTAAAATCGTAGTTGGCTTCATGCTGAATTTTTGGATGCCTGATCAGGGAAAAGATATATTTTGACCTTCCATTGAAGGAATTTTCGTTAATTAATTGTGTTTAACATTTGTGGAATAGTTTCCTTATCTTTCTCTCATGAGACAAAATTAGGAAGCGAGCTCCTTGTGAAAGGTACTGTAAGTGGAGGAAGTCAAAATGATGTTTAAGTTCCTTTGTGCAGAACCTGATCTTCTAATTTCTTTAATCACACCTTAACTTCTGTCGCAAGTCTGGTATCTGGCCAACAATACCCTTTTTTTATAGAAAAGCGAGAAGCAAGATTTTCAACTGATGATCATCATCTGGCTAACATGTATGTCTGCCATCAGATATGGCACAGCCAGAAGATCACCATCTGGACTTCGTGATCTGCTCTTCATTGCAAATAATACAGGCTACATGGCCCCACATTCATCAATTGCTATAGTTTATAGGGTCCCACAGTGATCCACTGCTATGCAATGTCCTACTGTAGTACAAGTCTTGTTTGGTGTGCTTTCATTTTCACCAAAGCAAGTCACCACCAGAGGTCCCTATATATGTGCACACCAGATGCGAGTGGTTCCATGGTAAGAGCTTCTCTCCCTTGAGAATTTGTGAGCAGGGAAGAGGAAGAAAGAGAGGTCCTAAGGGCAGTAGGAATGAGAACATGAAGGAACACGAGTGCTCTAAATTTCTCTTCTAGCACTGGACGAAATTTGCATTATCGATGTCGTGTTCCTGATGCCTCTCATTCCTATGGTTCTTGGGTTCTCCTTCCTCTTCCTTTTGCTTCATTGCTTGTGTTATTTTGATTCCAAACAATATTCCAATACCCATACTTAGATGAGGGAGGATTTAATAGCGAGCCGGGAAGAGGAAGAAAAGAATGTGTATGAGCAGTGGGAATGAAAACATCAAGGAAAGACTAGTTCACTGGTTTCCATCGGCAAAGGGTGGGTATTTAAAAATTCAAAAAAAAAAAAAAAAAAAAGGGTGGGTATTTAATGAGGTGTTTCCTGGTGCCTCTCATTCCTATTGTTTTTACATGCTCCTTCCTTTTCCTTTTGGCTCGCATGATTATCTTAGCAGAAGACTTGAGAGTTCACACACATTTAGGCATTGAGAGTCTTGAATGTGTTGCAGTAAAAAGAATAAAGAGAGCTTAAAAACAATGACCATGGGAATAATATGGCATGTCTCAAAGATATCCACACATAGTCTAAGATGATGCATTTTTTTCCAGAACGATGGGAAAAATTTGCTGCAAAGTCTATTCGAAGAAGGAAACAAAATACAAATTACGGCCCAAGATGATAGCCCCCTTTTTTTTTACTTGAACGCTTATAGAGTTTCAAAATCCTTAAAAAGCACAATGATGCAACTACTGAACGTATTGACTATTCTGGCATTACTATTTACTACTTCTCACACCAAGACTTGCTAGTAGAGTGCAATTAAGAACCTCCTGTATACAAAAACTAATGATGTAATATAGCATCTCACAAAAGATTTAGGGCGCATGGTGTGAACATTGATCTCACCATCTGGAAACACTGAATGGCAACTGCCCTGCCAAAATGATCTGAACCAAACAAGCTGTCCCTTCCAAGTTCATACATACATGCACGCGTAGGGAGCAGCGATCAAATTGACAAAAAGCTCAAGGTAAATTGTACCGTTAACCTTGGCTTTATCCAAACAATATTTTACAACAGAAATAAATTCTGGTTGGACCATTAACCTTGGCTAGAACTGGTTGGAAGAACCGCCCCCAGAAATCAGTTTCAACCGTGACTGAAAAAGATTCTGTGATAGTGCGAAAGCATCTAGAGGGCTTCGTCATCCAATAGCAGTAGGATAACCTGTGCTACTTGCTTGTTATGAAATCGCCGAGCACGACTACTTGCTCTGCCTTAACGAAATCCATGGTATGGAAGTGAAAAGAACCCTTGAGCCATAATAAGGAGGTAGCAAGGCCCCAAAACAGAGTTTGGAGTTGACGTAAGTACCCAACAAGGCAAAATGGGTACCTGCATGGTCCATACCAAGAATGTTTTCCAAAGCCCCCACTCCCCCGCCCAGGCACTGAAGCCCAAGGGCATTGCCATCATCGAAGCTAGCCAAAATTCAGTTTTAATCTTGTGCACAAGGTAATACAACCGAAAGCGTTTCCTTCACAAAAATACAACTGAAAGCTAATTGCAGATGACAAAAATCTTTTTTGAAACGTAATGGCAGGAGCTCTGTCTTTCAATTAAGATTGGAAAGAGAGTTTATTTACAGGAGTTTGTTGTTTTTTCCCGGGCTAGCCGGGTGCAAAAAGGTGAAACCCAAGATAAACAAACTGAAAAAAGGTTTTACATGCCCCAAGAGTGAGCCCTCCTCCTCTGAACGATGTCCTCCTTGGTTCTTAAGGCGACCTGCATTGGTGTTTCTAACTTGTTTGAAGAAATTCTCCTGTTTCTCTCTTTCCAAATATTCCAGACGGTGTAGATGACCAAACCATTGAAGCGCCTCCTTTCATCCTTGTTTATCCTTGACTGAACCTCCTCCCACCATGAAGCAAAATGTGTCGGGGCACTGGCTGGTAGTATTTGGGATGCATCAAAATGCTCCCATTGTAGTGTTTGATTCCATACCACTTTGGCGAACGGGCATAGCAGGGCCAAATGTAGGGGTGTTTCAAGAGGTCCATTGCACAAGGCATAGTGGTCTTGATGTGGCCAACCTCTCTTTTACAGATTATCTGCTGTGAGGATTTTCTCTCGTGTCATGATCCAAGCAAATAGCTTGCATTTGTTTTCAGCATGCGCCTTCCATATGAGGTCGGCTTTGAAGGCTCTGTAGGAACCCAAAAATTGGGCTCTATATGCCGAACGAGTGGAGTAGGTTCCACTTGCTGTCCACTTCTAGATGATGGTGTCAGGAGTGTGTGGTGTTAGTTGAACTTGTTGTATCCTGATCCATAGCGAGACGAATTCCTCCACCTGTGAGGACGTAATAATCCGTCCTCTTAGGGCAGCTATCCGAACCTTTGTTGTGTAGCTCCGCCTCCACCGTCTGTTCTTGAACCTGATTTGTTCAAATAGGTTGGGCGCTAGGAATTTTGGAGCTTCGCCGTCAAGCCAGCTGTCGTGCCAGAAGCGCGCCCTGCGACCATCACCAATAATGACCTTGGTAGATGCGTTGAAAAGTGCCCGATCTAGCTCATTGCGGGGTATCTCCATCCCAACCCAAGGTTTGGAGGTGTCCACCCACTCTGCCAAAGCCATCTCAAACGCAAAGCCCTGCTAAATTTTTCCAGGTCCGGGACACTGAGCCCCCCTAGTTCCTTTGGTCGCGCCACTGTAGGCCAATTAACAAGACAATGCCCTCCATTTGCATTCTCTTCTCCCTTCCACAGAAATGACCTTCTGAAATTGTCAATGCTCTTGCGAGCCCAGGCCGCTAGTGGGAACACTGTGAGGTGGTATGTAGGCATCGCTGATAGGACAGATGAGACCAAAGTGAGGCGGCCCGCCCTGTTTAGCCACTTCCCTTTCTAGCCAGGAAGCCTCTGGCCAATCCGCTCAATGAGTGGTTGTATATGAACCTTCCGTAGGGCGCAAGTGTGTAGTTGAAGGCCGAGGTAGCGACATGGAAAATTTCCCCTAATCCCAGCGAAGGGTGCGAGGACATGATCCAAGTCGATGTTGTCGCATCTAATCAGGTGGACAGAACTCTTTTCAAAGTTAATATGGAGGCCAGAAATGTTCCCGAATGCCTGCAGGATGGCCCTAGTTGCATCAATGTCATCTCTTTTTGGGTTTATGAAGATGGCCGCGTCATCTGCATAGAGGGAGGTTCTCCATCTTGTGGTGGCTAGAGGTAGTGGGGAGGCGGCGCCGCTTTGGGTTGCCAACTCTAGCATACGCTGCGGGGGATCAACAGCTTGTTCCACCTAAACTCCCACGGTTTCGAACTCATGAACTCGGCAAACATCGTCTTGCTGCCAAAAAAGACTGATGCTCAAAAAGTAACAGACTACAGGCCTATCAGCCTCATTCATAGCTTTGCCAAGATCTTTGCAAAGCTCATGGCCAATAGATTAGCACCGCACCTCAACACCTTGGTCTCCAAGCGCCAAAGCGCTTTCATCAAGAGGAGGAGCATACATGATAACTTTCTGCGTGCATGGGCCATGGTGAGAAAGATGCAGAGAAGAAAAGACTCCGGCGCTCTTCATGAAGCTTGACATTCATAAGGCCTTCGACACGGTTAAGTGGAGCTACCTCTTTGGAGGTCCCTGCGCTCTTGGCTTTGGCGCGTGGCGTGAATGGGTATCCATCCTGTTTCGTACAACCACTTCGAGGGTGCTACTCGGATGACAAAAATCACCACGGTAGCCAAATAGGCATGCGGAAGGAGTTGAGGTACTTCGGGGGACTGGACCACCTAGCAAGGTAAAGTCACGGCTCAAAGGTTCGACTCATCGTCACCCTTGAATAGGAGGCAGCTTGACATTTAGCCATGTTCATGTGAAGACCCGACCACGAGCTCTTGTGTTTCTTGATGACTCTCATTCTGTTGTTTTTAGTCACTCCTTTCTTTTCCTTTAGGCTTGTGCAAGCTGTCTTAGAGAGAAACACGAGTTCTTGATTCTCATTCCTATTGTTTTAGTCGCTCCTTCCTTTTTCCTTTTGGCTGCGCAATTGTCTTAGCGAGAAAAAACATAGAGTTCTTGACGTTGAGATGGTAAGGGATTATAAAGAGAACATGAGGCAAAGGGCATTGGGGGCATGGTGTCATACCCCATTTACGAGGTTCCTTAGTCACACGTATTTGCGCGGGATCATGCACAAATACGCCCTAATTAAATATAGATATGATATCAAAAACTATACTTTTATTGCTATTGCGAAAGAATATGATACATGGTTTGGGTTTACATGACTCGGCCATAGGCCTACTATTATAAACCTATCAGAGATCCTACGCAGCACCTATACCAGGGCTCCGTTCCTACAGGCAAGCTTGGAGTGCGGACAAACCCTTAGACTTACTCCTATTGCACGATCCTATAACTTGATCACAACATTCTCATGTAACTCCTTCGTGTTTGCCTCCGTCTTCAAATGTCCTCCTTATGGTCCTATCCTCGTGTCGTCCTTCGTAGCTTGATTCCTTGGATACACTCCTGCAGCTAGCATTCTAAAAATAGAAATAGAGGGGGTGAGTACTTTTGTACTCTGCAAGTCCCAACCGAGGGGGTGAAAGGTTACCATTAAGGGTTGGGCCCTAGTAGAGCTTACTACTCTCACTAGTTCCCGGTTTAATTATTAAGCTCAGGTTAACAGATCACATACCAGCTTATGTTCCTAATCATGGATGTCCCGGCCTAGCATTTGCCCATTCCAAGGACGTGGCTATTCGAATAGATTTAGTTAACTCTGCGAGAGGTTGTACAAATTTCCCCACCACGATAGGCGTTGTCTACACCATGGCCTATGGTTCGACGGGCCCTAACGAGATCCGTACCAGCTTGGTAGCCAACCTAGGTATATTGGTATAATCCTCACCACGACTTCTCGGGGTTGGAAGGATGACACATCATCTAGACAATATGGTGATACCAAATCACCACGGCTTTACTGAGGTAATACCTTATTACCCAACCTATCTTGTCAAACACCATACCCAATCATAAATTTGTGCACCTAGCCTTTGCGCCCCTTTGCGCCCAAACATCTTACGTGGAAGATCACTTTCGGCATCCACCAACCAGGACCATGGGGCCACTCTCCCCATGTGCACGCTCCTAATAGGTCGTTCGCCTACTCCGGCCACCTTGGTTCTAGATTATACCTCAACCCAACGGGGTGTGGAATCAAGCCGCCCCATCTCGGCGTGTGGTTGTATGCGTAATATCGCACTAGGTAGAAGGTCCATGAACCGGTCCTTAGGGAGGTGAGTATCTCTCCGCGGGACTCATTCAGAGTGTGATTAGTCCACCTCCATGTAGACTAACACCACCCACCTTTTGTGGACATGGTTCATTTCATTAACAAGGTTATATTAACGACAAAGCCTAGCGAAGCCCCACGCACATAGCCCATGGGTACTCCGCACGGCTTGCCATGGTTATACTTATCTTAACATCTTATTAATCATTATAGGAATTAGGTCGGGTTAAGGGGGTAAGGACTTGCCTCTCGTCCGTGGCGAGTAGTATATCAAGGTTCTCGGTCACGGTGCTTCGACTCACGTGGCTTGGTGTAGCGATGCTTACGGATTCGTCGGGTGGTCTCGGTGTCGGCAAACATAAAACACAAGCATAACAATCAAAGCATATGATGTTCCTACATGAGTTAGCTCCATCAGGGGATGGATGGGTTAGCGACGTATATGCTCATGCGTATATCTAGGAGAGGAGGGAGAACTACTCTAGGGTTAGCCACACATAGGTGTATACTCGTTTATCGGGCATAGTTTATGTGTGTAAAGGACACGTATACTAGGGTATGTGTCATGGAATACGCATACACAAGTATACATCCTAGGTCATGCGTAGATATAGTTGATAGGCATATACGTATATTCATTTATATTTCAAAAATATCACTCTATACGTTTATATATGTATATAACCTATCGCGTATATCTAGCATGCGGACAACTATGTGCGTGTATATTCGAGTATTCGTGTACGTGAGAGTGTACACGTATACAAGAATATACAGTGCAAGGTGGTGGCTAGCAAAAGGGTTAAACTAGGGTTTATCGTAACTACGGTGCGCGATTAAATAAATAAACAGGGCACACATAAACTAGAATTTAAATGGGCATCAAATATTAGAACAAGGGTATGAATAAGTAGAGCATGATTTTTAAAAGATTTATGGAACCAGAAGGGAGCGATTTGGAGTTAGGATGGAGGAGATATGATTTTCCAAAGTTTAAGAAAGGATTTATAAATGAATTAAACTTTGAAAATAATTCTGGAATTTTGGGAATTTAGAAACTGGGATATAAGAGCTTGGGTAGGATCTAGAGTGTACCTAGGTTATTTATGATTTTTCTGGGAATTTTTGGATAGCTGGAAAATGGGTTTTCGATCCTCCGTGTACACTGCTCGGGTACCCGTAGCAATTTCGCAGCCAGCTGACGCGCGGGTCCAGGGGCAGTGTGGGCCGGCCGGCACTGTGCACATGCACCGATCTGGTGGACTGGTTCCTCCTCTCTGTAGTGCACGTGGACCTGGTCTATGGAAAAGGAGAAGGGAAGGGGTATGCCTATGACGTGTGGGGCCCAAGGAGGAAAGGGATAAGGTGGGGGGAAAGGAACGTGGCTCTTGGTCACGGACCTTGCTTGCCCCGTCGTTCCCAATCGCAAGAACAGAGAAAGGAAGGGGTGGCCGGCGGCGGTGCTCAGCTTGGTGGAGGGAGGCAGAGCGGGTGGTTGGTGCTGTTCGCCGGTGGTGTCGTGCTCTGCCAAGGTGGCTGTGGGTCGGCGAGTGGAGCAGCAGCAGTGGGTAGCGCAGCAGCGGCGGATAGCGGCGGTGGTGTCAAGCCAGGCGCGAGCGGGGCGGGCATGGTGGCGCGGCATCGAACAGTGGCGTCCCGCTCCTATGCAGGGAAGCGCGGCGGCGGCGCTCTCGGTGGCGCGTCGTGGTGGCGAGCGGGTGCGGCTTGGCGAGCGGAGGTGTTGGCGTTGGGTGCGCGGCGAGGCGTGGGCGGCGGGCTGGTGCGCGGCGTCGTGAGCGCGACGCGCCGGCGTGGGGTGGAGCGGCGAAGCTGGGCAGCTGTGGGGCGTGGGGTGAGGGGGTAGAGCATGGTGGTGGCGAGGAGGGCAGCAGCTGTGCACGCGGCGGCGTGGCGTGGACGGAGCGGTGCTTGCCGCGGCTGTGGGTGGCGACCGGCACGGCCATGGCGCGTGGGCGGTGCTCGGCTTCGGCAAGACTGCGGCGTTAGCACCACGTCGAGGCTCAGGAGGAGCGGTTGAAGAAGGAGAGGAGGAGCAGGATCGCTGTTGTTCAACGCAAGCTCCACTTCCCCTGCCTTTGCTCTGCCTCGAGCTTGCTCCCGTGGTGTGGTGCCCCCTTGACGATGGCCGCGGCGTGGCTCGGGGAGGGGAAAGATGGGAAGCAGGATCGTCCTTCTGACGCAAGCTTCGCCTCTTCCACTCGTCGATTCCGAGCTCCGGGGCGAGTTCAACCGGCGTCGAGGGGAGGCCTATTTATAGGCGGGGCGAAGCGGTGGAGCGCCGGAGATATTTTCCGGCAGTCCGGCATAGCTCCAGCTCGCGCTATGGCGAGGTCAGCAAGTACAGCGGCCATGGGTGAGCTCCAGCTCTGTTTGACGGGACGCGTCGGCGGCCTTACTGCGGCGAGGTCGACGGCCACAGTTGATGTCGGCACGTCACGACGATGGAGGAGGACGGGATGCGACGGGATATTCCCCGGCAAGGTCGCATTGCTCGCTGTGACATGGTCGCTGCCCACAGTTTCCAGTCTGTCTGGCAGTGGAGATATTTGGGGCGGTGGGGAAGATAGAGCTGACGAGCGGGCCCGGCGTGCAAGTGGGTGGGCGGAGTAAGGAGATGGCGCTGTTGGGTTGCTGCTGCTTCTGGCTGCCCGAGCTGGGCTGGGCCTGGGCTTGACTTTGGCCCAACACGAGAAGAGGAGTGAGCAGGCCTGCTGCGCTGCTGGTCCGGGAATGAGCCCGTGTGGCCATTCCCAAACATATTCCTTTCTCTTTTCTTTTCACATTTTCCATTGTGACAATATACATATACACACACTCATACATGTATAAATATTTATGCGTGTATATATATATGTAGGTGGCCATGCTCCTATGTATATTTATATACTTATTTGGAATACACATGCATATGTTCGTTCATGAATTTATGTGTATCGCTATGTATATTATTATTTGTATATAAATATATATAGGAGATGACTCTTTTATTTCGAGAAGAATAAATAAACTAAGTATTTTTCAAAGATTGAGATTGGGAGGTTGTGGATGGTTAGAAAATCAAAGAGAAGGTCAAGGGAACTATTTGGTGAATTGGTGGCAAGGAGATAAGGTGTTTTGACGAGGGGGGTAAAATAAGGGATAGATCAAGGGGGTTTATTCGGTGAAGGGTGACAAGGAGAAGGTCAAGGAAATATTTGAAGGATGGGTGATCAAGGAATTCATTATCGATGCCAAAGTAAATTCTAGTCCAACAAACAAGTAAACAATCATACAAGCTTTCAAACATAAACCCTAAATTCTATATGGTGAGTTCGATGCAAGGTTTTCAAAAACAGGTTTTTGGTCGAAGGAAAAAAAGTAAAGTCAAGTTTTAGTTGTAATTATAAAAAGTTCAAATTTTTAGTGAATTTTAAAAATGATGCAAAAATACGGGTGTTACAAATCTACCCCACTTAGAAGAATCTCGTCCCCGAGATTGGGTAAACTAGAGAGAAATCCTAGAAAATGATCTAGAAGAATTTAGAGAGAGGTGGGTTATGATTTCTTACGGTGCTATTCCTACTTGAGTCTTCAATCTTCTCGTCGTAATAGGGAAATCTTGGTCTTGATAATTCTTTGAATTGCCGCTACTCAGCGGCTACATTTCCACTCTTCTGTACTTTAGTCTTGTACCACTCGACCACGATTTTCATCCAAATCCTTGGGCTAGGCTACCCCACTTAGAAAATTCGACTTAGTTGCCTTTTAGAACGCCGACTATTACGGTTTTTCAAGCCGTAAAGCTTCTCATGATTACGGGATCTTCTATGCATATCACTCCTTTTTATTTTTCTTATAGTGCTACCCCACTTATATAGGCTCTTGAGCTTTAATCCTTCGGTCTCTGTCATGCCAATGTCGTCTTCTTTTTCTTTTCTTTTTCTTTTTTTTTTTCTTCTTCTCTCTTTTTTTTTTCATGAACTTGTGGTTCCATTTCTTATCTTGAAACTCGCATCTTCAAGTGACACTATGCTTAAGATTGCCCCATTGTTGCCTAGGTGATTTCTTCTTTCTTCTTGCTACAGCGGTCTTGGTCTAGGCTCAAGTCTTACGTCATCGAGTTGTCTTAGTCAAATTGGTGGCTTTGTTCTCTGGCGCTTGTGGTTCTCTACTTGATCTCCGCTTCTTCGAAGGGTGGATAGGGATTACTTCCAACCCTTGAAGGCTCGGGGCAAACATCCCGTTCTTGTTGGTCATGACGGTATTCATTTTCCTTCAAGGCTTCCGTGCAGTGGTTTGGATTGATCGTGGTCTTGGTGATCGTGCAGTCGATGGTCTTCATTAGCTTGCGACTTTTCTGCTCACTAACTGGTGTGTCTAGATGGAGAAGCTTCTTGGTTTTATCTTCTTCGTACTAGGGTATTCTTTCAAAATCCTCTAAACCACTCGCTTCTTCTTTCATCTGATGATGTAGTCTGTTTTGTTTGGTGGTCTTGACTTGTAATAATCTTCATGATCTTCTTCTTGACTCGTTGGGGCTGTCTACACTTGAATAGTGGGGCTCATGTGGGTGACAATTGGTGTTAAGGTGCTACTATCTTGATGATTTGGGGTTGTCACGGGGTAGCTAGGGTGTCTTTACACTTGGTGACACTGTCTATGGCTACGTAGGCTATCTACCGGGCGCTTCTTCTGAATGAATAGTGTGGATTTGTTGTCATTTGTCGTGGTGGCTTTTGATATTCTTGTTCAGTCTTGGTCTTCTAGCATAATTCCAAAATCTTCCCTTGTCTTCAAAATAAATCTTCGATAATCGTCGTCAATCATGTAATCTCCCGGGGTATTTTTACGCATGGTTAGTGGAAATAATACGGAATGGAAAAAGAAACTTTAATTTGTGAGCATGTTATAAGAAATAAAATTGTGAGCATACCATAAAAAATCATAAATTAGATTTTATTTGTAAATAATACTTTAATATAGTAAAATTGTTTTTATATAACGTGACATGTTTTCCTTTAGGCCCTAGAATTGAATTTATTGTATAAACTATAGTTTTATAAAAAGAATCCATAAAAAAAATATCAACACGTTAATCGGAAATATAAAAAATCGAGAAAGTAGCCTATTTTTACGTAAAAATAGGTTTAGGCCCTATTAAATATCAACACGATCAATGCGAAAGTATTTAATCGAAATATCAAGCGTAGGCTACTTTCGCATCTCTATTTCTGATATTTAATCGTGAAATATACCCTATTTCGATATTTAATCAGAAAATATCAAACGTAGGCTACTTTTAGCATCTCTATAGTCTAGGGCCTCTTTACTCCAAGTCTCATAAAACTAACCTATACTTCTAGGCTTCTAACTACTCGTGACTTTGAAGGGGATAAGAATAGAGAAAAACTATTTTCGAAATAGATCTCAAGGTAAGGTAAGGGTCAAGGTGTAAGCAAGATTTTTTGAAGATAGGGTTTTGAAAACAACGTGTTCTATCTAACGTCCGTTCTAAGGGGTTTATCCTACGGTCCAAGTACGGCTCGATACCACTCTGTCACACCCCATTTTGAGGTTCCTTAATCACACGTATTTGCGCGCGGGATCATGCACAAATACGCCTAATTAAAATATAGATATGATATCAAAAACTATACTTTTATTGCTATTGCGAAGAACATGATACATGGTTTGGGTTTACATGACTCAGCCATAGGCCTACTATTATAAACCTATCGAGAGATCCCTAAAAACACCTATACCGGGGCTCCGTTCCTACAGGGCAAGCTTGGAGTGCGGACAAACCCTTGGACTTACTCCTATTGCACGATCCTATAACTCGATCACAACATTCTCATGTATATTATTATTTGTATATAAATATATATAGGAGATGACTCTTTTATTTCCCAAAGAATAAATAAACTAAGTATTTTTCAAAGATTGAGATTGGGAGGTTGTGGATGGTTAGAAAATCAAAGAGAAGGTCAAGGGAACTATTTGGTGAATTGGTGGCAAGGAGATAAGGTGTTTTGACGAGGGGTAAAATAAGGGATAGATCAAAGGGGTTTATTCGGTGAAGGGTGACAAGGAGAAGGTCAAGGAAATATTTGAAGGATGGGTGATCAAGGAATTCATTATCTGATGCCAAAGTAAATTCTAGTCCAACAAACAAGTAAACAATCATACAAGCTTTCTAACATAAACCCTAAATTCTATATGGTGAGTTCGATGCAAGGTTTTCAAAAAACAGGTTTTTTGGTCGAAAGGAAAAGTAAAGTCAAGTTTTAGTTGTAATTATAAAAAGTTTAAATTTTTAGTGAATTTTAAAATGATGCAAAAATACGGGTGTTACACATGGCAAGATCAATCAATGTACACACTTTAATATGATGTCTTTGTTATCTGTAACGATTTCAAACTTAAGTTAGATGATGGCTGTACATATTCAAACTTATTAACAACACAATGGTACTGTCTTTCTTCACACACAATGGTACTGTCTCTTGGAATGGAATGAATTCTCCATATATTTGCCACCAACTTTCAGCTATGACTTGGTGCAAGGAAAGTAAAAAAATGTGACAAAGTTGCAACACACAAGACTTGAACATTGTATCCAACCCCTGCAAATCAACCTCTATAGTACAAACATTAACCGTAACTGCCCACGACAAAATGATTTAAAAAATACCTATAAATAGAACTTCTTTTCACCACAATTCCATTATCTGCTGAATTCACGGCCTAAACCAATATGACTAACATGAATGCCTCTCGCTTTCAGATACTATGGCACAACAAACATGAGTATCTCCATTATGCTTCCTGCCTGTGTTCTTTACTGCCAATGCCAATATCATGCATGGTCCCACATTCATAGATTGCTAAGTTTACATACCCACTCCCATCCAAAGCTGCATCCAATTAATGACCTATTGGTGCACGGTGCACTTTGTCCATTCATTGTTCACAGTTCAGTATCACTTGAGCGAACCTTGAGGCATGAGTGGTTCCATGCAAAAGCTTCTCCATCTCAGGAACTGTGAGCATGGAAGAGGAAGAAAGAGAGGTCCTAAGAGAAATAGGAATGGGAACATGAAGGAACGTGATGCCTTAGTCTCGTTCTTCTCTATCGTTTGGAGACGGACATTCTATTCGTGTTCCCGATGCCTCCCATTCCTGTGGTTCTTAGGTGCTCCATCCTCTTCCCTTTCGCTAGCGCGATTGATTTGGTGATGAAGATAATATACATGCCAAAGCATATAGTTAGATGAGGAGGGCCTGATGGCAAGTCAGGAAGAGGAAGAAATAGAGGGTATAAGAGCAGTGGGAATGAGAATATTGAGGAAAACCAAGCCTCATTTCAAATTGACAAATTTGGTTTGGTGTGAATTTGGTTTGGTGTTTCCCGATGCCTCTCATTCCTATTGTTCTTAAGCCTTCCTTCCTCTTCTTTTTTTTTGCTTGTGTGATGGTTTTATGGAGAACACTAGGGACATCCATCGCAGGTTCTTGGATCACCTTTACATTACAGATTCTACTAGTTACTAGTATGAGTGCATAATGGCATTCAATTGACAAATTTCAAAGACTATAGACGGTTGGCTTTAGAAATCGCCACTAAGATCAACATGTGATTATTGTGTATCGAATTTATATTGAGCATGTCCATGATTGACAAGAAAATCTCATTCTTTTTTACCTTTGAGCTTTGACATTCTGAGTTCTGCAAAATCAATATGGAAATAGTTCCCAATAATTTCAAGCTTCTCACCCACTCTGAAACGCCAAGCAAGGGAGAAGTCCTTCTAGACTGGAGTTGTATAGCTTTGGTTTTTGTGTACAATTTCAGAGACAAAATAGTTTTGCTTCCTAGTGATTTTCACATTGTTTGAACTAGCCGCTTCCCTAGTTAGTTAGTTAGTTAGTTTTGTCTAAGATAGGTCTTTGAATATATTTTTCTCCTTCGTTTTTCATGCTGCCCCTCCCTCTCCTGATCTGCCCCCGGGCGTGTAATTAAATCTCTTCTGTAAAATTGTAAATGTGTCTCTAATGCAATAAAGTTCAGGCAACCCCCGTGGTTGCCGTTGTTTTCCTCAAAAAAAATAAACATTGTTTGAACTGTGTCTACTTTTAAGCCTAAGGTGGCCGTCTGCTTTTTAAAGGAAATTAAACGTTGGTGCAGCTTGCACTTTCCAATCTTTTCTTATTATTAACCAATCTGGATATTTCAAAAAAGAAAAAGGTGACGACCACACTTCTCTTATTATTTCCCCTTGCTTCTTCCATGTGCTATACTACCTACACAAGTACAAATTACAATAGATATATGTAACACGTCCCACTATCATCGTACATCCAGTGATGTAGAGTCCGGATATTGTTATCCATTATCTAAAAAAATATGTCCTATGGTGCAGTGCTCATAACTCATGCACATGGCCAGGTCATTCACTAGTCATTGGACTCGGTACAACACTACTGGAGGGAGAGGTCCAAATATACCGCTCTCTATATATATATGTCCTAGGCTATAGACGAGTAGACTTAGATGAAGTTACAAAGTTGAGGCCTATAGAAGGGTGATCCAGGAAAAGGAAGAAAGTTTCTAAGAGCACTAGGAATAGGAACATGAAGGAAAGCATTATTGTGTATATGGAGATTTGGTTTAATGTTTTCCTGATGCCTCCTATTCCTAAGGCTCTTAGTTTCTCCTTCCCTTTCCTTTTGGCTTGCAAGATTAATGTTAACCACATCAAACGAGAGATATTAATTTATTAGATGGAATGGGATACACTGTGTTGGTTGCAAGCAAGGAAGAGGAAGAATGAGAGGGCATGAGAGTAGTGGGAATGGGAACATGGAGGAAAGCCAAATCCGTTGGTATCTCCTCCAGCAATGGAGGGTGTTTGATCTGGTTTGGTCTTTCCCGGTGCCTCCCATTCCTATTACTCTCAAGCACTCCTTCCTCATCCTTTTGCTTACACTTGTTTTATACACGAAAACGAAAAGAAGAATTGTTCAAACACCTTAGGCCTCTATGAACGTTTTGTAGTTGCAGGCTTAGTGAGTCAGGAAGAGGTAGAAAGAGAGCCTAAGAGTAGTGGGAGTGGGAACATGATGGAGCCTAATGTGCTTTCCAATGCCTCCCATTCCTATTATTTTTAAGCACTCCCTTCCTCTTTGTTCACGGTGAAGCTAAAGTTCATATACATATCGTATTTGCATGGTGACATCAATGGTGAGGTTGCCTGTTTTCCGCAGCCCATAGCCGGCTGCCCCACCCTGCGCCAAGGCTCTTTGTTCACGGTGAAGCTAAAGTTCATATACATATCGTATTTGCATGGTGACATCAATGGTGAGGTTGCCTGTTTTCCGCAGCCCATAGCGGCCTAGCTCCAACCTCGGGTCCTCCAGCTTCTACTCTGTGCTCAAAGTGCCTAGCTAGCTTTACTAGACTTTATTTTGGTGATGGATGGAGGAGCAAATGAAAACACTGTGGGTGGGGGAGTAGATAACACTAGAGATGTAATTGGTTCAAACAACGGCACTGCCACTCCAATTAGGCAAACAACTTCAATTCCACTGAGGAAAAAGCGCTATAAGAAACTAGGTATTACCAAATGTGTGGTTGATTATTTGATTTTATTACTTATACTCAATTAGTCATAGAGTTTGATTACTGATTATCTGATTCAGTTTATTAACTATGCAGATTTGAAAAGCTCTTTGATAGTAGTAGCAGTAGAAACTCAGCAGTGGTAGTAACATCTTGATTCTCATTGGTTGTTTGTACAACTTTCGTCCTTAACATATATGTACATGTTGTTGTCGATTAGCTAAAATTTTATACAAGTTCACCCTATATATGTCATTCTCTCGGACTGGATTCATCACTATCATCCGTTGACCACGAGATCCTGTTGAGACCTGAGTGGTCTGAGAAGGAGGCACCATACTTCGCGGCTGAAGATGCACAACAGAAAATTGCTGAAAGGCAAGTAGCGACTGAGAGTGAGTCAACTTGTCATTGCTGCACTGAATAGTAGACGCTTGACACCAAGCCATGTTCATGTGAAAACCCGATGCAAGCTACGGTGTTTCTCGATGACTCTCATTCCTATTGCTTTTAGTTGCTCTTTGCTTTTCCTTTTGGGTTGTGCGATTACCTTAGCAGAGAAACAAATACAGAGAGTTATTGAAGCTGAGATGGTAAGGGAAAGTGCAGAGAACAAATGAGAGCAAAGGGCGCAGGACATGGCATCATCTCAACCCATGTACACACTTTAATATATACTAGTCTCTTGCGCGCGCCCATGCGCGCGGGGACTGACCGGCTGTGTCGCAGCCTCGCAGGCCGTTGGTTGGTGGATCAACTTTGCACGGAACTTTTTTTTTTTGTGAAATAATCAATGTCCATGAACCATCAGCGTCGGAAAAGAGTAAAAACACCCAGAATAAGGCACTGCATGGCCCAAACTATTTTTGGCAGGGTACAATGCGTGCATAGCAAATTACAAAAGCAACATCGCAAGTACACAAACATAGATCTGGCTGGCTTCATCTGGACTCTCAAGAACGGCAATAAACTGAGCACGCATGTTTTGCAGATCGTGTGATAGCTTGCTGACGATGGACGCCAAACCTTCATCCAAGGCAGCATTCATGGCGTGACGGCGTGATTTCTTTTTGGTGATGGGATATCTGCTGCGGCGGCAAGAAGAAGTGCCAAGCCGGCGGGAAGCATCCTGACAAAATATGCGTCAAAAGAGCATAGGAAGCCATGCAGTTTTCTGTAGTTTGCAAGAGCAGCGTCTGTGAGTTTCTTTGCTTTGAATTCAAATAACATTGACCATGATTCTGGGAAACATTCTCGGCTTTGTAATCGTCTACTGTGATTAGTTTTCCCTCTTCAAGATATTTCACAACCGCACTATAGGCACTCTGGATGGATAGTGTTTTGGTGGGTACAGGCTTTCCAGCAAACTCTCTTGTTTTCTTCTCGTACGTTTCTTTGGAGAGGACATTGGCAATATTCACTTTTATCATGTACATGTCGCCATAGATCTGGATGGTCTCTCTTCCTCGATGGTTAGCTTTAGCTCCTTAGCTGCAAGAGCAAAGATCCCCTTCTTGTCCACTCTAAGAATGGCTGGAACCTAGATAGTATTTGGAGAGGTAAGAAAAGAAAAAAAAAGGTTAGAGAAGAGGGGACTGCGGACCAAGATCAGAGAAGGCAGTACAGGAACGAAGAAAGATCGTGTACCTTTGGACGCCAGTCTTCATCCTCGGTGAAGACATCAGGATACAGACGAAGCAGGCACGAGACGCCGGCGAGCCAAGCTCACCACGAGCCAGCGAACGTCCCGCAGCACCGTATGCAGCCCTGGCGCAGATGGAGCACCCGCCGCCACAGATCTGACACCTGGTGGACACCCCCGCAGCACCCTACAGAGGCGGCGCGCCGCAGCGCGATCACCGCCAGCACGAGAGGAGCGATCAAGAGGAGCCGACACCAGCTAAACGCAGCAAAAGGAGAGGAAAGGACCACCGGCGGCGCTCACCTTGGAGGAACGGCGAAACGGAATGGGAGAAAGAAAAGAGTTGCTAGCGATTCCTGTTTTTATCCCTATCCCACCAGGGCTGACAGACCCGAACGCATCGAGCAGCCGCACCACTCTCGCTGAGACACGGGCCCCAGAGTACAGAATGCGGTGGACCCCAGCAAGCAGTGCCTCCAGGGCAGGAACGGGTGCACAGAGACAGTGCCCAACAGTCACTCGAAGAGTCCGGCGTAAAGCACAATTCTCAGCTGCTACTGCACTTGGGCCCGGACGAAGTCAACCAGCCACGGTTCGACAACCAGCACTGGCGGCCAATGGACGCTCGACAACATCCTACCGGTTGTACCTCAGTTTTACCAGCCCGGTGGAACTCGCTTTCACCCACCGATGGTCAACCATTTGGAGAACCGGTGGATCCAAAATCACACGAACCAAATCTTTTTTACTACCGTGGCCACCGTGAGGCGCAGCGTGGCCTTACGTTCTAGTATCTTTAAATGATGTCTTTGTTATCCGTAATGATTTCAAACTTAAGTTAGACGATGGATACAATTAAATAATCAAACTTATTAACAACATAATGGTACTACTGTCTCATGGAATGGATCCATACATCCGCCACCAACTTTGTGCTATGACTTTAGTGCAAAAGGAAATAGAAAAAGAGGACAAAGATGCTACACACACGTGACGTCAACACTGTATCTGACCCTGCAGATCACTTTCTATAGTACAAACATTAACAGGTAGCTGCCCTGGAAAATAATTTGAAATAACAAGCTGTTCCTTAGGGGTTCATAGATGCATAGTTAGATGGACAAAATGCTCCTGATGAGTTAGTAAGAAGCGAACATGGTAAGAAATTATAGCCTTCAGCTCCAAAAATCTGTCTCAAGTGAACAGAGAATGTTTGATGCCTTTGAAGTTTGAATAGATGCAAGCATAGCTAGGACTAACACATGATGAGCGCTCGACCAAGAAAAGCTGATTTTATTTCTAAACTTTTCGATTCAAAGTTGATTTTAGTTTACAGTACAGTCACTGATTGTCAGTTTGTAATACTTGATTTTTGAAGAAGCGAGCCTTTGTCCTTAGTGCACTTTACTAATTCGACCACTTGATTACAACAGATCCAGACGATTAATGTCCAGATTTACTTCTACAGAACTTGAGTCTTCCGTTTCTGGAATTAAGCAAGTACCTGAACAAATGTTGAGTTCTTACGGGAGATAAAGTCCAATCTGGATTTAAGAATTAAAGTAAATGCCCGCAAATACAATTTTTGCTACAATTCCGTTCCCTGAATTCACAGCCTAGACCAATTGACAATCATGAATGCGTCTCTTTAAAGTTAAGATATGGCACAACTAACATGAGTATCTGATATCTCCAATATTTATGCTTCCTGCATGTGTTCTTCACTGAATCAATGCCAATATCGATTTCATGCATGATCTCACATTCATGGATAGTCTGCTATGCAAAATTACACGTACATCCATCAATGGCCGGTTGGTGCACGCTGTGTCTATATATTACTTGAGACTTGAGGCATGAGTGGTTCCACTACAAAAGCTTCTCCAGTTTTCTATCTCAGAATTTGTGAGCATGGAAGAGGAAAGAGAGATCCTAAGAGCAATAGGAAATGGGAACATGAAGGAATGCGTAATGTCCTAATTTCTTCTCTGTAGAGTTGAGATGGAGATTTAACTTGTCGTGTTCCTGATGCCTCCCGTTCCTATGGTTGTTAGGTCCACCTTCCTCTTCCTGCTTTCCCATACCAAACTAAGCACATATTCAGATGATGAGGGCCTGATGGCAAGTCAGGAAGAGGAAGAAACAGAGGGCATAAGAGCAGTGGGAATGAGAATATTGAGGAAAACTAAGCCTGATTTCCTCCTAGTTATGGGGTGGGAATTTAGTTTGGTGTTTCCCGATGCCTCTCATTCCTATTGTTCTTAAGCCTTCCTTCCTCTTCTTTTGGCTTGTGTGATGGTTTTACAGAGAAAACAGGAACATCCATCACAAGGTCTTGGATCACCTTTCTGCTACAGATTCTACTAGTTACTAGTACGAGTGCATAGTGGCAACTAGAACTTTGAACAATGTTGCACTAAGAGGTAGGGAGTATATGCTGGGTAGTAAATTATCAAGGAAGAAACAAACACCAATTAGGATTTAAAAAGGATTCTACTAGTTAGATGGGAACACGGTGGCTCTGTTTCTGTCAAGCCGAAGGCTGAAACCATGGTCATGAGAGGCAACAGATTAAACATGCACATTTTGTGACATTAAATTGGTACCAGAAATCATAGACAGCCCGGATGGAGATGAACTGCATGCAAAACATGAACACTTCACTCAGCACACAAACTATATATGTCATCTTTTAGGGAAGTAATTCATAGACTTATTTTTTGAAATAAAATAGAAAGTTGCCTGCAAAAATGACTTAGTTGATGAACCGAGACAACCATGGCCAAAACATATATATATTGTGGATGGAGCACAGCGACCATCTGTATATTAGGAACAGTCAAACAGGTAATGGTAGCAGGGGAAGATCTACCTGCAATGAAACGATAATCTCAAACGTTGCTTGTGCAATCTCCACTGGACTTTGGGAGGCATGAACAGATGTTTCTATAGTTGAAATGAATACGTGTTGACTTACACAACTATAAAAAGATTTTATTGGTTTCCTGTGCATAACCAACAGCCGTCTATATAATAAATAGACTATTTGTACTAACGGCTTTATTAAGCAACTGCCACTATAAATAAGCATTCTCTTTTTTTCTTGAATATGCATGATAGCTGTGTATCTTTGTATTGCGAAATGAAAACCAACAAAGATCACCACCTCACTCCGGGCCAAGCTGTGAAGATGAGAAATATATGTTACAAAACTAACTTTTAGAAAAGAAAACACTCTGATCCTTGACCAAACAGGACAATCTCACAAGCAAAGGCTAATTTAACCAAGTTTGTCACCGTGACCAAGGCCAAGAACATGCAGGACACCACAAATTATGCTCATCTTTGAACGGTGGATGCTTAACAAATCTCCCACTAGAAATACCTCTACTTCTAGAGACATTTGTTTTCAGACGACTAGCACTAAACATCCATTTCTAGAGTTTGTTTCTATTTTATCGAAGAACATTTCTAGAATTTGTTTCTAGATGACACGTATACAAATTGAATTGATAACTTTTTCATAAGAACACTATTGGAATTGTGTATATAAAATTAATTAAATATTACCAATGGACAATCTTGGAGATTGTGAAAGGCCAACGACACGGTGGTACCAGTGGTTACAAGTTGACCTGTTGGCCATTCGTACTATCCCATATTAAAAGTTGTTTCAAGATGAACTATATATAAAAATTATAGAGCTTGACGAGATCTACAACTTTGTAGTTGATTTTTTCTCAATTAAGATCATTTATGCACCTAAATATTCATTTAGAAGTTCACAGAAGTATTTTCAAATGACAATTTTTGATACTGTTTTCAGAGGTCTGAAAAATCATTTCTATAGATGGTTAGCTTAATTAAGAAGACAGCTATTAACATGTGTTTTGAATTTGTAATTTTATATTGAATATGTCTATGACTGACGAGAAAAATCACGGTGATTTTTACCTTTAAGTTTTGGTATTCTGAGTTCTAAAAGATGAATTTGAAAAATAGTTCGCCATAATTTCAACAGCAAATTCTAACCCACTCTGAAACACCGAGCAGCCAGAAGTGCTTCTTCTACTGGAGTTCTATATAGCTTTGCTTTTGCATGTAATTTGAGAGGCAAAGTACTTGTGTTTCCTACTGATTTTGTACGTTGTCTACTTCAATACCAGAAAGTAGTGTAGACAAGAGTACCATAATTAATTATTAAAAGGTGACGACCACACTTTTTGTTTAGTACTCCCTTGCCTCTTTCATGTGCTATGGAGTACATTACTGCCACATGTACCATATAGATGTAACATGGTCCCACTATCATCAACTGCTATATGTCCTCTGGTACAATGCTCTATTTCATGCACATGGCAAGTTCATTACTAGGCATTGGATTAGGTACAGACAGGTCTATATATACCGCTCTATACATGTGTCCTAGTCCTATTGAGAGTAGAGTTAGATGAATGTTACAAATTGGGGCCTAGAGGGTGAGCCAGGAAAAGGAAGAAATGTTTCTAAGAGCACTAGGAATAGGAACATGAAGGAAAGCATTACTGTATATAGAGATTTGGTTCAATGTTTTCCTGATGCCTCCTATTCCTAAGGCTCTTAGGTTCTCCTTCCCTTTCCTTTTGGCTTGCGAGATTAATGTTACTGAGATAAAAACAGAGAGATATTTATTAGATGGGATACATTGTGGTGTTGGCTGCAAGCAAGGAAGAGGAAGAATGAGAGGGCCTGAGAGCAGTGGGAATGGGAACATGGAGGAAAGCCAAATTTGTTGGTATCTCCTCCAGCAATGGAGGGTGTTGATCTGGTTTGGTCTTTCCCGGTGCCTCCCATTCCTATTACTCTCAAGCACTCCTTCCTCATCCTTTTGCTTACACTTGTTTCGTACACGAAACCAAAAGAGAATTGTTCAAACAGCCCAGGCCTCTATGAACGTTTTGTAGTTGGAGGCATAGTGAGTCGGGAAGAGGAAAGAGAGCTTAAGAGTAGTGGGAGTGGGAACATGATGGAAAGCCAACGTGTTTGTTTCCTCTAACCATGGTGGGCGCCTAAGCTGCTTTCCGATGCCTCCCATTCCTATTATTCTTAAGCAACTCCTTCCTCTTCCTTTTTGGCTCGCGTATTACATATTTGCATGGTGATAGAGCACAATTGTGAGGCTGGAAAAGGAAGAGATGAGGGTCAAAGAGCAACCGGCATGGGAACATGCAGGAAAGCTTAAGCTATGGTAAACTCCAGGATCTGGCCAGGTGGGATCATGCACGCTTCAAGCTTTCCTAATGCCTCCCATGCCTATTGTTCTTGGTCCTCCTTCCTTTTCCTTTTGGCTCACAGATCATCACAAGGTACTCAAGTATTTCTTTGGAGGCTTGTGCCTTGTGGCATCTATGGTTGATTTGGACCCTTTAGGGATAATTTAAAATCAATTGGGGGTGGTCTTTTTGCATTAGTTAAGTTTTTAATAGCTAAAGGTGATTGATTGAATAATTGTAGTAACAAAACAACTTTGGGCTATTATGTGGACACTTGCAACCTGAAAGCTATGCGGTTAGCATATATATAATTATATGTACTAAGAAATCAACACATTCATGAGTACAAAATTTTAGTGACCACATGGAACACATTCATCATTAGTTTGTCCCGGACCATGAGCCGCAATAGTTAATATATCAACAGGAAAATGATTTGACGTAGAGTTGGAGTCTTAAGCAGAAAGCATGGAACAAACAAAGTGCTACTACATAAAACAGAGTTACTTTGAGGGCTAAAATCGCCAAGAAAACTGGCTAAGCCGCCAAGAAAACAAACCTTGACTATTCACTATCAAGCAAATTCAGAGGATATGGGAAATTCTTTTCAGTGGCAGTTTTGGCACTCAAGGATCATTTCCTTGGAGGCTCCATGCCAAAGAAATTAGGGTGACATCTAATTTGCCAAAGCAACAAGAAAATATTTCAACCAACAAGTAATAAATAGCTTTCCTTGGAGGTTTAGGCAACCGCTGAGAAAATAGTTGATGGTTTGCACAATGCAGCATGTCACATATATTTAACTAAGCCAAATAGTTTTCAAAGTGTATAATTGGTGGCATATTACTATTGATGAACTAGAGGAATATATGTACAAGAAAACAATGGTTTTACTTTCACATGCAAATTACAATCAATCCCTAAGAAAGCTGGCAATTTCTTTTGGCAGTTTGGCAACAACACTAAAGAATATTAAATATTTTCTTGCATTGGAGGCTTCCAAGAACACCCAAGAAAAAGTGTAATTTCTTGACATTTGACAACAACACTCAAGAATATTAGCTATTTCCTTGGGGGCTTCGAAGAGCACCCAAGAGAATGTGTAATTTCCTTGGAGATTGAGTGTAACAGTCAAGGAAATCTCCATATTAGTTGGCAGTTACTAGAGACCTTCAAGGGTACCTTGGAGGTCAGCCCTCAAGGTGATGAACACGATGTAGATTATTTTTTAGAATGATTTGAATCCAACGAGACGTTGATTTAGTCCTCACTTGCTTCACAGTAACAAAATTAAAATCCTACATAGATTAGTGCCTGGAAACCTACTGCCTCCACAAAACTGCAGCAAGTATATATGTCTACACAATTTCACTTGCTAAATGAACAGAGTATGATGATTAATAATCTCCTATACACTAGTATCAATCAAAGGTGTATAGTTATTGAATGTCGTTCAGCTGGATTCCTTGTTCATCTAACTTTTCACATATTTATAATTTTATATACAGCTGAAAGCATCAAACCAGCGCATGCTGAAATGACATATATGGTGGTGTGGTGCTTGCATGCATGGAAAGAAAGTAACATGGTGTTCTCTGTTCTGATCTTTCATTGGGTCGGTCAATCCCTGTGTCATACACTAATGCTGCTCATGCTGCTCACATGGTCCATCACAACGCCGGCGTATTCGATGGCACCGCGGCTTCTGCTACAGACTGTAGGACAAGGCTGAATTCTGCTGCAGGACGGGGGTGCGAGGATTGGGCCACCTACAGCAGTCATAGAGTTGTCCTGTTGTCGGTTATTTATGCTATATTCAGTGGCGCTGTTTCAGAATTTGTAACTTTTGTGCGCCTAAGAAGATGCCTTTGTGTAATAAAACTTTCTTGTAATCCTTAATATAATGGCACCTAGTGCTCCTATGTGTTCGAGAGAGAGAAAAACAATATAGAAAAATGACACTTGATGAGGCGTTCTCGCATTGGGGATTATGGATAATATCTCATAACAGATGTTCTTTAAAATCATATTGCTTTGCTCTAATTTCTCAGATATACCCTACTGTCATAAATACAAAGTTTATTTGGTTGTGTGCAAACCTCTTGCATAGGCCAAAATAAAAAAATCTTTTTTCTAACAAATAAATCCAACAAATAACTCTGTACTACTTGACCTTTTTTTTTTTTTTTTTTTTTGAATTTTCACCGGGGGGAGGCGCCCCACCTGAATTATATTCAAGTGCCCTAAAATAGCTGATTACCTCGTTTTTGAGGAAAACGAGGCCAAACCCCGCCCAGTTAATTGTGGAAAACCGGACTAAAACCGCACAACGGCCTCGAATCGAGGCAAAGGTGTGGCTAAACCACAAAAAGAGACGACAACAACAACAACAAGCTCTCCAAAGATTGGAGAGAGAGGTGGCTAACCACAATTACAACAAAAGAAAGAGAGAACTTAGCCCAAACGAGAGAACTCTAGACGAGGCCGCAAGACGCCCACCGAACGCCGATCTGTGCCCCCGCCGAGCAGCATACTCGCCGCTATCACCATCGCCGTAGAGCCCTCCACCACTCCTCGTAGCTACGCCGCTCCACAGGGGTGGAAAGGGGACTAAGAGTGACGGCCGGGCCGGCGTTTAAGGATCGGCCGGACACAACGACCTCCCATCCAACCGGTGGCGACATCCACCAAAGACATCCGGGCCCACGCACCACCACCCAACGCCGCCACGGGAGGCATCCGTAGGGGATGGCGGCAGCGGTGGAAACACCACCCGGCATTTGATATTCCGGCACCACCGGGAGACCGCCGACGGAGCGTAGGCGCTAACGGAGGGCACTCGCCGACGCCGGCAACGCCAAACAACCGAGGCCAAGAGGGGCGACAACAACACGGAGAGAGCACACGGAGAAACACAAGACCACGGCACGAGCTGGACTTACTCTTCCACGTGGGCCCTCAAGAGGGTCACGACATCGAAGACGCCGCCGCCATCGGCTCTAGAGAACTAGAGCAAGGCTTTCGCCAGAGGAGATCGACAACACATCGGTCGAGAGTTGGGAGGAATCGCAAGAACCGAGCCTTGCACGGGCCGCCGGGTTCCCAAACTCATGAGCCGGTTCGCCGATTAAGAGGCCGGCGACGAGACCTTGCCGGCGCCGAGGACGCCGGTGGAGCCAAGGACGAGAGGCCGAGAAGAACACGCCGCCCACCGCCGGCAAGCTCCGGCCAAACCGCACGCGCGAAGCCCCGCGCAGAGACGAAACCGGCACGCCGCCGCTCGCCGCGCCTTGCTCGCGGCCGAATCGCACGCCCCCTTCTCCGCCGCCATCGCCCAAGCCAGCTTCGCGCAACATCGCGGTGTTGGGTCCGTGCCGCACGCGGGCAGGATGCCCACATCAATGCCGACAACCAAGCTCCGGCCGCCATGCCCGACCGCATCACGCGCGCCAGCCCGCAGCGCCCGAGTCCTCCCGCGCAGCCGCCCCAGCCCGAAAGACTAAGGTTGACCGAGGCGGGCCGACGGGACCCCAAGACACACCACACGCAGGAGCCCTCGAGGGGGAAGCCGGCCGCCGCCGCACCGCTGCACAAGCCGAAGACCGCCGAAGGAGCGTAAGAAGACGCCGAGGTGGCCGGAGCCGCTTGAAGGGAGGGCAGCGCCGCCGACGCAGCCTTCAACATCCGCCGCGCTTGAAGGAGGAGCAGCGCCGCACCGGCGGATCCGGAGGCGACCGAGGAGGATCCATGGCCGGGGGCCGGATCCGCTCGCCGGGCAAGTCATCGCCGCGGCGCCGCACCGGGCGCGCCGACGAGCCATCCCCGCCCCGCGCGGACGCCCCGGGCGAGCCCGGGAGAGGGAAAGCCCCGCCACCGCCATCCTAGAGGCCCGCGCTGGCTTCCCGGCGTTCTCCTCCGGCAGTGGCGAGGTGGAAGGGAAGGGGTCGGGCGGCTGGCGGCGGCGGCTAGGGTTGGCGCCGCCGGTCGCCAGGCGAGAGCGACCCGAGCAGCGAGTCCGCCCCGTCCGACCGGGCTTCAACACAAACGACCTTCCCAAAGAAATCAGGATTTTTCGACCTTTACCTTTTCACCAATTATATGGGCATGGGTGAAGACTTGACAGGTAAATGTCTCTCCCACCCCTTCCACCACCATCCTACATAAACATGTGTTGGGTGTTCTTATATGGGCTCTTCAGTCTACACTCTACAGCACAACACACAGATCTATATATACATCAGAGTACTGCTACAGTCTTTGTGAACAGTTCGTGTTTGTGATTGTGAAATTTGTTCACATTAAGGATTGAGCGTGAGGCAAGAGGAAGAGAGTCACTAAGAACCGTGGGAATAGGAACATAGAGGAAAGCGGCAGGTTCATTTTTCTCCTCTAGCATTGGAGGTAGAAATTTGCTTGTGTTTTCCTGATGCCTCCTATTCCTATGGATCTTAGGTACTCCTTCCTCTTTCTTTCATCTCACACAAGTACCTTATAAAAAAATTAAAAAAATGTAGGTTAAGACACAGAAAGGGTACCACTACCACCAATGCATTATACATAAACATAACTTAGTTGATGTATTGTGGTCTTCTACAGATCCATGATTAACTGATAGTTGATGGAAGTTCTCCATATAAAAACCAACTAAATGCTTTTTGTCTTAGTTTTGATTTCCTGTTAAACTGGGAAGACTTTGAAGCCATAACTGGGAGTACATGTTTGCATATGTATCCTATGATGACAATGTGTTTTCCCTAAAAGTACTACTCAAAGCCAAGAAGTAATTTTGCATCGCTTATTAAGTCAAGGATTAACTTGCCAAGCTGTCACCTGTTGTCCTCGCATTTGATTGGGCACATGCAAAAAAAAAAAAAAAAGAAAATCTCCAGGCATCATCACCACACTTGATCTTTATTATTAATATAGTAGATGTCACATAGCCCAATATATTAATGCCATTGAATGAAGTGTACTTTTGTGCACCATGCAGATGCTGTAGTAGGTGACTTTGTTCACTATTTAGTGCTTTTGCTCCCTGGGATTATATATGTGTGTGTGTTTCATAGCAATGCATGCATCCATTTCATTCTGAAATTTTTCGAGTCCTGGACCGTGAGAGTGGACCAGGAAGAGGAAGAAAGAGATAGTCTAAGAGCAATGGGAATGGGAACATGGAGGAAAGCATGTACACTTCCACAGCTGGAGGTGAATGTTGTATCTTGCTTTCCCAGTGCCTCCCATTCCTATCGTTCTTAGGTTCTCCTTCCTCTTCCATTTAGCTCACTCAGGTCCTTTAATAGTACATACAGATTTGACAGTTAGTAGGGAGAGTATGACCATTGGCTAGAGGGTGAGTTAGGAAGATGAAGAAAAAGAGCATCTAAGAGCGTTGGGCATGGGAACATGGAGGAAAGAATGAGCTATGATCGCCCTCTAGAATGAGGGTAAAGTTCCTTTTTCTTTCCCAATGCCTCCCATGCCTATTGTTCTTAGGTGTTCCTTCCTCTTCCTGGGAACTTGCCAAAATGCTTGCAATCAAGGAAACAAATAAATGACAAAAAAATATGTGGTTTCTAGATCTTAGTGGCCAAAAACTAGGACATTCTTGAGAGCATAGATCGCGGATAACGTGCAATATTAAACTTCATACACATGTCAAATCGTTCATTGGATCTGAGAAATTTCCATTTCCAATGGCCTATTATTAAATGATTTCTGTGAATTTAGATAACTATAATGTGGCCAATGATTTTTCTCTGAACTTAGCATTAATTAGCACAAAATGATACTAAAGATTAAGAAACTACCATACAGTGACTATATCATAGTTTTTGTAATAGAAGAAGAGTTTATCTAAAACAAATTGCATAAAAAGAAGAGCAAGAGCTGAACAAGCACTCACTTAGCCAGATTTCTACTACAGTTGACTTCTTTTTGGAGAACTGGATCCTTTCTCTCTTGTATCATCTAGAAGGATCACACTACAAGGGACAGCCAATCTCCAAGTCCGGCCAACATCGGACTTGGTATTCAGTGTTGTTAATATGCTTAGCTTTCACTTGTACGCAATGTAAACAAAGCTTGTATAACGGATGAAGGATCAAGTGTCTCTAAATTGAAAACATATTAGATAAAATATATGAGTATTGAGATGAATTCAAATGAGGTAGTTCATAAATTCAGATTTCAGATAAACCACAGGTCACTGAAGTACAAGTCTACACTGCACACACACACACACACACACAAGTTTATATAAATGTTGTTCATATATTTTGGGATAAGATCTTTATCACAGTGAAAAGGGGGAATAACCACGCTTGTACCACTCGTAGAGAGGCACCTGAGTTCTGCCAAAGATGCCGGCTTCAGCATATAGAGATAATAATAATCAACTTTTTGTATTAAGATACCTACGCCACATGTTAGCTACCTGATGTTCTCTTATATATATCTAAGTAAGGTCAATGTTTGACTATTGTTCTCATATGAGGATTGGTGTGCCGCAGTCTGGTTTGATGTTGATCAGATGGATTAAAAGACATTGACATGTACTCCTACTTTGACACAGATACTGAAGCTTCAGACATACACACATTCTTTGAGATGATACTCCAACTCTTATACAAGGGGAAGCACCTAATCCTAATGCATCTTTTCCTTCTATATTAATATATATTAACCAGTTATTAACCAGTGGAGGGCTACGCCTCCTGTTTCCTCAAAAAAAAATTGAGAGAGAGTTGAGAATAAAACAGAAATGGAGATGTAAATAGATGTAAAATGATATACCAAACGGTGAGGTGAACATGAAAGTTGAGTCCTTTGTTACTCCGGCTCCATTTTGACTCACGCCTTCTGAAATTGTTGAGAGACAGATACAAACAGAACAAAAAGTTCAGTTGACATAGAATGATCAGGATGCAGTTTGTCTCGTATTCTGATGCACATCTATTTTACTGATTGGCACACATATGATGGTATGACCCAATATCAAGGCAGTGCATCACAGTGAGATTTAGCATACATGCATCAGGCTGAAATCAATACATTCATGCTAAATCAACATTAAAATTGAATTCATGAAGAATAAATGTAAGAGTAGAAAATAGTCCTCTAGGAGATTGTGATCATCAGTTAGTGACAATGTTTGTGTTCATCACAAAAATGTGAAATTAATGGTCTGGTTCAAAGTTTGCTTTTTCTTTTTTTTACTTTGAATAATTTTCAATCTGCCTGTCATTTTCGTGCCACTTATACATGAATATAAATGTGTTTTTCTTGTATATGTGAATTCCTAAAATATTCGTGGCCTCATGGGAGCATATCAAGGTAGCATATATCGCATAGAGCACTACTAGTCTAAGTTAGTAATGTCTTGTTTCTAATGATCTTCAATCGCATGCACTGATCTCTCTCATTCTTTGAAAAAATGAATGAACCACAGTTTGTTTTTCTCTTGTGCTGTAGTTGCATTGATTAGTCTCAAGGACTTAGCTGTTGGCCTTCTAGAAATATCAAGGAATAAGATGTAATAATCCCATGTCTACAAATGTGTCACCTATCATTTTTACCAATAGATGCTTCCAGGCCCACTTTCATTGAATAGAATGTGCAGCAGTATACCTTGCTGTAGCAAGTAGGTGCATACACTTATTTCCCCTCACATGGATTTTGTATGGTCTGAGGTACTGAGACCTTATATATACCACAGAATACCATAGCCTTCATCAGTTCAGTCTCTCTATTCTTGTTGTACTAGGCCCGTAAGCCAGGAAGAGGAAGAAAGAGAATATCTAAGAGCGGTGGGAATGGGAACATGGAGGAAAGCATGAAAACGATTGGATACAGACATTTGTCTCAATGTTTTCCTGATGCCTCCCATTCCTACAGTTCTTAGGCGCTCCTTCCTCTTCCTTTGGCCTGCAAAATTGTTCCAGTCAAGGAAACAAATGCCAAAGTGAAGGATTAAATGATGAGATAAGAGTGGGGAACCAAGGAAGTGGAAGAAAGAGAATGTCTAAGAGCAGTGGGAATGAGAACATGAAGGAAAGCATGAACTATGTTTTTTTCTGAATGTTTTCCTGTTGCCTCTCATTCCTACGGTTCTTAGGTTCTCCTTCCTCTTCCTTTGGCCTCTGAAATTAGTGCTAGTGAAGAAAACAATATACACCCACATAAGTTTAGATTGTAAGGCCTTGAGAGTGAGTCATGAAGAGGAAGAAACGAGTGTCTAAGAGCAGTGGGCATGGGAACATGGAGGAAAGCCAAACTTTTTTCTTTACCTCTACAACTAGGGGTGGATATTAGTTTAGTGTTTCCCAATGCCTCCCATGCCTATTGCTCTTAGTTACTCCTTCCCCTTCGTTTTGGCTTACTTAACTGTTTTAGTAGATTAACACAACAAAGAACCTAAGAATACATGCACTGGAAACGTAGGGGGAAGCCTATAACAATATTTCCTCACTAGAATAAGCAATCATATTTTTTAGTACTTTTCAGATGCATCTCATGACTAGTGTTCTTCAGTGCTCCTCTTTTTCTCCCCCACCTTCCGGCTCATTGTTGACAAATAGAACACAACAGATAAACTACATGGTTGCAGTTGGTCATGGTACCGTTAAATTTAGAGCATATGACTAATGTAAATTAAATAACGAACTAGATGTAGGCATCAAACTTCCCAGGAATTGGTCCTGACTATTCATTTAGTTAATTTAAGAATAATTGTAGAACTTTTTAGATATTAAAGTAAGGTAAGGCTGCTAGTTGAATGCGCCTTCGGCGGTTGCATTCTGCCAAAGGTACATGCACTAGTATAGGCATAAAAATCAAATCAACTTATATATCTATCAATATACCTATTTTTCTACATGTAAGTTACCTTATACTTTAATACAAGTTCACGTTTGTGACTCTTTGGTTCATATGAAGATTGATTTGTGGACTATAGGGATTTGATGCCCATCTGATGGATTCAAAGGCAGTGACACGTACTTAGACAAATATCTCAAATCTGGGAAGTTTAAAACTAACACACACATATACTTTCATCTAATACAAGGTAGATCAAACAACGTATGCATAATACGTCCACACAATAAAAATTAGAACAGAAGGAACATCTAGATTTCAGTAAAACTATATACAGAAGCCCATGAAAAATAAGTCATTCATAGACAGAGCCCTTATTGACACAAATTACAAAATGAGTTAACACCCAGTGACACACAAAAACAGAATTCCCAAACTCTTGCAATTTAAACTTACTACATGGTAAATCATCACTTATATGTTCCTAGATTATTCATAAGCCCGTGGATTATCATGCCCACATATATTGCACAGTGTAGAACCTTCATTCTAGATTTTTTTTCTTAGTTCTAGCAATCTTCAGCTCCATGCACCTACTTTCTCTTAAAAAAACTAAATTAAACCATAGTCCCCTTTTTCTTGCCAATGTTGTAATACCTTTCTAAAAATCAGGACTTGCCTGTTGACATATTAGATGTGCATATGGAAAAGATGTCCTATACACTTTTATTGAATGATAGGAATGATGATGTGCGATGGAGTAGGTGTACCCACAGCTTTCACTCATAAGTCACAAGAACAGTAGACCACTGCACCACAGGTATTATATATAGCACCTGAATGTTTTAGGCATTGTACATATATACAGCAGTTCAACTTCTTATCTGAGTTGTCTTAGACCTAGGCAAGCCGGGAAGAGGGAGAAAGAGTCTGTCTAAGAGCAGTGGGAATGGGAACATAGAGGAAAGCATATCAGCTGGATGCACCTCCAAAATTGGAAGTGGCCATTTGTCTCATTGCTTTCCTGGTGCCTCCCATTCCTATTGTTCTTAGATGTTCCTTCCTATTCCTTTGTCTTGTAACCACTAAAATATACATATGTGGGCTCAGGAGCTGGGGTCCTAAAAGTATGGGAAGGGGAAGAAACGGGTGTCTAAGAGCATTGAGTTTGGGAACATCGGGAAAGTCACATATTTTTTTCTTCTCTTCTGTAGTTCTGGAACCAGGGGTGTTTTGTTATTTCCCAATGCCTCCCAAGCATATTGTTCTTAGTTTCTCCTTCCCTTTCCTTTTGGCTTACATGACTGTTTCAGTAGATAAAACAAAACGAATGCACACATGAACACATTTTGTGAAGAGAAGGAAACAAAGAACCTAAGTCCATGGAAACATTGAGGAAAACCTGTGCAATCATCCTTTCTACACTAAGGGGTCGAGTCGAGATTTTTTTTTTTCAGTGCTTTTCCAATGGAATTAGCACAATCATTGTTGGCAAATAAAACAAAAATACAATCCATACTCCGGTTGGTAGTGGTATCTTGGCTTTGCAATTCACACAAGGTATTTCTCCTTTATCTAAAGAAATTGGCCAACCTCATGCTTTTAAAAAAACACAAGGTAAAGTCATGAGTAATGTGCAATAGCTCACTAATGTAGACATCAAAATTGCCCAAGAATGGGATCCTAATTCCAAATAGGTTAAAAAAAACTTAACACTACAGGCAGAACAGTGTGGTGATTCAACCTAAGCCACATCCTTGATGAACACAATCCCATCGTGAACTGAAATCCAAAGTGTCAGACAGGGGTGGACCTGCCTTGATTCAAGGCCATTCATCTATGCCAAAAAATTTGGCACATAAGCAAACAAATAATGTATGTGCAGCCACTGTTCATCTAAAGAAGGCTTAGTTTGATTCATTTCCTGTCCTCCATACCCTACATCTTATGCAGTGTCCATCCACCAATGACCTAGGCTGCTTAAATCTCGATTCCATCACCACCTCCTTGCTCCATCATCTGAGGACAAGAGCTGGAGGCACACAATTATATGCAAGAGGAGGTGCTGTTCTGGACACATAGAATCTGCTTCCGATTTGCATCCACAAAATGTTTCAGGACTAACTCAACATATGCTACTGATCTGCTGAAGAAAGTTTTCCCATCTCCCAATTCTCTTCAGCAATACTAACGAATATATTCTCATAGTAGCTTCCTCAACTATGAAAATTGGTAGTAGCAAACTAATAATACTGAACTCTATGGAATTTGGACTGCTTACGTCCATTGTAGGATTATAAAAACAAATATACATGTAGGTTAAGAATAAATATTTAGACTGCACTACTGAAGTCCCGAAGTTAAATATACTGGACATATTTAACTACTAGTAAAACGTGCCCGTGCGTTGCAACGGGAGAAAATGTTAGACATCAATAAGAAAAGAGTATCTGGAGTGTTCCATGTCTATTAATATTTTAACTTTTTAAATTTTCCAAGCTAATTAATTCTTTGTTTTTATGGATTTCTTAAAGTCCAAGTTTATAAAACTCCTTTAAAAAAACTGTGGTTTTTAGAGTACTGAATTAGAAGAGTCCTTAATGGAGTTATTGATATTTTTATAACGAGTTGAGACGAGCAAATTCAAGCTGGATTAGGTGCCATATCCTCGGTGCATGGGCCATATCGATTTAGATCTCGTCCAGGTTTGAGTCCTTGGCTCAAGTGGATTCAAGCTTCGGGAAGGTACATGCATACACGCATGAGATGTAGGCACGACATGCACATGCTCATTCAGTATTGTGAGTAGTAGTGCTTCTTCGATCCATACTTCATGCAATCCAAAGTGGAGAAGAGGAATTCTTGGATCCGTTTGTCGGCTCATTGGATCCACCCAAATCTATACTGATTTTAATTTTTTTTTTGTGAATCGGGCCACCAGATCCTGGTCCGTTGGCGCACTCTGGGGGGTGCTATTCTTGTTCGCTGGCGGCTGCGTTCCCTACTTCCCTCATGAGCCTTTTTCATGGATACCATTATAAAAAGTCGTGTTCTCATTCTCATAGATACCCCTAAAAAAGTGGGTTTTCACAGTTAACATCGACACTTTAGAGTCTTTCGTGTGTGCCACTCCGTCTGATTGCAGTTAGATTTCCTCCGTTTGAGCTCCTGACATGCGGGCCCGGCAAGGCAAAATGACCACCGATGCCCTTGGCGCTTCCTTCTCTCACCTGGTCCCACATGTCATGCGAGAGAACACCGCGCTCCACCTCCACCCCTTCGCGGCTGGCCGCCGAGCTCCAGCGCCATACCGCGCGCCACGGCGCTCCCGGCCCCGCCGCGTCTCGGCTCCTTCACGTCTTCCACCCAAGCGGTGATGGCGGAGTGCGCTCGTGCTCGCGCCGTGGAGATCCATCCGGAGGAGCTTCGCCCACGAACGCTCGCCGTGGCGATCGGACGGACCCGCGCAGCGACGGTGAGGCGGAGGAGGCGGAGCCGCGGTCGGCTAAGTCCGCCCCCGCCACCGGAGGGAGGTGCTCGAAGTGCGCGCGACGGTGGTGCTACGGCACGCCGAGGCCGGGACCAGCAGCTTGATGGCGACGACACGCCGCGATCGGGCTCATGGCGGACAGCGCCGCCGACGCGCGCCACGAAATGGCACACGCGTGCTCCATCCACACCGTCCCACCGGGCGCCGCTCCCGATCGCGCCGCGACGCTCCATCTCGCCGAGCGGCGGCGGGGTTCGCCGTTGCGGAGCCGGGGCCGAGGTCGGCGGGGTGGGCACGCCGAGCGACGCTGGCACCGACAGAGACCCCGACGACGATGTGGGCGACGGCCAGAGGACGACAGAGAGGGCGGGCCCGGGGAGGGAAGGAGCTGGGAAGAGAGGCCGGGGCCCCGGGGAGGGAAGGAGCTGGGAAGGAGAGGCCGGCCGGGGTTGGGGCAGGGATGGAGCTGACAGGTGGGGTCCCGCTTGCCGGTGAAAGAGAAGAAGGTGAGGAGAAATAATAGAAGGGCAATCTGGTCATTTGCCACCGTCGGGCCCACATGTCGGGAGCTCAAACGGCGAAACCTAACACCGAATCCGGACGGAATGGCATCCACGAAAGACTCTAAAATGTCGATGTTAACCGTGAAAGCCACATTTTTAGGGGTATCTATGAGAACGGGATTTTTATAATAGTATACAACCCTTCTTGGCTGAGACACTCGATCTTTGCAATCCGAACTCGAAGTGTAGAGAGTTGTCGCCTCTTCCAATGTCACGCTGAGGCCCTCATCAACACCACCTACCGGATTCGAGTTGTATTTGGATTTGACAAGGAATCGTATAGATATACGTTCTTTTACATGGGCTTTCCTATAGTACGGTATAGATACAGAAGAGGTGGTGAAAAAAAGTGGCAGAAATTTTTTCTCTCTTTATTAGTAGGTATAGATATAGATTTGAGTCTGTGTTTATATTAATTTCTTTATGCATAATGAACTCTTTTATTGTAAAATCTTTGAACATGTTTCTATTAAACCCTTCGTGCTACCTCAGTGTTCGAATGCCCACTTGCCCAGCCAAAAAAAATTCTCGATCCGCCACCGGCGTGCGGCGTCAGAGATAAACATTTCAAGACTCAAAAAAAAAAATCACAGTAGTCACTGCATTTCTACAAGCAAGAGAGGACACTCACCGAACCAGCCCAGCATACGCCTTCTCTATATGGATATCCGGAGCAGAGGCGGCGGACCATCGAGGCCTCGACGTCGCCACCCCCGTTTGGCGCGAGCTGTAGCTGAGCTGCCCGTTCTGCCCTCCGCTCCAGGAATGCACGAGCTGAGCTCTAGGTCGCCGAACCTGAGAGGACCCCGCCTGTCTCGGTCCTCCGGCTTCACGGTTTCAGAGCTGGCGGTGGCCGGCGGTTGGAACCGGACGCGGCGAGATTGCGCTGGCCGTCTCGGTCCTCCAAAGCGTTATGTGTCAGCGAGCATGTGGGCCTATCAGATTTCGTGGGCCTTGCTTTCATGCCTTGTGATCCGACGAACTTTGGGCTTGGGCTGGCCTCTAGCGAATGACGAGAACGCTCGCACGCTCGCAGCGTCCTGCTCGACGTCCGGGCCTATATCGGCGCCAGCAAGAACGCCTCCACCGCAAGATCAAAGACGTTCATGAGGATTCTGAAATAAATTGATTTTCTATTATACGTTTTTTCTGTGATTTACTATGCAATTTCAAAATTTTCAGCCAATTTATTCTTAAAAGAAAGGAACAATTTTTTTAGCAAAACCACCTTAATTAGAAGGACTGTACACATTACACACACCATTAGGTGGATTCAAGATCAAACATACCGCCCTACACGGGCATGGATCAAGCTACGAGCTATTCTATGAGCATCGGTGTTTTAGTCCTTATGCTCATGTACAAACTCGACACTACTGAAAGCTTTCTTCTTTGCATTGATCTCTAAATAATCTATCTATAGATCGTGAGCTCACCTAGTCGAATACTCTTCACCACGTAAAAATATAATAACAAATAAGGGAAAATAGCGTCGGGCCAATTTCGACCCACTAAGACCTAGGTAATTAGTGGTAGGCCGGCCCGTAAAAATGGCCTGGATTGTGAGTTTATTTTGAAAAAAAATGAGTAAAATGCTTTTGGTGGTACCTAAACTATTGTGTGCCTCTCAAATAGGTACTCAAACAAAAAATTGTAGCATTTTGGTACTGGATCTACTAGTTTGGATATGTAATGGTACAAATGAGGCCATGCACACTACAGCAGCCAACGTGGATCTGCCACCGTGGACACAGAAGCCACATCCCTTGGCTTTTTTGTGTAAACACCCCTACCCAATTCGATGTGAACAAAGGAGGCCATAACAGCCAACATGATATATACTGATTTGGAACTGAGTATTTGAGCAAGTGATACTATAATGAGACAAAGTATTTAACTACAACACCTAAGTTAACATTAGTGACATGACTGAAATAGCATCCATTACATCATAGGTTTGGTGCTTTCATCCAACATTCATTACATGATAGTTTTGGAGCTTGCAGCCCACATCCTAACCTAACCATGGCTATATTAGCAAGGCATTGCACCATAATTGTTGCAGCCCACATCCTAACAGAAGCTATAGCTATATTATAATCTGCACAAAAAGGCAACTTTAGTTGCCGCAAAAAAGAGCTAATTACAGATTCTTTGCACAAAAGGCAAATGTATTTGGTGCACTAAAAAGCCAACTATCATGTGTACAAAAGGTTAGCCACACATTCCATGTTTCCTCTTGTCTAGATTGACCCTTTTTGTCCCCTGTCTTGCTCCTTGATGTCCCGCCACCCTTGGTTCTTTGTTGTAAGGTGAACTTGCCTAGGCTGGTGGGAGGTTGGAAATGATGTAGGCACCGGCATCCGGTAGTGGTTGAGTCATTGGGGTTTGTCTCGAGTCCTGCGTGAAGCCTACTTAGTATGATAGATCACCATCAGGTTTGAAACATGGCAAATATTTGAATAAAAAATATTGTTGAGTTATGCTACCTCATCTTGTAGTTTTGACAACATGGGGTTCTCCACTTGGGACAACATTGCTTCTGTTTCAGCCTGGACATGTTCTTCTTCATGCCATGCTTCCTGAAACACAAAATTGCAGTAAACATAGGCACTTACAATCCGAAAAAAAGGGCAGTATGGTTGCACATACCTGGACATGTTCTTCTTCATGCCATGCTTCCCGATCTTGATGGTCAATTTGGGACCTTTTGCTTTTCTTAACAGTTTTGGTTCTCCTGCTTTCTTTAGTGCACATGTTCTTTGCATTATGTTCGGGACTCCCACAATGACTGCAGTGCATGGTTACTCCATGTTTGGATAGCCTTGGTCCATTTGTACCTTGAACCTCGTGTGCTGATTTCTTCCTTGCCTTAGGTGGTCTTCCTGGTTTCTTCTCATACTTAGGTGGCTTCACTTCTAGACCTCCAATATTTTGCCAAGCAGACTTGTCTGAGCATGGAAATATTTGGCAGCTGTATGCATTTTGGAATGCTTCAATGGAGTAACAATTTGGGAGCACCGAGTCCTCTGGAGTTCTTTCATGCTTAAGGCAAGCAATTGCATGACTACATGGTATGCCTGTCAAGTCCCACCTTCTACATTCACATTTCTTAGCTGCAAGGTTGACAACATACTTCCATTCTCTGTCATGAACCTCAAAAATTCTAGACCCACTAGGTAATGGGTAGCATGTGTTAGACATCTCTGCATGCCTAGCTAGCTTTTTCCTTATTTTTGGGCATATGAGCATGTCTCCCCACTTCTCAGCCACCTCTTTCTGCTTGTTGTAGTGTCTGGTCATTAGCTGGACCTTGATCCTTTGCAGCATGCTCAAAATAGGCAATTCTCTGGCTTCTAGTATGTAATTGTTGAAAACTTCACAAGTGTTGTTCAAGAGGATATCACATTTTGGGTACTCACTAAAGAAAGCCCTAACCCATGTGTTTGGTGGCATCTTTTCTAACCAGGCATGGGCATCTTTGTTGAGAACTTTCATCTTCTCCATCTCCTGGTTCCACCTGACCACTGTACTAGCTCTTGCACACCTCCACAGTTGATTCTTCAAGTTCTCTCCCTTGAACTTGCCTGAGAAATTAGAGTAGAGGTGTCTAACACAGAACCTATGCTCTGCATCAGGAAAGACTTGTTGAACAGCAGGGATAAGACCTTTTTGTTTATCTGTCATTATGGTCCAAGGAGTTGTATTTTCAATGCCAAGGTCTTTTTTCAGTGTCTCTAAGAACCACTTCCATGATGGTAGACACTCAACCTCCACCCTTTGCCATAGCCACGGGATATATACAGTCATTGGGGTCTATACCTATAGCAGTTAGTAGTTGCCCTCCAAACTTGGTCTTGATGTGGCGTGACCATCTAAGCGGATACTTGGGCCTACAACCGGCGAGGAAACCTCTCTTGGATGCATCCAAAGAAACGTCACAAAGTGAGCTGAACAAACCATCAATGCATTTAAGAAAGAAGGTAGTGCACGGATTTGTCCTTCTAAGTTCATGTCCATAATTCCCGAGCTCATTGAATTGCTTCACTTCATCCCCATAAATGATGTTCCATGCCATCCTTCTTGCCCTAGAGACGGCTTCGACCTTGATATGGTTAGGTTGAGCTCCAACTGAACGATTTTTCCCAAAATGGGTCGGGGCTCATCTTCTCATCAGCCCTAAACTTATCCAAGTACTTGTTAGCAAGCCATTTTGCAGTGCACTTCTTGAGCTCCCACTTTTTCGGCAAGTATGGTCCCCAACATAAGATTTGATCAAGATACACTTCATCCTTGAGTCAAATGAAGCATACAAGTTCCATGGGCACTTTTCATCACAATGTGCTTTGATCCTTTTCTTGTCATTTATTGGCTTCTTTATCTCAACCCTATGTTTGATCTTGTACTCTGTGATTGCCTTTCTAAGTTGTTCTATTGATGCAAACTTCATTCCTATCTTGAAAATTGGGTTTTGAATATCCTCTTGCGTGAAGGTCTTCAAATTAGCCCCAACCCGACCCTCATCATCGTGAGGTAACTCCAACTCATCCTCATCGGAAGATAGCTCATCCCATTGTCTATCTGGTTGCATGTTTTCTTTGCCATATGGGGCATTTCTTTTGTGCCCTTTGTCGACTACAATGCCCAAAGTCGCTCCCCGATCAACCACCCCATCATCTACATTGTCCCAAAATAGGTCATCATCCTCAACATCAACTTCATAGTCGCTGTCCACAAAGTCTCCATCTGTACTACCATCATTGTCACTAATGTTGTTGCCATCGTCATCATGTCTTTGTGTTGTCTTCCTTGGACTTAACACTTTGGGCAAAGTGTACTAATTGGATTGACCACAATATCTTCCCATGCTTTGTCATCATCAAACGAATTGTAGATATCCAAGTACAACACAAACTTGCTAACCTTATATGCAATTTGTTTCATGACGATAGTTTTCATGACGAATCTACAATTCGCAAACCAGTACCCACATCCATCTCGGCAACAACCAAGTAAACATTGCAATTTTCAAGTCCATAATCTAGCCTCACAATGATCTCTTCGACAAGCCAAAAACTCGAAGATTGCACTTTGCAATTGTCAAACCAATCCACTTTGCCATCCAGATAAACCCGATCTTTACGAGACCCACAGAAAAATCCACCATGATGTACTTCTACAGAGAACTCCTCACCATCAGGCCCTAAACAGTGCACAAAACCTAAATTTCGAGTGTTGCCCAAAATAACCACTCTCTACATCAAATTGAAGCTCTATGACAGCAGAATCAATAATCTAGAACTACATTGCACATAGGATACAGCTTCACGACACTTACCATAATCAGGTGTTGGTTCCCCTTCCCGTCGCTGCCGACCAGCCATGGGTCGCGGAGCAAAGCGAAGCGTGCCCCTCAGGCGAACATCAGCGCGCTCCCGCCCTCGCCCGCCTCCCCCCCCACCCGGCCGGAGAAGGCGAGCACGCCCTCATGGGGACGCACTCTCCCCCGCGGATCGCATCCGGCCTGGAGGCGTGCGCCCTCGCAATTAGGGAGGCGAGACGGATTCGGGGGGGGGAGGCGCGTGGCGGGCAGAGGGGGGGAGGAGGCGCCGCGAGAGTGGGGGTGGGGGCGGCAGCGGCGGTGAGTCGTTGAGGCGAGCGGCGCTCCCGTGTACGAGTTCGTGAAAGTTCCGTGAGAACAGGGAGCGGTCAAACAGGGAGCGGTCAGGAGAGAAAAGAAAGAAGAGAGAAAAAAAAAGAGAGGAGAGGCGGTGGGTCTATCAGCAAAAACACCATGGCCCCTTGTACAGGTTGGACTGTCCACGTAGGCAACTGTAGTTGCGTTTCCCTAAGTTTGTACCGTCAATGATCAAGGTAGATAGATCCAGTACCAAAATGCTACAATTTTTTGTTTGAGTACCTATTTGAGAGGCACACAATAGTTTAGGTACCACCAATGCATTTTACTCAAAAAAAATCAAGGGCTTCTTTGCAAAAAAAATCTAAGACAGGAAGTAAGATTGCGGATTGATTTCTCTAAAGTTTGAGGGTGTTCTGCAAAATGACCGAGAATCGCCTCGGATACGCGGGTGACGTGCCCCACGCTAGTCGGGCCTCTTTTGGTGCAAGAAAATCATAAGAGATTTGTTGCTTAATGAGCACACTAATCATAATATCTGTAATTGACTCCATTGCGAAAGAGGGAAGAGAAAGAAAGAGAGCCTGTAAGAGTTGTATCGTAGGAATGGGGACATAGGAGAAAACATGAACATTATTTCGTCCTATCGTTCGGAACAGAGATTTAGCATCGCTGTTTTCTCAATGTGTTACCTGTTCCTTCCTTTGTCTTCTTTTAGCAATTATTCCTTTCGTTTTTTAAAAAAGTATGTTCCTTTTTCTTCTTTAGCTTACATCTAAAAACTTGATCGAAGTTATATTGTCTGAGAATGACTTCGAACAAACCTAAAAGCCAAAATAACTTAGTTACAACGGTAGTATACATCAATGTCCCCATGCTTGTACTTTTCGTATTGCTTTTGTGCTTCCTCAATTTTTCCTTTGTTCTCCATAATGGGTCAATCACTCAATCTCAAGTTTCCTTGTATGTCACCCCAGAGGTCTCACTCCACAATCTAAATCTAAACTAATTAAACCCACTGATACCCAACATCATACACGAAGAGCAAGGGTTTTTTTTTTTTTTTTAGCATGAGAGCATGGTGGTCATCAACACGAGTGTTCAAAAAGAGAGAATGGCGTGAGTCGCTTGATCTGGCTTGACGTTGGCAAGTCATGTTCAGACCTTGCCGTTGTTGTGTTCGTCGATATTCCTGACGGGGCCCTTGAACCACTTGCGCGCGTCGAGCAGCCACCAGAGCATAATGAGGCCGAGGACGACGCCGAGCGCGATGGGCGCGTAGTTGAAGGTGTCCATCTTGATGGGGTACACGGTGGGGAGCAGGAACACGGAGCAGGTGTAGCAGATCCAGAGGAAGGCGACGAGGCAGACGGGCCTGCTGGCGCGGCCGAGGTAGAAGGGTCCCGGCCGGAAGTCGTCCTCCCGCATCACCATGCGCGCGAAGATGGGCACCGCGTAGCCGCCCACCCACCCGATGGTGGCGATGGAGGTGATGGCCGTGAACACCACGTTGATGCGCAGGATGGGCAGGCCCAGCAGCGCGCACACCGCCGCGCACAGCCACACCGCGTTCGCCGGCACCTTGTGCCGCGGGTGGATGCGGCGCCACACCGACGACAGCGGCACGCCCTTGTCCCGCGACAGCGCGTACACCACCCGCGCCGCGCTCGTCGTGATGGACAGACCGCCGAAGAAGAAGGAGCCCCAGATGACGAACAGCAGCACGATGGCGCCGGCCGAGCTGTTGTACCGCCCGTGGAACGCGTCGTACAGGATCTGCGCCGGCACGAACGTGCCGGCGGTCTCGTTGCTCGGGTCGTACAGGTAGCTGAAGTCCTGGATGCTGAAGGTGAGGGCCAGGATGTAGGCCCAGCCGAACACGGAGATGATGCCGATGCTGGAGAGGATGGCGATGGGGCCGTTCTTGTCGGCGCCTTTGGTCTCCTCCGTCAGGTGCGCCGCCGCGTCATACCCGTACAGCGAGTACTGGCTCACCAGGAAGGACAGGACGACGGCGTAGGCGCTGCTGCTGATCCCAGTCACGTCGGGCGCCGTCTCGAAATGGGTGAACACGTACGACGCCGGCTGCGTCGTCTTGGCCACCAGTGGCAGCATCACCACGATGACGGTGCCACCGATCACCTGCAGTGCAAGCACCAGACAGCAGCTGAAGACAGAAGAGATGGACAAGAAACAGGAGCATGGCGCGCCATGAGAAGAGAAGAATGGCCTCTCCAAATGTGGAAGCCGTTCGGTTACCTGCCACCACATGGAGATTACGTCGAGGAAGGCGATGACTTCAAGAGCAAAAGTGTTGAGCACGGCCCAGATCAGTGTCAACCCGATGTACATGACCAGAAACAGCCAGCGAGGGGCCAGGTAGCCACCGCCCGTGTTGGTGCCGGTGCACAGTAGGATGATGCTCTGCAGTGTTTGGGATCCTGCATAAGCCTGCAACAACACAAAGGAACATTATGTGATTAGTTAAGTTCATCTGAGTGAATTTTCAAGGATCCGATGAAATAGCAAATTGCAGAGTAGAGTAGAACATTTGTATACATTTTTTTTTTTTTTTTTGAACATTAGAACATTTATATTTGGTATAGTACAGCTTATTATGAGTTGTCTAGACAGGCTGTATGTTTTACTTATTGTGTATGAGTAGTGAAATCGACATTTATTAGTTTACATTGTTTCCGCTTAAGGATTAGATGGAAATTGCACGCCACAACAGAGGAAGATTGCTACAAGAAACCCTGAGCATGCGAGAGAGCTGCTATAAACAGAGAGTAATGAAATGGACAGCTAGCAATTTCCATTTTGACATGCAAGGATCTAATGAATTTGTACAGCAAAACAGAGGAAGATCACTGAAAGTCTATAGACAGTTCCATCATGTGGCAAGATTAGTAAGTAATAACCAGTACTAATAAACAGAGGAGGGTACCTGTGTGCCGATTCCGGCAATGAGGCCGATGGCCTCCAGCCAAGCGCAGCACCAAGATGCCAACGGACCCCAGACTGGACCAGCCAAATGAGCAGCCCAGAAATAGAGAGAACCAGTGGTCTGCTCTCAAAAAGAAAAAAAAATGTGTCAGTATTCAGTTGCAAACATTTGTGATCTGAAAACAAACAAACAAACAATGCATTGCAGTTACAACCATGCCATTGAAAAGTCATGACAGTAAAATTCATATTGCAACATTTGCTAGGATGGTTGGACAGATTGAAGAAGATTAGCAATATAGATTAGCTATATGATTTTGGGTTGTGTGACATTTTTCAGTCTTCTTCTGGATTCGTAAGAAACGTATGTTTCAGGGGAAAAAAAACAAAGGTTCAGTATGCAGAGCATTGACAGTCTCACGTTAGATAGGTATAGTTAGGGAATTAAAAAAGTAACATATGGCAACAGTAAAGAAAACACAAGCGATGACAGATGTCACGGCGCTGAATTCTTTGAGAATCCCAATAAAACATAAGAAATTTCTATGGTGGCATTTGAACCGAACATGGCTGGCAAAATCTGCATGTGAACGCGAAAATCTGGCCATGCACAAGGCAACTAGCAGCAATCAAGAGGTAGGTAAGGTAAGCCCTTTAAAAAACAACTGGCAAAATCAATCACGGGTCAAAGAAATGGTAATCAGAGGGAGAGTGCAGCAAGCAGTAATGGAGTACCGGGAAGGAGGAGCAGATCTCGGCCATGGCGATGCCGACGAACCAGGTGAAGAAGGAGACGACGACCCAGCCCCAGACGAGTGGCGCCGGCCCCGCGTACTGCAGGCTGCTCCCGTACAGCGGCGTGATCCCCGTGAAGAGCGTCATCGTCGAGAAGGAGATGGCCAGCGTCTTGAACAGCGTCTGCAGGCCAGGCACACGGAACGGGTGTATTATGTGTGTGTACATCAAAATCTTTGAAAAAAAAATCTTGAAAAATCCGAGAAGGAAGAATGGAACTCAATTCATTCATCAGCCGCGGGCAAAGACGAAAGACGATCGATCAAGATGACATTTTTGTACACGGAGAACAAATATGAGAAGAGAGAAGTGGGGGTGGGAATGATTGAAAAGGCCGGCGAAGTACCATCTCCTGCGGAGCTCCTGCTTGTAGCCGAGTTCGTTGAGGCGCTTCTCGCCGGAGTCCATCACCAGCGCCTCCTCCCTCTCTGTGCCGGCCATGGCGAACGAACGAACGACGATCCAAGGCGTAGGCTGCCGGCGCCGATCGAGTTGTTTAACCAACTCGCCGCCGACCGAAGGGTACTCCGCCGCCTCGCCGTCGCCTTGAGTGGTCTGCTGGTCTCCCTTGACGCCTCGTCTCGGGGGACGATATGTCTCGAGGAGTGCGCACGCAACGCACGGAGGAAAAGCCTCCTGGAATCGCGGGTGACTGGGCACACGCAGTGGGCACCTCAGCCGCCGCCAGCCGCAGGGGAGGGAGGGAGGAGGAGGGAGAGGGTTGCTGCGTGCGCGGTTCAGCGGTTGCGCCGCTGATTGTTTGTTGGCGTTCGTTACCTTACGTGCAACGATGGATGAGGGATGGAATTTATATATTTCCTAGGTTTGATTTTTTTTCTCCGCGTGTACTGGGGGTTGACTAACGGGATTCGATTCGCTTCTCTGAAACAGCTCGTCGTCTCGCGCAGCTAGCAGCTTAGCTGGGACTCTACTGCCATGTAGTACAATTACATCATCATGCATGGCAAATGATATGCGTACCTTGAGATGTACCATAAACATTGCTGTTGATGTAGTGTTGTTCACATTGAAATTGGAAACATTTGTTATTCTTGTTTTTTTTCAGTTTTTGCACGTGTCCAATCCGCACCATGGATCTGTGTGTGTGTGTTTTCCATGGAGTGGTTAGTAAACAAAAAGAAAATACAAAACCTACATATAAAGCTCCATAAGACATATTGTATCGATTTCAAATTATAAGCTATTTGACTTTTTGTAGTACACTTTTTTTATGTATTTATACATGTTAAAAAAATCAAAAAATAATGTATAATTTAGAACAAAGGTAGTACTATATGATTCAGATATGTACAGTATATAGTTCACATTGTCTGAAGCTAGCATGAATGAATTATATAGTACGGTGACAGACACATGCTATGGGCTATGCGCAATGGTCGCACGGGCTTTCAGTGACAAGTTTGTGTGCTTTTAGAAGGAACCACGCTACCATGTATCATGCACGCCTCGTGAATGATATATTTTCTTCCCTTTTTGTTTCCATGCATGTATGAGTATATATATGACGGACAACAAGTGTCATGGCTGTGATGCCATCTTCTTCCTATATATGCTATATCAGCTTTTGGTACGTACATCGTCCATGCAACATCATATCTTTGTACAAAAAAAAAACCCCCGAATGTAGTGTGTTCCTGCGTGATGCTTTTCTTCAACAACATAATGTTTGGTGTGTGCGCGATGCCAATTTAATAAGAAAGGATGCTTGTGCATTCTTACTTCGTTCATGCGACCATATCTATAGTCAAACGCTGCATATTTGTCGGCCATCCGCTACATGTTTCTTCTTGTGTTGCATCCACATTTGCCATCGCGTTCAAACGGCCGGGATCGATGATGGTTCAGCCGGCCGGCCATTCCGTTGACTGACTTGATCCCAAGCGACCAATGGCCCGACGTCGCTCGCAGCAAACTCTCTTTCCCCACGCGTCGCCATCTTCCTACACAAACGTCCAAAAACAGCCTTTGAAAGGTCCACATGACGACGTAGGTACGTAGACACAGGAAATCTACGGACGCAATTTTCCCTTCAAAAAAATAAAAATAGACGCACGCGTCTTTCAGCCTAAACAAGTAGTACTACACTATACTGCACTGAATACGCGTACGTGGTGGTGACACATTAGTAAAACTAGTAGAAAGCGCGCGCCTCCGCGCGCCAAGGCAGGCGTAAATTTCAGGAGGTAGTGTAAACATCATGGAAACAATAATAGTGACGGTTGCAGCAAATTCATACATATGCTCGAACTGCACTGCTCATTGTTTACAAACACTGGTTGGAAATAGCTGGCTAAGTCCAGTGCAGTTGTCTGAAACGATGCTTGATTTCTGTTCTGGTGTCCATTGTTTTTGTTTTTGTTTTTTTTTTTTTTTTTGAGACAGTCCATTGGTATTTTTACATGGTGGGATACTGCGCCTGCACACGACAAGGCAAGCGAGCAATGCCCAGAAGTCAAGAAAGATTCAGTTGACTACAGAAGACTTTTAGATAATACATACATCGATGACCCTAAACACAGGTAAACTAAACAGTCCATCTAAATAGCGAGTTTAGTGGAGGTGTAGCTGCTGAAAGCTTCTGTCGGCCTTGCGATGATGGTGGATACGTTTGCATACTGAATAATCAGAAAGCAAAAGGCAAAAAGTCTGATGACGTGCATTGCACTGATGTCTGCACGTGCATATATTAGGATTCCTGGCAAAATATATAGCAAGAGTCTGACTGATTCAGTCTACTACACTGGTAGGAGGTTGACTGTTTCCCTTGGTGAAGCTGAGGCCTTCCCTATCCTGTAACATCAATTCACTGTATTAGCTTACAATCGATAATGTTTAGGTGTGTGGAATAAGCAATGACAAAGTTTCAATTTCTTGTGTAGTCGTATTGTTTTTGTAAAAAACATGTTCACTAACGTAACAGAATTAAACAATGAACCTGCATAAATTTTTTAGCACGGCATTAGCTGTGAATGGACTAAGTGCAAATGTGTGTATATGTATGGAGTGTGTAATGACTCAAAAAAGAAGTTTGATTTCATTAGCTTGCACAACCTGCGTACCAGTATTGATGTTTATGGCACTACTATCAGACCGTGCTGTGGTTGGACCCTGGCCTATCATCGAGGCGAAGGCCCAACGACAATTGGCTCTCCTTCAATCCTAGTGGGATCTTTTGGCTGGATGATTTCAAAGGTTAAACAGAAGAGACTATTGTAAAGTTCAAACAAACATGATAACGATTTACCCACGCATAGCCCGTCTAGAGTTTGTGATAACATGTATGGTTTTACATCATTCAAGAATACTAAGGAGATTCAATAGCGCACTAACTGACCTCACTTGTATCTCATTTGATGTTTCTTTATAAAAAATGACCTAACGCAATTCACACATTACTACATGATCCACATATACACAAAATAATATTCGAAAAGATTCAGAAATAGTTATGAGATCAAATTCTAAACTGATCTATATTTTCATCCAATAACATTCTGGCAATATATACGTGGCAAGCAACACCTATATAGTTTCAGAACATGTACAGATGATCACTGGTCGATCCAAATAAAAGTTGCCCTGGTTATCAAACCTATTTTAAGTAAATGTAACATCTAAAGTGAACAAGGCTATGAAGCTGACTGTTAGTTAAAAAATCTATAATTAACAAATTTCTGACCTATTAGTTTGGAGGAAGTATAACCATAGCCTGCCTAAATTTTGCAGATGGTACACAATCCGAGTTTTAGTTATCTTCTGTGTAGGGAAGCTGCCACCATAGTCAATATATAACAGCTCCACATATATTATTGCCAAGCAGCACGAGGGGCAAAAATTTTGGCTTGCAAGCATTAATATTCAGAAAATAAAATAGCATGCCCCTTCCTTTACAGGGTGAGGATCAGCTACATATAAGAACAAGGGCACTGCACGGATTGTCAAGAATGAGAATATGCATTACTGTCAAGATTGCAAAGTCAGTATGCCCCAAGATTATCCATGTTAAATAAGGACTGCACAGATAGTGGGTTTACTCATAATTTTACTTCATTGTTAATTGCAAAGACATCAGACCAGTCGAGGATTCTAATAAGCCATAAGTTTGGTACAGCTGAAGTGTGTTGTAAGCCAACAATCATGTCTACTCCGGTAACATAAGATAGCTCACTTCAGTAAGGAATCAAAACAATTTTTTAACCAAGAAAACAGTAGGGGATATGACAATGTCACCATGTTTAAATAAACAGGCTGGAATCATATACTATACTTAAGGAGGGAAGCTAACTGCGCTAAACCTGAGAAGCTAACGGAAAATGGAATTGCACACCCAAATCAAAATTGGCTGCAGAGTCTATATTACGATAAAAGCAATGTCACAGGTATAGTTCGGATGGAGATAATACATGTACAGGCTTAGTTCATTCACAAATAAAAAATTGCAGAAGAGGTGCCTTAGTTTAGGATGGTAGTACCTTTTTTTTTTATCATTTGATGGAGAGATCTGATTGGCATCAGTTAAGGGAGGTGGAGTCTGAAAAGAGAAACACACTGTATTAGCAGAGATGTTGCTGAACATGTCAATGTATGTATAAACTTAAATATCAGGTACTCTTTGTGTTGCTGAACATGTCAATGTAAACAGGAGTATCTTTGAACCTGTGATGGAGTTTCCATGAAAACAGGAGTATCTTTGGTTGCAACATATATTTTAATGAAATAGAAAATTTTTAAAAACAGAGCCTATTACTTTTGTATGGAATAAAATTTTGTCAAGATGAAGAATGAGCCATTTTATTAAACTGTGCATAGGAATCTTTTTGTCACACAAGAACTTGTCATCTCTAACTAATCAATAAACTAAGCAAGTGACAGGAAGACATTAATCTATACAAGAAGGTTGGAAGGGAAGAACCAACATAGTAGAGAAAGGAAAAAAAACAGACCTTGGCCTGATCAACCACCTCTGCAGGGAACTGATTGATGATCACTTAGCACTCTGTTATTTTTAGCATAATGATTCCTTGTGGATACCTGTATAGAGCATCCAAACCCAGATGGATCAGCAAGTGGATAAAAAAAACAATAGAGAAAGTATATTAAAATGTCAACGATCTCGAATATGAAGCAAAAGAAGACTCATGGCTCATGACTGCATTCAAGAAAAAATTTGGTCGACTGAAAGTATGCGAAGTAACAGCCATAAATTCAACTATACCTAAAGTTGGAGACAACTATTGATAGGCTTTCTAAGTGCCTAGCAAAGTACTGATAGGTTCTCTAAGTGCGTAGCAAACAATTTTGTGAGCAAAAGTATATAACTCATAAATTACGGCTTGGCAATGAATGCCAACAGTGAAGTGCATACTGAATGTAAGGAAGACATTTTTCAGTTTTGAGAACAAAAAATGCAGAGCAATAGAGATAGAAACTGCATAGACGCAGTAAAAATTATAGTGGGTGACCTTAGAGCTCAATTCAGAAGGATTATGTACAAATGAGTAGCCGGAGGCAGCATTTGAATCTAACAAAAATTGTATGAACATATATGCGATTATGTCTGGAATAGTTAAGGTGCGGCTAAAAAGTGGCAATGCCTACTTACAATCTATAAGACAACAAAAATTGTATGAAGCTATGACACATGGTCAAATAATTTGGCGGCTCTAAAAGAATCATTATGGTTCCAAAATCTATTTATCTAGCCTTTAACATGCCTAAATTAGGTCTGAATATAGCCACGCCTTCTAAATTTGTAACTCAGGATGCAGATAGCTTAAGCAAAACACACACACACATGTTGGCTTCGATTACGAACCTCTATAAAAGGCCTCTGACCATCAGTTTGTGTATAGATTCAACAGAATATTTTTCAAATCATCGTTGCCTTTCTCATATTGTTCATATTTGATATTGATAAGTACATTTTTAATTGGGCACCTGTAAATACATAATTGCATCAACATTCTTCGATGTAGAAGAACTGTGTAAGCATAGATCAGTAGCCTTGAACATGCCTAAAGTAGATGTGAAAAATAACCATGCCTTTCAAATTAACAACTGAGAATGCAGATAGGTGAAGAAAGAACTTACCAAACAAACCAAGAGGCGGATAGGTCATCACTTGATGGATATATCTGATGTCGAGGTTGCAGATAGGCACCATGCAACACTTCGTAAACCTAAATAAACAGACTGTAAATATGGTATTTGTTGGAATCATATCATTTTCGCCAAAAAAAAAAAACTGACTCAAGTACACAAAGGCATACGGATGACCACTACACATACTCTGTGAGCTTCTAATTTCTTCATGGACAAAAAATTACTCGGAGCGATTTTTCCTGGCAGCAGAAGCATAGGTTCTAGGAAATTTTCTCCTTCAAAAAGCCACTGGAAATAGGCAATTTAGATTCTACAATTTAGGTACTCAAACTGCCCAAAAAAACAGTGGCCTATCCAATCGATAATGACCTTTGAAGAGATGGTCAACAACAATATGTTTTATGAAATTAGCAGGAACGTCAAATGCCATAGCCTTATCATTGCCTTTGCCATGGTAGGTGGGACAAAAGATAAAATATATTTACATGGCTGGTATAAAAGAGAGGAGAAACAACAGAAGTTAGTTTTGTATGAGGCAAAAAGATAATTACATATCACATATATGTTCTGGACAAGGGAGGAAGCTGGCCAAGGGAGGAAATCAGGTAGTCATGATCTGCAGAAAGGAGAAGTGGTGTGGGATAATCAAAGTACTGGAGCTGCTGAAGTAAAATTCCCAAGGTGAAGTCCACATGCCTAGCTTAAACATTTTGTCTCGGTAGACCTAAGGGCACAAAGCATCCACTTGACATTAATCTCTTTGCATCTGTACAAGAAGTAACTTAAATAATTTTTTTATCTAGCAACACTCACGCTGTAGCTTTTTAAGAAATATATATATATATAGAAAAGGAAAAAAATATGATAGATTCCTGGGAATGGAAATGGAAGGGAGAGAAGCACTCACTGTACAGAGGTATAGGTTGCAGCTAGAGATTGAAACATTTCATAGCTTGTTCCCTGTAGCTTCATCGGGGCCTATTGGTCCTATTGCGCCACCACGGCCACCGGGCCTGGCATCACGGTGGAGCAGGCCGCCGCCGGTGCCTCCAGCTTACAACCTGCGTACATGAGAGATGGAGAAATCGAAGGGGAAAATGGTTAGCTTGTAGGCAGAGTCCCTGGGCTTTGATTTTGAGTAGCAATCGAGGGAGAACCCCTGCCATAGCTGTTGATTTCGAGCAGCTAGCTTGCACGCCATGAGATGTAGCGAAGGGGAGAGACATCCATGTGATTAGATTCACAATCAATTAACCAGGATGACATCCAGCGGCAGTAAAAATCATGGGTACACGCACCTAGGGTTTGGTCGGTAACACGAGGCAAGGTGGAACGGCGTTGACGGCGGTAAACAGCAGGCCAAGTCGCCTTCGCTCCATCGCCGGGGGCGCCGTGGCACCACCGCCGGAAACCCTAGGTCGGCATCGTCGGCACGCTAGGGCCCGGCCAACCACCAGGGGCATGGAGGAGGACGAGAAGGAGGCGTCGGAGGAGGAGCAGGGCCGCCGCCGCCGCGTGCCACCGCGCACCGCCGCCGCTGCGCTGTCGCTGTCATAGGCGCAGCACCCGGCGTGGGGCGGGCGTCGCCGTGCTCGGCGCGAGAGGGAAGGGCCGTGATTGGAGGGGGAGGAGGAGGATGGTGGTGGAGGAGGAGAGCAGAGGAGGACCATAGCAGCCGCGGCGTGGCGCCCCGCACGGCGCCGGCTTCGTCGCCCCTGCGGGCGTCGGGAGGACGAGGGAGAGAGCGATTTTTTTATTATTTCGAGAGGGGTGGGGAAGGGTCTGGAACCAGAAGCGAAGGGAAGCTCAGTATATATTCATCTGTTGGAATTCGAAGGAGAAGTAGACCGGAAGTAGATTATGAGGAGAAGCTGAGAAGCTGGCCTGCTGCTTTAGTTAACCTTGGCCCTTTAACTCGAGATCTAATGGCGGTAAAAAAATCAGGTGACGTGGACACCTCTTCCTGGCCAGGAGCTATTCCAGTTTCTATTGTTTTAATTGGTATGTTTAAATAAATAAATCTATTTATGATTACAACACCTTTGATCCGTTCACACGTGAGTACACGTGACACGTTGCCTTGTTGCATATCGGCCTGTTATGCATGACAGCAAGAGAAGCTGAGACATGCGTGTCGACGCCCCCCGTGTGCCGTGTTGTCGACTCGAGAGAGCCTGAAGAGCAAGCGATTGACACAAAAGAATTGTTGATGCCTGGTTGCATCCAAAAAATGGATCAACTTCGTGTTTGGTTCCTCCTCTAGATCATTATTAGAGGGTGTTTACCAATCTAGTCACTAAGTTTAGTGAATAAACTTTAGGGGGTAAACCAAACGTGCAGCCTGCTGCACCTGACAACAGCGAGCGAAAGCATATCGTGATTCAGAATTGATATGATGATGCAACTTGTATACCAACAAAAACCGAACAGAGTGGTGCCGTTGTGAAACGGCCTTCAACAGCAAGATTTCAGGATAACTTGGCACCTGCCGCCGATGCAATCTTTTCGCACACCATCATCAGTCAGGTTTTTCTCAAGTGACAGCGAAGTATATCTAATATAAATATAAATAAAAGGTTATTAAAATTTAAAACCAAAAGGGACGAGGACAAGTCTTGGCTCCTTTGATCAGCTCCCAGCTTTGCGGCTGGGATATATAGTGGATGATATTCCCATGCGACTATCTCGCTGGACTGAATCCCTGAAAGATTACGGCATCTGACCAGTTCATCAAGATCCCAAGTACAAAAGTAGTGCGACCCAATTCCAGGGCATACAGTTGACTATTCCACTAGTATAATTGGAGAATCACTAACAACCTTTGACAATTTGGGCGCATTTGCCAGAAAAGCGTTTCTTGATGAGTACCGTTTCTCCATCTTAAAAACTAACACCACAGCTCATCTCGCAAAACCACAATGGTCTAGTGCTGCACCTTTTTTTTTTTTTTTTTTACAGAGTATTAACATCTATCTAAATAGTATTATCCCTTTGCTAGCACTAGGATAAGAATAGGACGGTAGCTCTAGCTCAAGCCGCTGACAACATGGCGCCCGTGTGACCATCATATGCATCTATCCACATCCCAACAGGGTGGGATCAGAGAGTCTCAGTTTGCCTGAATCAGAAGTCTCTATTTCAGAGAATATTCTCCTTCATATGCATCTGGAGGAGAAAGCTGAGGAAATGGTCCAAAAGAACCTTTTATTTCAGAATGTCCAAAAGAACCCTTCAAAAGGTATACTGCTTCTTTTGAATGGAGAAAGTTTACTCCTCCTTTTGGAGAACAATGAGATGGTTAAACATTCGATTCTGAGAATATACTTTATCCATATGAAAGAAATTTATGTCCTGCAAGTGTGCATTGTTCTTGATTTCTCTACAGAGTTTGACTGTTGTGCTCATTCCTATAGGGCAATACCATTAGATTACTCCCCCTGTCCTAAAATAGAAGACATTCTCGCTCAACTTTTTAAAACTTTGACCAATTATATATAAAGAATATTATTATTTATACTACATAATTAATATTATTAGATAGACCGTGGAATATACTTTCATAACAAAATCATTTGAAAACATAAATGTTATAAGTGCTTTCTACAAACCTACTCAAAGTTGAGAAAATTTGACATACACGCATCCCATAGAGACCTCTATTACTGGAGGGAGTAGATGACAAGATTACAACATATGACATGTTCGTATAATAACATCTTACATTTTTGATAATCACAAGAGTTCAAGTGCTGGCATCTGAAAATTCCATTTTATTAGGATAATATATACATTTTCCAGCAGATATCATGAGAAAGAAGAATTTTGGCTTCTAAATATGACATGATGGTACCATGTTCACGGAATGCAGAAAAAAAAAAAAATAGGGAAAAAAAAAAAACAGTAACACATAATGATGTCCTAATCTCTAGAACTCCCATCGCATACGGTCTGCTATAACATTGCCTAATCGCTCTAGCATGTCCATATAAAGTTTGTATCATAAAGATTTTGTGAACTACAAAAATATCAGTTATAACAAAAGAAACAATTTACTCCTAATTCGTGAAAACAGGAACGAACCCTGCAGTTTCTATGATTACGGAAGTTCTAACTTCCTCCTTATTTTCATCTAACTGTATATCAGAGCTGCTTCAAAAAAATTTCCCAACTTAGCACTCAGCACAGACCAGCATTTAAATGAACTGAGCCTGAGTTTAATACACTTGCCTTCTATGTCTCCCCTCTACCTCTTCCCATCCTGTATCCTATCTAATGTAAATGATTGTTTTTATGAACATGAGGTGTTACAGATTTTCAAGAAGTAATACCAGGCTAGGAATCAAGATATTACAGATGCCAACAAATCCTGTAAATGATTGTATTTCTGAACATGAGTTTAATGCTGTCACTGCCTTTGCTTTGTCCAAGATATTACAGATGCAGAAATGCCAGCTAGGAATCAAGGTCACAACATTTTATTGGTTGGTTACACAAATGTTACCAATCTGTGGAAAATGAAGTTCATCATCTAAACTGAAATTACTTATCCTGAAATCGCTGATAAAGGTGCAAATGAAACAGTATTGGACAAAAGGGCGTATCAACCATTTGGTTAGCACTCATTTTACAAACAAACAATTACTTGCAACTGTATTTTCAAGTGAAAGAAATTCCGAGAATGAGACAAAGTGCCATACCTCAGCTATTAAGAAAAAATATCAACTATACAGAATCAAAAGAATGTAGAACTTTTTTCCAGAACAATTCTTGTCTCGCTATCCAAGGGCTTCTCCTCGGTGTCTGAATAGGCTATGTTGAGCAGATAGAGCTTCCTTGAAGCAACAAATGCACCCGAGAAGATCCTCTTCATCCCTCCCCTAGTGCTATCCAGTGTGTACTCGATCTCATACACTCTCAAGCCACCATGACCTGACCTCTCTCCCACTGAGATCACCTCGGCAGACTTGGTACTCTCCTGTTTTAAGCAAAACAATTCAATCAGCTGCTAGGAAGCTACCAGTGCCCAAGATCTCATCAATTGTACACAGATAGAATACAGGTATCAATGAGAACCTCCTGAATCCTGACCAGACACATTAGTTGTCCATACGAATAGTGTAAGTACTTCAAATGTGAAGCGTTCATAAGTGGCCCTGACCAGAGAATACTTGCAATGCCAAGAAAAAAAAATGTTCAGGCATTTCTACCTTTTTCTTCTCTGCCTGAAGAAGTCTGTCCGCAACGAACTGCGGCGTCCCGAACTCCGTCAGCGAATTGAGCCGGACGGGGTTGACGACGACCCCGATATTGTTGCTCCCTTTCCCCTCCTGCTGAAACAACGCCGTCGCGCCCGCCTTCTCCACCTTCACCAACCAACCACGCGACCTCAGCACAGCAAATTCACATGTGCAATCCACAATCCGCAAGTACACAAAGCATCGAATTCCAAAGCATCATATGCTCATACGGCTACATTACGCTGTCACGCAGTATAGACGTCGTTCAGGTTCAAATTGATCCTTACCTTGGGCCAGGAGGTCGGCTTGAGGAGGGTGAAGCCTTGCTCCTGGTCGGTGTACCGCTCCAATTCCATCCCCTCAGAAACTCCGCTTGCTCCTTCCCCCACCTCCGCCTCCGCCTCCGACGCGGCAGCGACGGGGAGTTGCGGCGACGACGCGGCGGGGATGGAGAGGACAGCGAGAAGCAGCGAGGCAGCAGACAATCTCCGGGTCAGGAGCGGAGGAGAGGAGACGACCTCGCATTTGGGCGCCACGGCTCGGGCCCGATACAAGCTGCGGCGGTGGCGGCAGCAGGCGAGCGGAAGCGGCGGGGACAGCCGACGAGTGGCATTGGTTGTTTCTGTCGCCGGCCGGCTTGCCGCTAGCGCTGCGCTGCCTGACCCGCCGCTCGTTATCGCGCCGCTGATAAGCCCACTACTTGCACGTCAATGGGCTGAGGATGTGGAGCCAGTTGGGCTGTAAACCCCTATAATATCATCTTGGCAGGTGGGCTTTGGGCACCAGTTGGGCTTAATGCAAATCCCCAAGTCGCCAACCACCTGCCGAGGACGCCGACGCATCCGTCAGCGTCACCACACACCACCAAACCCGAAACGGCCAAACACGCGCGGCTTTTTCTCATTGGCTGCCACGTAATAATCTGACCAGCGACCATCTTTATCACCAAAAAAAAAAAAAAAAAAAATGGCCACCAACCATCAGCTAACCAACCCAAGTAGCCCACGCCGCGCCGCAGGCCGCAAAGGCCCGACAAGCCAAGAGCAGGAGCACCGCGCACCAAACCCCCAAAAGGCCAAAACCCCTCGAAACCCCGGCGAGGCGCCGTAGCGGAAGGAATCAACCACTTGTCTCGCAAGCAGCCACAGCCCCTCCTCTCTCCAAGGGCCGCCGCGCTGCTCTGCTCCCACCAACACCAACCAAACCAAACCCCGCCATGGCCGAGCGCCTCGCCGCATCCGCCGCCACCCTCCGAGCCTCAGCGGCCGCCCCGTCCGCGCGCGGCGCGGCGCGGGCCAGCCGCGCCTTCTTCCCGCCCTCCACGGCGTCGGCGTCGGCATCAGCTCGCGCGCGCGTCGGCCTCCGCGCCGCGCCGTCTCCGCTCCCGCAGGTCCGTGTGCTGCCGCCTCTGTTGTTGGGTTATCACCAGAAGCGGATGCGCCTTGATCCCGAGAACGAAATGGTGCACGTGCAGCAGCAGATCGGCCCGTTGACTCCGTGTTTACATGTGTGTGTGTCGTCGCAGAAGGCGAGGGTAGTGAGGTGCGCGGCTGTGGCGGCGGCGTCTGACGTTGCTCAGGTGAAGGCGGCGCGCGAGGACATCAGGGAGCTTCTCAGGACGACTCACTGCCACCCCATCCTGGTGCGTACGGTGTCCCCTTGTCGTGCGCTTAAATTGTGTTGTTCATAAGCTTCGTCGATTATGAATTCATCATGGTGATTTAGGATTTGACTAAACCCTTTTGCGAGCTTACCATCACACGCTACAGTAGAAGCTGAGAGGCTTTAAATTACGGTCTTACTATGCTAAGACCAATGTTAGTAGTCATCACTTTAATAACTTTGTTAGTGATGTCCATTCATATATAACTATATATAAGCCTCTGCAGCATATGGTTTGTGAGCAGGGTGCTCGTTTTGTGCCTATTACCATGTAATCCAGTATTTACTGTTGAGCGTGTGTGGTTCCAGAAAAATGTTTGTAGGGCTACTCCTACTTGAACATAGGTTATTGCTCACTTATAAATGTCTTCCCTAATTATGCTTAGAGCCTTAGAGGTTTTGCTTGTATTTTTGCAACAAAGTGGATGGTTTCACCTGACACCAATCGATGTATGCTGGAGCTATCCCATTTGTAGCCCATATAGGCAGGCAAATAAGATTCAACATGAGTGGTTGGTTTGTCAAAAGAGTTAGTTGTATGCTAGGGAAGTTTGATTGCTCATAAGTTGGTTTTAACTGATTCAAAGGAAAAGTCCAGTTCAAACTTGACGATGTAGTAATGACTACAACACTATGTTGATGAAGGGCATTATCCAACGCAGGCTTCAGGATTATGTCAGAGTCTATTCATTAGTTATGTTGCATTTTTATCATTTTACATTTGCATGATCTATGAATTTTGATCTTAAGTTTTAGAGGTTAAAGATACAACAGGACTGTCATTTGTTGAGATAAGAGCATCTCCAGGAGTTTGGTATAATTTACTTGTTAAATTAATAAATCTAGCAAGTTAATTAACATAAGAAATAGCAAAATCTTAAACTTTGTCCTTCGCGAGTTAACATAAGCAAGCCTCCTATAATAGCTTCAGTAAACGATTTGCATTGGGAACCCGAACTATTTCTAACTAACCAAGCCTTTTTTTATGTGTCTTACTGCTTTCTCATCTCGAATCCTTTATTTTCTTAATTAACGCATATGTCCGATTCACTCCAATCTCTCGAGAAAAAAGTCAGATAGGGACCGGATACGGAGTTCCTCCCGACTGTGGAAACTTACTAGTTGGAGAGGATATTTGGCAACCTTTTATTTTTAAGGAGCTCTTTTACCAAACTGTTGGAGGACACTTTTTCCCCTTTTACTAAAATATTAAAATTAGGAATTGTTTTAAAAAACTCCTGGTGTTGCTGTAAGCTCTATTTAATGAATTTCTGCGTATTTTAATTTCCCGATATCGAATGCAATGAAATTTTTGGTGGTCTATTGTCTAGTATTTTTTAAGACGTGTATGGAGTAAGGTTACCTTTGGGCTTCATTTTCTGTATGCAAGATGACTTATTGTTACGTGTTTGATTGGATGAAGGTCCGTCTAGGATGGCATGATGCTGGTACGTATGACAAGAATATTGAGGAGTGGCCACAACGAGGTGGAGCTAACGGAAGTTTAAGATTTGATGTTGAGTTGAAACATGGAGCCAATGCTGGTACTGTTACTCAACTTCTCTCAGTATTATTGTTATATTCTTCTAAAGTGTGCTGTTAGTAACTGCAACCTCTGATTGGAATTTATAAGGTCTGATAAATGCTCTAAAGCTTATCCAACCAATTAAGGACAAGTACCCGAGTATCACTTATGCAGATTTATTTCAGTTGGCAAGTGCTACAGCAATTGAGGTCTGACCTTTCCCTCATTGAAGTATCTGGCTATGTCATTTTTAATCATATGCTACCATGTTAAATATGAATCAATTTCACTCCAGGAAGCTGGTGGCCCAAAGATTCCAATGAAATACGGACGAGTTGATGTTACAGGACCTGAGCAGTGCCCACCTGAGGGGAAGCTTCCTGGTTAGTAGATCTCCATGGGCTTTGAAGTGTTCTTCATCTAGTGCCAATGCCCTTTTTTAGTTTGCAGGGAAGAATTCAGATACCAAAGATGTACTTAGATATTTCTCTTATCTGCTGGGAATATCAACTAAGCGTATTTCACATTTGGGAATACCTCCACTGCCACATTGATGTGGAAAAACTGTTGTTATGTAGAGGGAATGCCAACACGTTTATAGTGTAATGGTAAGCTCCCCGGTTGAGGGAGACACCAACGAAGGTTGAAATCCTGGTGGCGGCACCCAAAAAAAGAATCCCCTCTTTGGCAACCCCAAAAAAATAGTGTGGCAGGGCATTGGCCTGTGGCACCTGTGCTTGGTTTGGGCCCTCCTACCAGGGGGTAGTTGCAGTGGTCGCCAACCCAGTGGGTTGTGGCTGGCCCAGGTTACGGTGCGGCCCTATAGTGTGAAGCCAGGGTCCGGGGTTTTTTACGGGTTCTTAATGCAAAGTCGTGGGGGTGGTCTTCCCCTGCCAGTCTTGTGTTTTTTTATGTAGTAGGGGATTAGATGCGCCAGCATATAAGCCAGTTCCACTAATCTGATGCTGTCATGGGCGGCGCAGGGAGGGTGCCAAGCATGCAGAGAGGCGTGATCAATTTAGGAGGTTTCTAATCTTAGGCACATGCAGCAAGAGTAGTCAAGCCTAGCCTCTAGGAGAGTTTCAATGTCGACCACTCCTAGCCTCTAGGAGAGTTTCAATCTCAGCCACGCATGCAACAGAGGCATCTCCGGGTTGCAAGTGGTCTGTGAGCCTATTTATTCTTTGTACCGCATTGAGTTTGGAGGCAAGCAATCAATTATGAAGAAACAATTCTAATCCCCCTCAATCTCTCAAGCTCGGGCAAAGCATAATGCCTAGTTATCCCCAAATATCCCTAATACCCATCATCCATTACATCCGGTATCTAGAGTCCAGCGATCCTCTTCCCGGCCCCCGCCAATCCTTTCCCCACCGATTCTTTACCACAAAAAAAAAAAACATCGATCGATCCGGATCACCCACCGGCCGCCGCCGTCCTCCGGCCGACCGATCCATTCCCCACCACGGCCGCGGCGTGCCGCACCTCCATTGAGCCGCCGCATTCGGCCACCACACCTCGATGGATTTTCCTAAGTGGAATCACCACAACAATCGTCCGTCCCGCGGTTCCGGAAAGCTGGGTTTTCCGCATTATGACGGTCAATCCGACCCCACATCTTCATCAAGCTGCGTGGAATCGTACTTCCGTCGGGAGCGCATCATGGCGGAAGAAAAGGTATGGATGGCTTCCCGCCATCACGGAAGATGGGAGCGTGCACTGGTTCCTCAAGTCCGGGGAGGAGGGCACCCCGGCGCGTGGCACCACTTCACCAAGTTGTTGTGCACTGCGCGCGGATCGCCCCCACAACCCACTCCCACGACATCGATGGGCATCATCGCACCTACGAGTTGCTGGATTCCATGATGGCACAGCTCCGCCAACTTCGCTGATCGATCGAGAGAATGGATCGCAGACGACGGGCGGCTGCACGCATCTAGGCAGCAGCACGGGGGACTCCTAGCACGCCGCCGAGCGCATGTTCTTCGTGCAGCAAAAGCATCCGAGGAGCAAGCAGCGGTGCGTCTACAAGCAGCAGTGCGAGGTTTTCTTGTCCGGCGCAGGTGCAGACGTTGCGCATGGCACTCACGACGGCGCAATGGCAAATCACAGCCAGCAGGTTTGACCACACAAGCCCGCCTGTCCTTCCTGCAGAGTTCCAGGTATGGTGTCTCCCGGCAACGACCATGGCAACACAGCAGCAGGCATCAATGGCGGTTCCATCTGTGCCAAGAACTGCAGCGGTCGTCTCATCTGTTCAGGCACCCAACAGACTCGTCGGCTGCTACACCCTCCTCTTTTCAGCCCACGTGACGCTAGCTGTTGGGTTCTTTCCTTGGGATCCAGGAGGACAGGAGGACATAGCTGTTGTCCAAATTTATATTTTAGTTTCAAATTTATTTTTAATTTTAATCTTCAATAACAAAGGTAAGCCGAGATGTAAAAGGCTTAACCCTCATCCAATAGGTGGTGGCAACTATCCATTTCGAGGACGATTTGGGTCTCCAAGGGCGGGGAGATGTCATGGGCGGGCGCCGGGAGGGTGCCAGGCATGCGATAGAGGCGTGATCAATTTAGGAGGTTTCTAATCTTAGGCACATGCAGCAAGAGTAGTCAAGCCTAGCCTCTAGGAGAGTTTCAATGTCAGCCACTCCTAGCCTCTAGGAGAGTTTCAATCTCAGCCACGCATGCAACAGAGGCATCTCCGGGTTGCAAGTGGCTGTGAGCCTATTTATTCTTTGTACCGCATTGAGTTTGGAGGCAAGCAATCAATTATGAAGAAACGGCTAGTTATCCCCCAAATATCCCTAATACCCATCATCCATTACAGATGCTTGCCAACTCTTAAGTTTTTCTTTATCTTGTGTTTCACAGATGCTGGCCCAAGTTCACCTGCTGACCACTTGAGGGAGGTATTCTACAGAATGGGCCTTGATGACAAGGTGTGCAAATTACGACACTTAACCCATTCAGTATGTGTGTCTAATTGACTTTGTTGAGCTGTTTGGAGTTTTAATCATGTGTTTGTAGGAAATTGTTGCCTTGTCTGGGGCACATACACTTGGAAGGTCCAGGCCTGAACGGAGTGGCTGGGGGAAACCAGAAACAAAATATACTGTATGTTCTTATCTTCTTTTTTTTGACAACATATGTTCTTATCATCTTTGTGTGTGGTGCAAAGCAGGAACATCAGTTATTATTTTTCTGTAGAAAGTCTGTTTTGAGCATGATTTGTTCCATCCAGTGTGTCTTGATCAAGGATTGCATTGCATTTATAATTTTGCAATAAGAGGAACGTTGCAATTTCTTAATGCTTTGGTACATTGCGCCCGAACTGCTCCCAAGAATTGTCTTTAACCTTTCTGGGATGCTTTTTGTGCAATATTTATGTACCGAGTAAGCTCTGTGCATCATGTATTGTCTCTTTGTCTTCTTAATTTGCTCACTTGACTTGTATATAGATCCTCTCCCCATTGATGTTACCTTGGGACACTGAGTCAAATGTGCTGCATTGTGTATGTGGATAAATTGGGCTTATCTTAATCTTGTGACTTATCTACCATGTCTTATTACTCTTTACAGAAAAATGGTCCTGGTGCACCTGGTGGGCAATCATGGACAGTTGAGTGGCTGAGATTTGATAACAGTTACTTCAAGGTACGTGTCTTTTGCCACATATTACGTGCTGAAAAATTGATCCGAGTTCATCATCTCTTATCTGGTAGCGTTACTTCAGGACATCAAAGAGAAACGAGATCAGGATCTTCTGGTCCTACCTACAGATGCTGCTTTATTTGAGGACCCAAAGTTCAAGGTGATCTCTGATGATCAACTGTATGGTGTTGGTATCCAATGAAAATAATTGTTGAGCTTACTGTATGAGAATCCACAACACAACCAGGTCTATGCGGAGAAATATGCAGAGGACCAAGACGCATTCTTCAGAGACTACGCTGAGGCTCATGCTAAACTGAGCAATCTGGGTGCAAAGTTCCAACCGCCGGAGGTTAGTGTTAACCTAACATTTCTGTCCTTAGTTTTCCAACCGCAGGAGGTTAGTACACCTCTTCATTAAAAATGACAATTTAATTGGTTCTGGGTAGGAAGCTAGCTGCTCAAAAACCATTGCTGATTTTCTTTTCCTCAAACAAGTTGGGCCATCCTTATCGTCCTTTTTTAATATTCATTCTGCAGGGATTCTCTTTGGATGATTAGTGCAGCACCAGAGCCAGAGTCCGTGAAACAGGAAAATGATGTCCTTGAAAAGCTGTATATTTCTCCTGCCCCCATCTGTAAACTCACTTCAGTTCCATATGGGCAGTTAATTTAGTTTTCTACAAAGATGAATAACCCCACTACTGCCCCTTGCAGGATCAAGAGGAAACATACGAGTCATCGTACAAGATTTGGACTGGTCCCCGGCTTTTCATGATGCTATACGGAGTCTTCTCCAATTTAGCTAGAATTTTGAACCGAGCTTGCAAATAAAAGAACTGACACAGTGACATTACATAAATTTCAGAGTCATTAGTGCTATCAGATTTGGTCTTATCCCTTTCACATGACGCTCTACACTGCTGTCAATTTTCTACTATTTAGCACCATGGTTGGTTCCTCTTTGGTTGCTACTAGCTTGTTGCCTCCCTCCTGTTGCGCTTACGGCTCCATTAGGCCATAGCTGATCTGCAGCACTCATTAAAAACTCGCTGGTCAGAATGCTTCCCAGCACAACGATTAATTTCATCTGGCCATGCTCCAGGATTTGTCGTCACAGGCAGAAGGGGAATCTTAAAAGCAGTGTATATGGGCCACTTGGCCATGGACCCGCGGTCCACCAAATGGTGCCGCGACCTGGATTTGTAATTTTTGTATCGCTTGTTTGGCCCGTCTGGCTGGTGGGCGCCCACCACTTAAGGGGAGAACAGGGCTGGACAATGAGACATCATTAGGACAGCTGCGTAGCGAGAGACATCGGACATGGATTGTTGCTTGCTGATAGGCCACGGCGACGAGCGCGGGGCATTAACCCTGATCAGCATCACGTGCACGCCACGTGCCGGGCACCAGCGGCCCGTTCTGTGGCGCAAGCGCAACTAGCAGCCAAATTACAAACTTCAAAGAGCCCGCAGAGGGTCTGCGTCTGGTCACATTACCGGTGAACCGTAGTGTCAATTACCCTGCCTTCCCGCCCAAACGCACCACAGCTTTTCTTATTTTCTTTCCTTTTCTTCGGCGTTGTGTTCTTGTGTGCATGTTTCCTGCACTAGGGCGGTCCCAATCTGAAGTTTAAAATGGCTTCCAATTAAGATGGTAAATAAACAAATAGTGCTATGCCGCTATGGTATTGGAGTTAAGAAAGAGAAGAAGTATATCTTTCTCTAAACCAAACTGGCGCATTTTGTTCATTCAGGATTGTTACATTATTGTTTTTTTATACAAGAAATTATCGTCCTATTTGTTTTAACTTGCAGTACTGCTTATCAGATACAATTTTTTTTCCACACAACAAACAATATCAGTCTAAGAAGACACGTGATTAGATAAAATTGTATTTTCAAGAAACCATCTATTAGAAATTAGAAATATGATATATTTGTGCAGTAATATCTATGACTTGGCAAGTAGTATTAGAAATATGCAGTTAAATATATGTTATGTTTATTTAGATAATAAGAATAACTTATGATATGTAATTGAGTATGACAATCATTGGTTTAGTGCAACACATATACCAATACAACATTACATAACCCTTAGTTATAAACCATAGGACAGTGGGCTGATAACTAAGATTGAGACATATTCTTTCCTAAGGTTAAAAGCATCGTTTTCTTGGCCAGGATAGGCTATGTCTTGAAGGGGTTGGGTTTTGCACACGTGTGTATATAGGGGTGAGTGTGCGTGCGTGTTGGCGTCACGTGTTATCTTGTGTAATCTCAACAAAAAACTAGGCCTTTGTCGCAAAAAAAAAAAAAAAAAAAAAAAAAAAAAAAAAAACTAGGCCTTCAAAGCAAGGCAAGAAAAGATCTCCAAGCAGTTGGTTTGCTTGCTTGGTACAATAGTTTAGAGGCCGCTACTTGTGGTTCACTGTTAATATTTGATTCTCTTTTTAAAGCGTTGAGTTAGGCATAAATTCTTGACGGATGAAAAGGAGTTAATTTGACTTCGCCCCAGTGAGCAAGGAAAACCTTGCTAAGACAAATGAGATCGATGAGCAAAGCGAGGTTATTGCTTGCTACCAAATCCTAGTCTTGCACACAATTAGGCAAGAAAGTGTTTTTTTTTAATTACAAATGGGGCAATTGGCAAAGCCAAGACTCAAGATATCTAAAATTTACAACTCTACCTAGTAAAACTGTGGTTGCCAAATTAGTCTTGGCATAATAGCTTAGACTATAATCCAAATTGGCTCTAAGTTCCCATTGCATGTGTTCATTCCGCCTCACATTCCATTCTCTTCCTCCTTTTGCTATTTGCGTTTGTTTTGCGCTCCGCGTCACTTTTCCCGTGGTAGTTCACACTTCAAACCAGTTTTGTTTGCCCAAGTACGGAGTAGAGTACTCGTCTTGCCGTTGCCGGCCCGAGCCGGCGAACCCGATCACATTCGCAACCAAACAGTGCTCAGCAAGTCACTGACACAAAGGCCGCGGTGAGCTCACCACCGGTGTTCCAAAACCCCAGAAAACTTGAGAGCTTTACCCCAAAACACCAAAAGGCGGCACCGGGCGCCTCGGAGGAAGACGACGACGACCCTCCAAAGCAAGCAAGCACACGAGCGAGCTCTCCCCCCTCCTCCCCACGAGCGAGTGCTCGCTTCCTCCCCCAAAACCCTAGCACCCCGCCCCAAGTCCCAATCTCCACCGCCGCGTCGCGGCAATGTCGTCGTCGAGGCCGGCGCGCTCCGGTATCTCCCCATTCCGATCCCGCCGCTCGGCTCCGGCGGCGTCGGCAGCGGGACCACCTCCGCCGCCGGCGAGGACCTCATCCGGAGGCCGCCCGTCCACCCCCTCCTCTACCGCCTCCGCGCGACCCACCACCCCTCGTCCTCCGGTGGCCGCCCCGCGACCCCGTCAGCCGCGTTCGCGCGCCCCACTACCCCTTCGTCGTCCTCGGCGCGGCCCGCCACGCCGTCCTCTACCGCCTCCGCGCGGCCCACCACGCCCTCGTCGATCTCCTCGCGCGCCGCGGGGACGGGGAGGGCGCCGCTCGTGGACGCGGCCAATGCCAAGGAGAACATCATGGTCACCGTCCGCTTCCGGCCCCTCAGGTGTGCTTCTACTCTTAATTGCGCGCCTTTTGCCGCGGTTGGAGGGGACAAGGCATTGGATTTTCGTGGACTTTGAGCTGGTGGATGCTTGTCTCATGCGCTTTTCGTGTCACGTTTTGCAGTCCTAGAGAGATCAACAAGGGGGACGAGGTGGCATGGTACGCGGACGGTGACAACATGGTGCGCAACGAGTATAACCTCAGCATTGCCTATGCTTTCGGTGAGTGCTGTTGAGCCCATTTCAGGCATAACTCCTTCGTCTCATCACCTGTTCCACAATGTAGTACTCACCACTTAGTCTTTTTGTTTGTGCTTTTAACTTTTAGATAAAGTGTTTGGCCCTGCTACTACAACTCGGCATGTATATGATGTTGCTGCTCAGCATGTTGTGAGCGGTGCCATGCAAGGAATCAATGGTATGGCAGCTCTCTTACTTATTTTAGTATAAGTGCTGTTAACTAATTATGAGTCTGGGAATTGTTACTGCATGCCTATTAGAAGTTTGAGTGGGACAGAATTCTAGTAACCTATTACTAATTGGTAGTCAGTTCCTATGCTAGCCACATGTCCGATGGGCTTTGAAAACAACAGATATGGACTATGGACAGTAAGGAAAAGGTCTGTTACAAAATGCATTGGTGGGGTTAGTAGCCCTTCTCATTGCACCTTTTTTTTTGAGGTGGTGGTGGGTGGGGGAGCCCATTAGTTCATTTATATCCTCTGAATCAAGACCTTTCCTTTTGATCATAAAATTTGAGACATGCTTCTTGTTACTTCGATCTCTGATTTTGATTTGGAGTTAGTTTCAGCTAACCTGGTGCAATGGTGCTGCATGCTTTCTTTTAATCTGGTCCAAGATAGTTGCTAGAATGCTTAGGTTCAACCTTAAAAAAACATTTACCATGATGACATAAAAAATGGTGCTGATTCACTATCAAAACTTTTATGTCATCAAAAATTTGTTGAATATGTACTTAGAAAGAGTAACGATCGAACCTGTGTGTTAAAGACAATAACATTCCCTAAATGACAAGTAAACCTGACTGGAGATAGAATGTGTACTCTCAGATTTATTCAGTTTGCTGAAATTTCTCTATTCCTGCAGGAACTGTTTTTGCATATGGTGTAACTAGCAGTGGGAAAACTCACACCATGCATGTATGTCTCTGCTTCAGTGTTACGTCTATACATCTAAAGTTTTCAATGGCTAGCTATGTGCGAACTTGTTTGTTCAGCACAACACAAGACATACCTTTATTGCTTAGTCTATGTCTATCATGATCGCTGTCGTCTTATGATATCAAGCTATAGAAACGAAGATTTCACACCCTAAAAACACGGGCATGAAGTTTTTATTAGTTTTCGTCATTGAATTTCTTTTCATGTTACACTTGGGCTATTGTTGTAGGGAGAACAAAAGTCACCTGGAATCATTCCATTGGCAGTGAAGGATGTATTCAGCATTATTCAAGATGTAATTATCTCATTTCCTTTTACACTACCCCCCCCCCAAAAAAAAAAAAAAAAAAAAAAGGAAAAAAAGGAAAAAACACAAAAAAAAAAAAAAAGATATGGCAGCATGACATTCTCGTCTCTTTGTTGACAACAGACACCTGGGACGAGAGTTTCTTCTGCGGGTTTCATATCTTGAAATTTACAACGAGGTGACTTCTCTTTTCACCATGCATCTTAGCAACACCAAGACTAATTACAATTTCATCTCCATATTGGATTTTTGATTGCATACACAGAGTTCCTTCTAGATGCCTGTTTATTTACTACTCATACATATACATATATTGCCACTTGATCAGATTCAAAGTGATAAAAGATGTATTTCAATGAACGTTTACTAGTAATGAAATGTAGACCAATTCAAAGTGGTAAAAGATGTATTTCAATGAACTTACTCAGAACTCAATGGTGAAACTATTTAGTATTGTTCACATGCCCTTTTTTTATCTTACCACTTTGCAGGTTATCAATGACTTACTTGATCCAACCGGGCAGAATCTCAGAATTCGAGAAGATGCACAGGTTGGTTTAGTGGTATTTATTAAAATCTATTTTGTGATTACTCATGCGGTCATGCCCATTCAATTTTGCACAGCACGAAAAAGTTAAACTGCATGAGATTTGTTTTATTTATTTGTTATGATTTCTCCTTATCTATTACTTATCTTGGTTCATTTGTCTATTTTCTGGATCCTTTTTCTCAGTAATCTAGAGAAAGATAATCTTGTCCATTAGTGTTGATCATGTCTTTCTTTCTTAACTGATAAAAATACTGTGCCCTATTTGTTATATTGATTCAATCATTCAGGGAACTTATGTCGAAGGGATTAAAGAAGAGGTTGTTTTATCACCTGCACATGCTCTCTCTCTAATAGCATCTGGAGAAGGTATTTGTTTCTATCTAGAGAAGACCATTTATCTTTATATTGATATATTGCCCGCCTTTCTTCAGTAGCTTTAACCATTGGTTCAATTGGACAAGACACGGGTGTACAATGATGTTGTTTGGTGTATGAATCCAATATCTATAAATTCAAGAAATCTATGTCAGAATCTTGGTTGATGCAGTTTGAAGAATAAATAAACATGGGGCGTACTTTGATTTTATGTTTTATATGCATGTTGATCCTAGATAATAGATATAATATAATATAAATAGGGTGTCTTGAAGTAAACTGTTCACTTTCCTCGATAGCCTAAGCTTTTGGATGGACTGCTAACTGCTTGGTGCATGAAACTTCGATGCTCTCAAATTATCACCAATTGCATCGAAGGATTCTTAGTTCTGGTGCTGTTAACTTTACTTTGTTGATGTGCATGCGTTATGTTTATGTTTTGGGTCTATGTTGTATTATCTTTTCAGATTATGTCCCTTTCTAGGTCTACAATTATGGAGTGTTCCCCTAGGACGTAGCAGACTTCATTTCACATGTCTGATATTTTTATGTGTAAAATTTAAACTTGAAGAGTCAAGAGTGCCTGTGTCTGTGTCCTAGTATGTGAGGCCATGTGTTTCAGCAGTTCTTTTATTACTTTTTCCATGATGAAACCAAAGTAGTCTTTGTTCTGAAGACCCCATTGCTTTCTTATAGAGCACAGGCATGTTGGATCAAACAACTTCAATCTTGTCAGCAGTAGGAGTCACACTATCTTCACGTTGGTATGCCCCTCCTCTTGTTAGGGTTCAAATATATTTATGGGCATAGTTGAATTCACCATGCAAGTTTTATGACATGTAATTTGCTCCAGACAACAAGTATGGGGCACCTGTAAGTCTACTGTTAGTTATCTCACATAATACTTTATTATATCTCAGAACTCAATTGTTATTTTCCAAACGGAATCTTGTTTGATAAAAGCTTTTAAGAAACTCATAAAAGTAGTTAGACTTGTTAAGCTTACACTCCTATAACAATACTGCAGACCATTGAGAGCAGCCCCTCTGGTGAAAATGAAGCAGAAGAAGAAGTGAAGTTGTCCCAGTTGGTAAGTCCTCTCCCCCAGCATACACAATTTTAAATCTCATTCAACTATTGTATCTTTGATTCTTTGGGCATTTAGCATGCAGAAGTACAGGACATTGGGTAGTGTTTCTTAACCTATAACTTACAGTATTCTTTTTATATTCTTTTATCAGAACTTGATTGACCTTGCTGGGTCTGAGAGTTCAAAAACTGAAACAACTGGTTTCTGACGCTTAAAGAAGGTTCATACATAAATAAGAGTTTGCTCACCCTTGGAACTGTAAGTATCCTATATTGCTAAGTGCTAATGATTTCTCTTATTATTATTAATACAACAACAACAACGACATAGCCTTTAGTCCCAAGCTAGTTGGGGTAGGCAAAAGGATTTATGGGTTTCATATCCATTAGAGTGGCTGTTTTTTTTACGCTGGTTCTCCAAACCTAACGCGACTGGCTACGTTGAGGCGACTCAAGAAAGTCTTCCAGTCAACATAGGCTGGAGTTTATGCTTTATTAATAAATATATAAAATAATAATCACAGCCCATTTCATAGATTTTGTGCCGGCCAGTCTTCTCTGGTCTCTAGGAGCTAGTTGGGCAACAGATCAACTCCTTGCTCCTAATCAGTGATTAGGCAGATAATAGACGAGAAGTCCTTAATAAAGAATTATCTAAAGATTTAGTTGCTAGCCCTCAAATATGACTGGCCAGTAGGAAGGCATACTGGAAAAATGGTCATATTCTTTGTTAATTTATCTGGTTGTTTCCTCTTGTTAAATTGTCAACAACATTCTTTATGCAGGTAATTGCTAAACTTACAGATGGGAAGGCGACACATATACCCTACAGAGACTCAAAGCTCACACGTTTACTTCAGTCTTCTCTGAGCGGACACGGACGCATATCTGTGAGTAGCTCAATCTTGCTTAAAAAACTATGGTTATGTTTACATTTCATTTGTTTTGAGGAAAATATTCCCACGCATAAATGTCTTACTAAATGTATGTGGCAGCCTAGTGCTATGTTCTAAGTCCAAACTTTTTTTTGCAGCTCATTTGCACAGTTACACCTGCATCCAGCAACAGTGAGGAGACACATAATACATTAAAATTTGCTCAAAGAAGCAAACATATTGAGATAAAAGCTTCCCAGAACAAGGTAATAACCAATAAGTTTGTAACATTACAGTGGGGGTCTCCCCTGCTGTATTTAATTTTCAAAAAGATAAATAAATTTGTAATACATATTGTTCTGTGCTTGTCGCTAGTGTTGACAGATTTTCTTTTTCAGATAATAGACGAGAAGTCCTTAATAAAGAAGTATCAAAAGGAGATATCCAGTCTGAAAGAAGAGCTACAGCAACTCAGGCGTGGTATGATGGGAAATGGTGGTACTCTCCCTACGGATCAGGAGGATCTTGTTAATTTAAAACTTCAGGTTTGCTATACATCTTACTTGACAGTTGGTTAATTATTCTTTCTTGATTTCTGGATAATACTTTTACAACTGTAAAAATCTGCCAATGAGAACAATGTATGACTAATTTTCATTTTCATTTGGCATGCTTTTTATGCTATGAAATATTGACATATTCTTTCTGATTAACATCCTCATCGTGGTAGATTAAATTAACCTTTCCCCTATGGACAATACTTATTAGTCATATTTTGATACAAATAGATTAAACATTTAAATTGTTGTTCATTTTGTATGATAGCTTGAAGCTGGGCAAGTCAAACTTCAATCAAGGCTAGAACAGGAAGAGGAAGCAAAAGCAGCACTGATGGGTAGGATTCAGAGGCTAACAAAATTAATATTGGTATCAACCAAAAGTTCGATATCCTCAAATGTTTCTGCAAAGACTAGCCTTCGTCGACGTCATTCATTTGGGGAAGATGAGGTTTGCACCTTCTTCTTTGTTTCGTTTGTTTGGTTGCGCATTTTGTTCTCTTAGTCCAACGAAGAACAGTAGACTAAATTAAACTCCCAATAGCATGTTCTTTTTTTCTTGAACACTCAGAAGAACTGAGCTGCACTGCGCACCATTATATTAAAAGAAAGAAAATGGTTCTAATACATGTTGTATATGGCTTTGGTTAGTTTTTTTAGACCGATACACTAATAGCATGTTCTAGAAAGTGAAATATAATGCCAATGTGCAAGAGCAGCATAGGATCGTCTTTTTTGGACGCTAAATATGTTGCTTTTCTTGTTCACTCATGAATTCCTAGCTTATTGAGGATATCTTTCTGACTAATTATATAATATATATTATATAATAACCCTCATGCGTGAATAAATTGGAGGCCAGCCAGGCCCTCATGCACTATCCAAACACTGTTCACTATTCGCTTTACTGTACATAACAGTTAGTACTGTTTCCCGCTGTCGATTACCCTTGTCATCACTATTAATCGCTGTTAATTACTATTTGCTTTGCTGTTACTGTCTATATGTACTTTGTTCGTTTTTCTTTTCACTCTTTGTTAGCCTGCGCAGCTGGCCGCGCATTATGTGCTAGTATGTTTCATTGTGAAGCAACTACCTGAGATTACATGTCTGCCGCACAATACACAACAGAAGTAAAAAAACTTGTGCCACATGTTTCATGTTTGGAATAAACTACACTTGTAAATACCGTTTTAGGGCTCGTAATATATATATAAACAAACCTACATATAAAACATCATATACGGTATATCCACATCAAAGGAGGTGTTACTCGAGTTTTCGTCGATACTTGATATAGCTGGAATGACCGGTATTGGCTGGTATTGAAGGCTCGAGGCTGGTAACACAGGTTGGGGGTCTTCTATATTTGGTACTTGGATTTGCAATTGCAATGTACTGATGCGCTATGGTGCTTTTGGGCCACCTTATGAATCCTGTGTGGAAGGTGCTTACGATGATGCAGTGCCTAAGATACTCACATTATGATTGTTTCACCTGAAATGGTTGTAAATCAAACTGGACTGAAGATGAAAAATTACTACACTGTGATGTTTCATTTTTTAAGCACTTAGTAGCATGGCTATTTTGATTTTAGTACATAATGCAGCAGTAATTCTTTTTGTATTATTTATTTTGTTGCAGTTTACCTATTGTTCACATTCTGTTTTCAATTTCAGCTTGCGTATTTGCCTGATCGAAAGCGGGAATACTTTGTAGATGATGATGATGATGTTAGTCTTGATTCAGAGCTTTCACTTGAAGGGAAATTTGATCTGAACAATCCAGATGAGTCAGCAAGGTTTGGCAGAAGGAACCGCAAACGCGGAATGCTTGGCTGGTTTAAACTAAAGGTATTTTTATTGTACAACAGATTGTGGATATCGAAGACAATAGCCATATGCAGAATATCTGATTAAACATTAAACCATATATGTTAACCTTGTGCAGAAGTCCGACCAATTATCAGGGCTATCATCCAGTGTGGGACGGTGATAGCACTGCTAGCGGCTCACCTTCATGCTCTAAATCGTCACAACAAAAACACTTGCTGCTTGATCTGAAGGATGGTCGAAGGAAATCTATGACTAGGAAAGGAGATGACCCAGCACATGCTGATTCTTTTCTTGAAAGGACTCAAGCTGGTGATTTATTTAGTGCTGCACCCAGAGCACGGCACCCTCTGCCGGTTAGTTGTATTTCTATTGACTGCACCTCTTTCCCGTTTTTCTCCTTTGCATGCATTCCTTCTGTCCCAACAAGCAACTTACCATGAACAAATTGGGTGGGTTGGGGGGCACAGATCTTGATTAGTCCAGAGTTACAGTGAACACTGAATTCATGTTTGCTCTGAAATTTGGATGGCATTCCCTACTTATTTTTATTTCCCTGGTTGCCTCTGTCCAAGAACTTATGGCCATGCCTTTGTTGCCATGAACATCGTCATGTTAGTTTGTTGGTCTCATCTTGTTCTACCTGTGTATTATTTTGGTGGGTATTTGCTACATCCATAGACACTGACAGCCTTGTTGCATTTGCAGAGTGGAACAACCATCGTGGATCAAATAGATCTTCTACAAGAGCAGGTCAAAATGCTGGCAGGGGAAGTTGCACTTTGTACAAGCTCACTCAAAAGACTGACAGAGCAAGCAACCAACAACCCTGATGATTTGCAAATTCAGGTAGATTTTCTGATTTGTCCTTTAACCAAGTACACATTTTTCATGTTTTTTATGAAGTTTTTGCTTCCTTTTATTTATTCTGCAGGAGCAAATTGAGAAGTTGAAAGATGAAATCACAGAAAAGAAATCACATATACATATGCTAGAGCAGCGGATGGTGCAATCACTGGAAACTACAGAAGACCCAACAATTAGGACAGAGTTGTCCCAGGTAATAAGGCTATGAAATGATGAGCTGAAGTGTAACTTCATCTTAGCTTGGTTTACTTATAGCATTCAGCCAATTATAGTTGGGAATATTGGAGTTATATTTTTACCGATTCGTTGTAGTATCATATACCTTTTCTGTTGTTTTACTTGCTAATGCTTGCAAGATGCTGCCTTTTGTTGGCCATTTTTACAAATAAATGGTCTAAAGATTTCATGTAACCTGATATTCTCACAGACCTTTTCAAAGTTGAGCACACAGCTGAGCGAGAAGACATTTGAACTGGAGGTTGATCCATAGTCATGTAACCTGAATTCACACTATTCTTTCTTTTTTAATGCTGGACTAATTGCTGGTTTCTCTATGACTGACTTGTCTAGATTATGTCTGCGGATAATAGAATTCTTCAAGACCAGCTACAAGCAAAAAGGTGAGCAAAGGGCGGGGCATGAATCTTTTGATGCTCAACAGATCAATTTGATTTCCATTTTTTTGTTCAAATAGGTAACAGAAAACGCAGACCTCCAAGAAACCATTGCACATTTGAGGCAAGAAATCAGTAACCTGTCGAAGGCTGCCAAAAGCGAGGATAGTTTTGCTAGTGTGCAGTCTAGTGAACCATCAACGGCAAGCACTGATACTAGGGATCAAACAAATGAAGTCTCAAACCATGCAAATATGCCCTCTAGAACAACTGATTTAAATGACTCAGGATTTATATCTCAAGTACTCAAACAGGTAAAGATCTTATGCCCCTAATTGCCGCTTTCCTATTTAGTCCATCTTCTTTTTGTGATATGCCAATTGAAATCCAGGCTTCAGAAATTGAAAGTTTGAAGCAAGAAAATCTGAGGTTGGTGGAAGAGAAGGATGAACTGGAAGTTCATACTCAAAAGCTGGCGGAGGAATCATCCTATGCGAAAGAGTTGGCATCTGCTGCTGCAGTTGAACTAAAGAATTTGGCAGAAGAAGTCACTAGGCTTTCTTATGAAAACGCAAAGCTGAATGCAGACTTAGCTGCGGCAAAAGAGCTAAATGTATCAATGTCAAGAAGTAACATTCACCCTGATCCAAAGCGACGTGATCATGAGAGTGGAATTTTAGTTGAGGAGTTGCAGAAAGAGTTGGTTGCTAGTTGTCAAAGGGAGGCTGTGTTAGAGGACACACTGTCTCAAAAAGACCGAAGAGAGAGTGAGCTTCTAAAGATTATTGATGATGCAAAATTCCGTGAGCATGAGTTGGAAAATGAACTGGCAAGCATGTGGGCCCTCGTTTCGAAGATAAAGAAAGAAAACTCTCAACAGGATGTATTTGAATTCAAAGCAAAGCAAAACGGCTTTCACTCATCCAAGACTGATAGTGGCAGACTGGTAAGTGAAATGCAAGCTTCTTCAGATAATGGGAGCTGGGATGGCCTCAGTACATTTGAAGAAGCAAGAGCTGCATACAATTATGAAAGAATGCGCTGCAAAGAATTGGAAAGCGTCGTGTCCAGATTGAAGGTGATTTTAATCTATTTATCGTTGCATTACCTTTTTCCAGCTTGGGAAAGCAGAATGAAAAACAATCTAATAAGCAGAATAGAAAAAAGTTAAGTAAAAACAAGGAAAAACAATAATGAAGAAGAGCTCTAGTGATAGGGTATACCATATTTAGCTGTTAAAATCCACTTTGTGGGCTAATTTGGTCTTGGGCCCAGAATGTGCTGAAATTCAGCTATTTAGCTTGTGTTTCTATGCTTCTGATACAGATTTTTGCTTTTTAGGGTGAGGACCTCAGGGGCCTAGATGTTAAAGTCCTTGAAGATCTACAAAATTTCCATGTAGAAGCACTGTCAAGGATCTGCCAAGAAAAGGTACGCTATTCCACCTGGGATGCCCATGGCTGACGGCCCTTGCGCACACGTAATTGAACACATGCGCACGGGCGTGCTTCCATTTGTTTAAGCAAAGCTGGGATCTTTTGAACGGGAAAACATTTGGTGCAAACCACCTCTTCGACGGAATCATGAAACCCCTTTAGGAAAACGTACTTGGGAGTTTTCAAAGACAAAATAAAACAAAGCACATTCATAGTGCATCTAAAAATGTACATTATCACATAATTTGAGATTCAAATTCCTTCTAGAAAAATCCATATGAAAAGAACAAATTCCAAGTGCATATGCACTACAAGACATTTCTGTGAATTTGTCTTCTAGTACATAAGCACATGGAATTTGTTGCTTTTGTATTAATTTTACAAAATAGGTTTGAATCTCAAATTTGGTGGCAATTGAAGCATCATTTGAAGTTCTTAATTATGTTTTTCTCCATGGTTTTCAGGATCGTGGTTTGTACCGGAAATATTTTTCCCTTTTCAACATAATCAATGATTTGACACGTGCTACATGTTTGCAGATGGCAAGTCAGGCGCTATAGCAGAAGCCTTCCCTGAGATGAGAAGCCGCTTTTATGCAGGCCAGAGCTTGTTTCTCTGATGTCCCTTCAACTTCATGCCCGTCTCTCTGAAGTTTCAGTCACAGAATTTCACATTGTTGCTGCTACTGCAACCGGGGCAACCTTTGATTAACCCGCATTTGGACACTGATTCCTGCGTTTAACCGGCAGAAAACGAAGCAACATACGGTTGGATAGCAGGTGCTGATGGTCACTAGTTAGCATGCAGATACTCCCCTCCTGTACAGCTTATATTAAAGAGTAGCAGTAGGACTGTAGTAGTAGTACCGGATTGTATTTATACAGCTAATATATACGGTAGCTGAGACTGGGAAAACCCGAAGGTGGTGTTTCTGTTGTACCTGGACCGTGCTCTGCCCTTAAAAAAATTGTAGCAAACCGAACGGACGCTGATGCAGCTTTGGGTGTGTTTAGCACCCCAAATTTTGCACCCAAAATTTTACATTCCCATCACATCCTATCACATCGAAACATTCAATGCACCCAAAAACGCTTTGGCCACTATAAAAGTTAGGTAATTAAAAAACTAATCGCACAGTTTAGATATGCATCATGGAGGCGATTCTTTTAAGCTGGATTGCGTCGTGGTAGGATAATATTTACCACTAACAAACGAAACGTCTTCACATTAATGCGATGTGTATTTACAGGAATTTTACACCCAAAATTTTGGGATCTAAACACACCCTTTGGCAACTTGCTGTTGATGTGATGCATGACTGCCGTGCACCTGGCGCCGTGCCCGACGCAAGGTTGACTTAAGCTGAGAGCACGGCTCCCCACACGGATCTGCATTATTAACCTACGGATTTACCATGTGGTGTGCCACTAGGAATGTCCCCACTTGACCGCGCGGCTGATGGTGTTTCCGTGCTCCGAATCTCCGCCATTTACAAACTGCTTGGATCCTGACCAGGGTACAGATAAGGTCGTCGTCGCCGTCGCCGGCGACATGCTTTTTCATCCTGTGGCTGGAGGACGACGACTTCGTGGATCGTGGTTTAGCGTTAGCCCGGACATATTTTGCCTGCGCATTGTTCGGTGCTACACGCCTGCCTGTATAGTCCCGGCCATTGCTGGAGCCTGGAGGCGCTTCGGTACACCGTTACTGGTTGGATGAAACCTGGTTACATGGAGTTTAGAGTGACTGTAACATGGCACTGCCCGTTCAAAGAAAAGGAGAACGAAAGGCTGAGCAGATTATAATTCTGTCCCAGACTCGCCAAGAACGGACAAGCTGAAAAAGGGCTCTCCAATTTGACGACACGCTGCCGAACGGGAATCCCCGGTTGAGCTTAATCATGGCTGTTGTGACTCCTAGTGGCTGGTAACATTTGACCCTTGTCAGAAAGTGTGAAACACACGGCTGGCTGCCCGTCCTGTCTTTGTTTGCTACAGTGCAACGTCCCTTTTTCCAGTTCCATGTGCTTTTGGCATTTGGAATGGTGCGTTAATAAATCCAATGCTTTGGTTAGGAAAGGATTATTAGTAGATGTAAAGTTTGATTTCCTCGTATGATCCAAAGCTCATCCGAGTCCTAACTAAAAGCATGATGGGCACCAAACCAGGTGGCTGTGGTTGGCGGCCTATGGGACGTATAGAGTCGTTTGTACTATTAAGGCCTCATGATAACCTATATGCTGCCCAAAATGAGTTTTTGTTTTTCCATCGACAACTAACAATTGAGAGCATTGTTGTTTATGGCTACCTACAACCACCAACTATAAGCCGCCCTATACAAGTTTAGCATGGAAACAATAAGGCCCTAAATGAAAGCAAACTTTGAACAACTAAACATACTATCTGTCGCATACAACCTCTACGTTTTAAGTGAGCTAAAAAAAACATGAGTATTGGTTTCCAACTTGTGACTTTAAGTTGTACAAAATATACTGAATTAAATGCATGAGCGATCTCAAAATTTACCCAAGGGTGTCAAATGTCAATGCTACTGATAAAGCGCAAGTCCATATATTAACTAGCCACATAGTAGACATTTTATCTGTAGCATTGCCATTTTGGCGTTGATTTTAACTAGTCCTCCCCCTCACAAGCCATTCCTTTTTTTCCTCCTCCTCTCGCTTTTTTTTACTGGCAATGATGTTTTTTTTTCTTATGAAACTGTAACAGTGAACATACACATTTCCTCCTTTATCAGTAGCATTGCCATTGTGATCCTTTTGTCGCTTTGATTTGTGAAAACGATTTCTCGCTGCAACATTGAACTGTATTCATACACAGTTGTGTTGGCAAGAGGAGGTCGAAGCTGTATTATATGAAACAATCACATTTTGGTAGCTATAGGATGGATGTATCATAGTAGATTACTATCTACTGTAACATGAAACTCCGTATTGTGATGAAACATGTACTCCCTCCCTCCGTAGATCAGAGAGGGGCGCGAACGAATATGATGGTGGTAGCAAGTTCCAAGACGTGTGCCTGGTGAGCGATGCAGCAGTGAGTGATGCAGGTTCAAGTTGCAAGCCCAGTTGCATGCATGGGGAAACAGGTTCCAGGCAGGGGCAAAAGCTCAAGTTGTATCAATCTGTCCGTCAGTGTTGGAAGGCATGGCAACAAATTCACGAGCAGGTGGCGAGATGATGGCCGGGCGGCAGCTTTTTGATGGCAACAAGCAAACAAAACCCAAAGCCAGCTCTCTAGTAGTAGAGGCCAGAGGCGGCCTGGCCCAGTGCGGCCGATGAGACGGGACGAGGAGGCAGGCTACAGTTGTACAGTAGGCTGCCTTTGCTTGAGCAGCAGAGAAGAAGTGCAGGCAGGCCAGGCACCGCACAGCCCCTGCCCCGTCTCCATCCGCCTGTTGATCGGCATGGTCCGCCGCAGGTGTCGTCTCGGCTTGTGACTGCAAAGGCACTGGGGTGGTGCTCACTCTATTATCGCCGTGATTCCATTTGCTGTCTGGCCTGGCTGGCTGATCTACTGTACTAGTAATAGTAGAGAGTGGTGGTAGGAGTTGTTTCCATCATGACCCAGACGACTTGAATTTTGAATCAAACACACGAAATGCTCACTAAGGCCACGTTTAGTTGGCTAAAGTTTTGCAAAAGTTTTGCAAATTTTTAGACTCTCTCTCCATCACATCACATTAAATACACCAAAAGACATATGTTTGGAGTATTAAATATACGTAAAAATAACTAATTATATAGTTTAGATGTACATTACGAGGCGATTCTTTTGAGCCTAGTTCTTTCCATGGTTGGATAATATTTACCACTAACAAACGAAAACATCTTCTGATTGTCTTCTGGGGAGTTGAACGGTGCATTTGGCAAAACTTTAGCCAACTAAACGAGGCCTAAGCTGCTGGTCCCCTGACTTATGTGTCCTGTGCAAGCATTCTAGTAGTGATCACATTCAGCACCGTTTCATGCTCATGCTCACTCGTGGTCTGGTCGTGGCAGCAGCCACTGCCTTTGCCTCGCCGCCTCGTGACGAAACCGGGGTAGGAGGAGGACGCATGGGCGCCATTAATTGCCGGCCGAATTCCATCAACTGCCGCTGGCGACACCCACGCGTAGCCCCAAGCCGCCGCGCGGTTCAGTAATCAGTTCAGTTCAGTTGAGAGATGAGATGAGATCATGACCCGTGAGCTTGAGCGGCAAATATCGATCGTGCGACATGAGATGAGCATGGGCATCGCATTTGCTCAGCTCACCACCTGCCCCACTCGACCATGGCCCGTGGGAGGAATCGGGAATCCAATTCCAATCCAATCCATCCTCTCTCTCTCTCACACAGCTCCGCGCCCTCTCAAATCCAATGAAGGCGACGAGACATCAGACATGCATGCAATGCAATGCATACGGGTACTCCAGCATGGCTAGAGCAGGCAGGGGCGCTGTGCTAGACACAGTACCCTGCAGTAGTACAGAGTGGCCCTGGCGTGGCCATGGACCTCGCTCGCTCCCTCTCGCCCTCTCTGCAAGTACGAACCATGTCACGGACGCAGCAATGCAACATATCATATCCGATCCCCTCCCTCCACTTTACTGCGCTCCAGCGGCCTTCTCGCTAAGCTTCAAGCAGCAAGTAGTACTGTGCACGTCGGTGGAGGGGATAAGCCCGCGATCAATGCAGGTGTAAGCGTCGTGTGATCACCATGAATGAACGGAGACTGCAATTTATGCCCAAAGATCTGCTGCCCCGCGTAATTGCACTGCAGCTGATCGAGAAGCTCACATCAGTGATGATCGATCACGAGTCCGTCCGTCCGTTCGTTCGTTGACGATAGCACGCACGCACAATCACACACGGTCCCTCACCCCCGGCACGCACGGCGCAGAGGATCCTCAGGACATGACAAGCCATAGCCGGACGGACGCCCGCCGTTCGCCCATACCTCACCGCCCCCGAGCCCGACCTCCTCGTCCGTCCGTCCGATCGTATCACGGCCGTCCGTCCGGTCCGTCCGGGTACAGTACAGGTACACACCACCACCGTCCGTCCGCAGCTTCAGTACCCGGCAAGCCTCGCTCTGACGCCGCCGCACCCAAACGTGGCGGGGCCCTCGCCGGCGAAACCCAGTCGCCGGTCGACACGTCGTCCGTCCTCCCCACTTCCGCTTCGCTTCACCTCACGTGGCGACCGCAGGCCACGTGGCGCTCTGTGTGTGTGTGTGTGTTAAGGTTAACCCCTCGCTGCCCGTGCTCGTGCCGGGCACGCGGGGAGAGCCTGAGACAGCGACCGAGCCAAGCCGAGCCCCGCGACGCCCCGCCCACGCCCACGCGGATAAAAATCCAGGAGACCCAGACCCCTGCCGCTCCCTCCCCTACTGCCGGCTGCCGACTGCGAGCGAGCGCCGAGAGCCAGGAGCCAAGCCAAGTGGAGGGCCGGCCGGCCGGGGTGCGGGGAGGAAGCTAGACAGGCATCCACAGAGAGACAGTACATCGGGGCCACCACGCCACGCCACGGCCAGCCCGACCACGACGACGGAGGACATGATGGATCACCTGAGCCTGGTGCCCTACGACGGCGGCGCCAGCAGCGGCGGTGACAACGCGGGTGGCAAGTACAAGGAGTGCATGCGCAACCACGCGGCGGCCATGGGCGGGCAGGCCTTCGACGGCTGCGGCGAGTACATGGCATCCTCCCGGACTCGCTCAAGTGCGCCGCATGTGGGTGCCACCGCAGCTTCCACCGCCGCGCCGCCGCACCGGGCTCCATCTCCTCGTCCTGCGCCGCGCCAACCGTCTTCTTCCGCCCACCACCGCCGCCGCTCGCTTTGCCCGCTCCACCAGCGCCACCACCGCACACCCACCACCAGCAGCACTTCCACCACCACCACCACCACCAGCAGCAGCACCCCAAACCGCCGCAGCCGCGCTACATGCCTTCCTGGCGCCACCGCCTCACCTCGCGCTGCCATACCACGCCTTGCCCAACGCCGCCGTGGCCGCTGCTCCCGCGCCTCCGCCACCGTGGCTCGCGACGCGCGCGGCGGCTCCGAGACCCGCCACGGACCGCGGACGAGTTCGGTCTCGGCATCGGCGTCGGAGTGGGAGGAGTCGGCGTCGGTGGTCTCGTGCCCGGCATCGTCGGGAGCGGCGGAAGTGGAAGCTTCGGGCGGAAGCGGTTCCGGACCAAGTTTACCCCGGAGCAGAAGGAGCGGATGCGTGAGTTCGCGGAGAAGCAAAGGGGTGGCGTATCCAGCGGAACGACGACGGCGCGCTGGACCGGTTCTGCGACGAGATCGGGGTTAAGCGCCAGGTGCTCAAGGTGTGGATGCATAACCACAAGAACCAGCTCGCCTCCCCCACCTCCGTCGCCGCCGCCGCCGCCGCTGCTGCAGCCTCTGGTATCGGCACCATCGGCATCGGCATCAACCCATCCGCGGGCACCGGCACTGGCGTCGTCACCGTCGTCGGTGTCGGCGTCGGCGTCGGCGTCACTGGCGACGGAGATGACGACGACGACGACGACGATGACGACACCGACGACTCACCGCCTCGCGCCGCCGTCTCGTCACCGTCCCCGTCACCGATCAGCGTCTAACGACGACGACCCCGCCCGCCGCCGCGCCGACCCAAGGCACTCACTCTCCTCTCTCACCCCGGCCGCAAGCTAATGAGCTCTCGGTTCTTTTAATCACTAGGGTTTAGTACTAGCAGTTACTAGTAATTAGCTAGCTCTAGGTAACAGTCGTCAGCACTTCACTAGCTACGTACTGTCAGTTCTCATGTTAACCTCGTTGCCTCCCGTGACGCGGCCGTGCCATGGATGGCACACACACCTGTCATTTTCTCCTGCTCCTGCTGCTGCTGCCTTCTGCCGCGTAGTATTAATTTCATTCTTATTAATTAGTCAGTCTTATCATTAGGCTCTGCTGCTGTACCTTCACTGTCGTCTGCTCGTAATCGTACTTACTCGTTTATCAGTAAAACTAATGATGATCTAAGATTCTGAGGAATGATAGTACTACTACTACTACTAGCACTCCATCCGTACTACTACCTGCGAAGCTTCCGAGTCAGTGCCTGGAAAATCAGCATCTTTGGAAGCATGCCGGATTTTGCTATGATCTGCTTGTGTCATTTTGTTGATACGACAAGTAATCGGAGTGTTTTGGGCCATCGAGCAGTTTGTGGTTGCAACGGCGGCCACATTTGTTTGTGGCCGCGAGCGAGCGACAGACAAGGCGTGCGTGGCGCTGGCGTGGGCTTCGGGATCGGTGGGGGCGAGCGAGCGACAGACAAGGCGTGCGTGGCGCTGGCGTGGGCTTCGGGATCGGTGGGGAGTGGGTGGAGTCCCAAAGCGGATGCCCTGATATTTTTGTTGCCATTTGCGCCCTGCACCGCGGCCCGTGCCGGTGGTGGAGCCAGCCAGCCAGCCGCAGCCGGGGCTTCGACGACCTGCCTGCCGTTGCAGAGGCCGGCCCGGCCGGAGGCTGCCGTGCCGCAAGCCGCACCTGCACCGTCCAGTTCGTTTGCTTCATCACCCACCGGCACCGGCGCTCGACGGCGACGACTCGTGCCGTCGCGAGCGGGGCCGAGGTGGCTGGCGTGTGGGTGTGTCGCGCAGAGTCGAGTGCCCCTTTTCTTTCGGTAGGCATCTCCCTGTCGCCCCGTCCGCTGTGTGTGTGCGTGCGGCGTGCGTAGGGGATCATATGATGGATGGATGGATGGCTAGCACCTAGCAGCAGTACAGGCCGGCCGGCGCCGTTCGGGGCTTTCGGTGCGGGGCAGGATCCGACACGGATCGCTCATTGGCATGTCACCAGCTTGGACGCGACGAGGCCCTTTGGTTTGCTTGGTAGGAGACCAGTCGTTCCTCCACCAGTGCCGGCTGTCACTCCCTCCGTGTCCAATGGAGTACGTCGTTTTTTATTTTGAATTTCATGTTTGATCATCCATATTATTTAAAATATTTATACAAATCATAAAATAAATTAATCAATACTCAAGTATCTTCATTAATAAAATAAGTCGTGAATAAAAATAAATTATATTTGTCTAAAAAATTTAAATAAGACGTAAGATCGAATAAGATAGCAGCGGAATTCGGGTGACAAACTCATTGGGACGAAGGGAGTAGGCAAGAGGTGAACCTATCAAAAGCCTACGGAAGCTACTCCCTTCGGAGCTGTTCCGAGCTGAGCATAAGGCATTGCCAAAATCCGTGCTAACAACAGGCAGCGTCTGTGCAACTCAACCTGATTCCATAGAATTAATAAATGGCATTCTAGCGAATAAATCCATAGCATTATTGAATTCTTACTATCAATATCCTCCAATCCAAAGGAGGTCATGTCCATGGCGATAAACCCTTTTTCACGCTGATGATGTTGCCACGCTCACCATCCGCATTCTTTAGCGTCCTTTCCCTTAGCGGCGCTCAATTTACGTTGCTCAAGGGGTGTTTGGTTTACCGTCACAACATTGCCTTGCCATGCATGTGGCTGCCACATCGGCTATTGTTTGGTTCATGCGTAAATTGCAGCTACCACACTTTTTTTAAAGTTCATTTGCATGCTTATTTCTAAGACAAGTTAGGCGGCCATTTCACGGTATGTGGCGGCGCCACAACTCTGTGGCTGCCACCGGCTGTGAACCGAACAACCCCTTGCCGGGCTAGGTGGGACATTTTGGCTATCCTCTTCTAGCAAGGAAAACCTTGCCCGCACAAGCGTCGAGGCGCTGTGGAAGAGATCCAACAAGCAGCACCCATTCGTATTCTCGCTTGGCAAGGCTAAATAGTGTCCAGCGAGAGGATCTAAGCATGCCCTCGTTGCGCTCACCCGCTCCCATGGTACGCCAAGCCAAGCCCGTCTCCTCTACCCATCACACAATCCCTTATGTGCACCTAATTCATCACCACATACCACCTTTGTCCCGCCCTCTACACGACGGGTGCGTCGTGAGCCTGCTGCTCACAATCACTTCCACATCATCTTTGGCTTTATTAATGCTTTGTACCACCCTACACATTGTTCCCACAACCCTCACGTCACCCGACCACTCCCATGTAAATGCAGCGTTGTTTTATGCCTTACCATCGCAACACAGCGTGTGAAGCTACACTAAAGGTGGGGGGGCACATGCACCCAAAAATTGTAAAATAGCAGTGACTAATCATGATCTGACGCTCTCACATCTATTTGGCCTTGGAAAGGTGCAAGTCTTAGCAACGACAGAAGGTAGGTTCGACACTCTTGGGGCATTATGATATAGGATTGTCTAGTGTGATTGATTGCATAAGTGTTGTTTCTCAACAAGCCCTGGAATCATGTAACTTTGTTGCCAAATTTGGTGGCATCGGTGGATTCATACTTACAGTCACAGCGCTGACAAGCTCCAAAAATACCTTTTGGAAAACCTCCGTCATCTGGGAGGGCACTTTTTGATAATTGATTTGCCCCTATGTATGCGGTGATGCTTTATATGCCTTATCATCGCAACATATATGCGAAGGTACTAATAGGGGTAGGGTTTGCATACGGCGTGTTCATAGGGGTGGGTGTGCATGCGTGTTGAGCATCTGTGTTGTCTTGTGTAATCTCAAAAAATGCGCGATGCTACACCATAGTTAGGGAGGCACATGCACCCTGAAAGTGCATCTAGCCCTTTAGTGGGTTTTGGTGAATTGAATGACAACATAATTAAAGGTCTAATAAGTTTGCTAAGTGTTGAACAGGAAACTGAGTCTATTACATATACTTGTGGATTATGTAGTAACAAGTATATTCAAGGTTCAACAAGTAAGCAAACTTGATGGTATTCCACATAGTATGGAAGCAAAGCTGTGTATTGTTGTACTAGAAGATGATGAAAACAATCTAGTTCAAGCAAAAGACAACAATGCAAATGGAATCAAGGAAATGGCTTATATGTTGTGGAATATCATAGCATCATGTGAAAGCAAGCATACTTGACAAAAGGAAAATGAGACAAGAGTTGATGATTTTGGATTGGTCTCTATAATGGCTTGTTTCCCATGAATAGAAGATTGAAATAAGTGTTGGAGTGTCAAGCCAAAATGATAGGATATAAGGAACCGTGAATTGGCTTGACCATATTGATGTTGATCCATGTATGTCTCTATGTGAGTCAAACCGAAGCTTGATTGGTCTCAACATTCATATCTGCAAAATAATCAAGCAAGGATCAAAATGTTGAAGAAATGGTTATTCAATGGATGCTTAATGTGATGTGACTTGAATATGCCTTGATAAGGTAAAGATAGCAAGGAAAGGGCTTCGAGGTACTAAGCGAAGGTGAAGGGCAAGCGGTGGCTTGGGACCGAGGTACCATGGCTAAGGTGAAGAAGAGAGTACTTGCATTTAGTCGAGGAACTAATCAAGCTATGAGGAGTCATATTGTGTTAAGGATCAAATCATTAGTGGAAGTGACTTGAAGCCATAAGTTGAACTCATATTTATGAAAATGGTTCAAGTCACACGCTCAAGGTATATTTGCTCTAAGAGATGAGACAAAGATGATAGAGGATGATGTACGGGTTGATGGAACCTCTCAAGTGCAATGGATGGCAACCTGGACTCATGGAGGTTTAAATTCATTTATATTTTAAATCTTGAGTTTAGGACATGCCGTACTACTAAGAGGGATCCTAGAACCCTTGGCTACATGTGAACTAAATGCTCAAACCTCTAGCTCAGCCAAAAACATCACTCCAAGCCAAAACAGCCATCCAAAACTCGGTTTTACACTTTCTTTTTACGGCGGGCGGTCGTGCAGCGTAAGTGAAAGCGGTGCGCACTTAATCGACCGTTGGGGTCCTGTGGGGTATAAATACCCCTCCAACCCCTCCTCCAACGGTACTCGGCCACTTCTTCTTCCACCTCGCGAAAAGGCACCGGAGAGCGGACCTCTTGCTCTCTCTCTCTCTCTCTCTCCTCCATTGAAGCACCTTGAGCTCCTCACTCAATCCCTCACTTTCCACCACGAATTCTTGAGGGAAAAGGCAGCAAACTGCTTGTGGAGGCCGGATCTACTACTTCCCCATCTTGAAAGAGCATTTGATTCGCGTTTGGCCGGTGTGCTAGAGTTCTTTACTCTTGGAGCTTGCTCCTAGCCCGGCTAAGCGTCACCCTTGAGTTGTCAACTTGTGTGGCGGCCTTGGGAGGTTTGTAACCTCACTCAAAATCAAGAAAATCACCCCTCATCTCAAGGGTTCACTCCCTTGACTTAAGAACGAGGGAAGGGACAGCTTGTGTGGCGAATCCCAATCCTTTTGTGGATACCTCAACAACGTGGACGTAACCCAGCCTTTGTGGCAACGGTGAACCACGGGAAAAATCCTTGTCTCACGCGTGCTATTTACATTCTTGCATATTATTCTTGTGAGCTAGGGTTTCATCCCGATCTACTTTGTTGAGGAGTTCCTGGCACATTCTATTGGATATATGTGATATATTTGTGTGTGGGAACTTGGGATATTCACTCTATCTAAGTTTTCGTTGCTTAGATTTCAAAGCTGCAGTTTGTGTTTGTGCGCTTGGCGAGGCGGCGTATGCAGACAGGCAAAGCATTGCGGGAGGCGCAGTCGGTGCATAGCGTTGTTCAAAACTGCTCGAGTTTGTTTTTTATAGGTGATTTTAAGGTACAGGCCTATTCACCCCCCCCACCCTCTAGGCCTCCTAGGCGACATCAAGGTCCTTACACACCCAAAAATACAAAATCAACGAGTTTGTTAAAATTTCACCATACCATATATGCATCCCCATGATACATGTGTACGCACCTATCTTTAATTTGCTCTAGATTTGCCATTGTTTGTCGACATGTACACTTGTCGAGTCACTCTTTCCTTCTTTACAGCGTGAAAGCTATACATCCCCATGAAAACAAATCAAGGTCGTTGAATCACAAGAAAATATTAGCATTTGTATCTTATGTCCAATTAATTCATCTATTCTATATATGGTGTGGATGTGTGAAAGCTTGTGAGCAACATGAACACGATTAGGCACTTCGACTAGTTTTAGCTAGAAGTCGCCACTAGCAGAAACAAATGTGGTTAAACCATGTACAACAATAGCGCGATAGAGTGGCACGGGCCGGCTAGCAGGCGTGAGATCACTAGGTGGCCACATGGATTTTTTGGGGGTGGGGGCTGGGGGTGGGGCTCAGGTATTGATGGATGTTTGGTCAATCGTTACTTGAGACAAATACGGGCTCCATTAGACTTCAGAAGCACTGCAATGGGTTTAGCTACGTCTTTGAACAAAAGGGCAAATCAAATGTATAAACAGTCCGAAGAGGGCCAAAAAAAAATTGAATGAGTGACTTTGGGGCGGCATATATGATACCTGCCCCCTGGGGATGTAAGAAAAATTACCAATTCGACCCTTAGCCCTGATGTTATTTAACCTCTACAATTTGCCTAGAGTTCCGGCCCACGAGGTATGCCACGGTAGTAAAATTATTTACCATCGTTTGATCTCGGCTTTAACGATCAGATCTGTCTCCTTTTTACTTGTATAACCCGGGTATATATCGTCCTCATGGTAAAAAAAAAAAAAAACTTCCGGTTCCCTCCCACTCCTTCTGTCAAAAAAAAAACAACACGAACCTTGTTCTCTCCGTCTTCTCCGATGGCGATCGGCGGCGTCAGCTGGAGGGCGCGGCCCGCTCCTCGCCGCTTCCGCCCCGCCCCCTTAACCGCCTCCCCTCTCTTCTCCTCTCTCTCTCCTCCTCTCCTTCTCTCCCTCGTCATGTGGCGGTCGCGGCCCAGCTGGCGGGCGGGACGCCGCCGCGCCGGGCGGCGGGCACCGCGACCCACGGCAAGCGGCGGCGTCACGCCCGAAAGCCGCAGGGCGCTTCTCCCACCCTACGGCGTATCACGGTCCTCCTGTTCCATGATTCCTCGTGAGCTGTTCATCTTTAATGGAGAAAACCCTAGGCGGCGGTCCTCATTTTTTACAAGGTTTACGGCGATGACGATGGATGTCGCGGCATTTCAAGGGGTGGATCTTGGTGAAACAAATCAAAGGGAACAAGGCAAGGTCAGTTTTAATTCAGATCTATTGTCCCCCCCTTTTTTCTCTTACTGAATTGATATGGTTAGTGCTATATTTTTTTTCCTGTTGTAGGCTGTGGCTTGCTCAATTTTACTGGTTCCATTGTGAAAAATGGTTGCCACATGATGGTTTTCTGGTTCTACCTTCAAGCCATGGGTAGTGGAGAATTGTGTGTGATTTTAGAATTTTGTTTTCAATCAGTCAACCTCGCTACTGAGGTTTAACCGAATTCTCCCCTCACCTTTTTTTGAGAAAAAATTTTCACTTCACTAAATAAAATGGCAAGCGGAGTCCATTGGGTCATGTATCCATCTCCACATGTATGCCCCTCTTACTTGTTATTCATACGTAATTGCATGGTGCTAACCTTACATGCTTCCGGCTTTTTAAGTCGAACTTGAGCATGAGTTATAGAGTTAGATTTTCTTATATGTCAAAGGTCTTTTTTTTTTTTCATAATTTGTATAAGCCATGTGAGAGTGCCTTATGAGTAGACTTTTCAATTATTAATTGATTATATGATACAGTTTGCATTGGAAGGCTTCCTATAGTATGTTATTTTCCTTGAGAGTTTTTTGCACCTCGTGCTAGGTTGCTACATTTCAGGTACTTTGCCTCTAATTGCCTTACTGTGCTAGCTTTGCGTGGCTATTTACATTCATGGAGGGCTGTGTGTGCATGGTGCCGATGACCACCTTTTGCTTGCTATCTTCAGGTATTTAGACTGAATCCGATGTAATTAATTTTTTGTGCCTTGTCATTGTTCCGCACTGAATATTGCACATCATTTTAGAAAACTTGAACTACTTTGGCCGGCTGATGTAGTAAATAAATTTAATGAACCTTACTATCTTCTATACAACGGGATTTTTTCTTTTTTCGTTTCATAGACTGAATTTTTGAATTACGGCTGACCTCATAACTTATAGGAGCAAATCATCATTGTTTCAGGTCTGAATGCTACTGAATGTCTTGGAAATATTTAGGAATTTTTCGCTACCCAAATGCATTTGTAGGATTTCCGGTCTTGTCCTTTTGCATGCGGCCCATGCAACAACAACGCTTCTTGATGATAAATTTTGAAATGTAATGACAAATTCTAAGCATATATGGCTGAAACAGAATATGTGTGGAGTTTATCCATAGGTTATTTTTAGCAGCTCCTTTTTTCATGTCCGAGACTATATCTTATGTTTTTAACACAGATCGCTCATAAAACCTTTCAATTGCAGTACATGTTGCCTTCTAAGACTCAAAGAGCCCCCCTAGCTATTTTCATCTATTTAAAATTTTATTTACTTAGTAAACCTGACCACTTAAGGATTTAGGTGGGTCTTCACTAATACAAGTCTTATTTGGTTGATTCGGGTCTCATAGACTTGCTTTGTCTTAGAAAAAAGCCACCAACAACAAATGCACGTCCATGTTGCTTTCGGTTACCAACCTCTATAGAAGGTCTCTCAAAATCAAATTTTTATGCATAACTTTTACATCAGCTACATGTTGCGGTGGCACGGTACCAACGACAAAATGTAAGGTCCCTTGCACATCTATTTGGGCACATGTGCTTAGTTTCCCATGGGTGTGCCTGTTTATTTCTGCCCGATCTTAGAATGTCGGTTATCTTTATGACCCCTGTTTAGCTACCATTTAGATATGTTGCTTGCTATCATGGGTACATTTTTGGTTACTCCTACCTTTGTCAGCTAGAGGTGTCTTCAAAAAATTTAAATATAGTGAAATTAAAAGAGATTTATTGTTGCATGATATTTTTCGATCCATTTATCCCTTCGCGATCTAAGGGGCACTTCTTAATCCATGCAGGGACACCTTCAAGTTCAATTCATCATTTTAGTGAGTTATCTTCCTCTGCCTTAAAACCGGTAGCCACATTAGTTCTACAAGAATCATGCTTAACTTCTCGCCCCCTTCTAAAGTATGCGCACATTTTGATTTGTTGCTCCAACGGTGTTGCTATGGCCATGGCATTTTCCCCCTTTTCAAGAGAACAGTAGGGGAGGCCCCAACTGAAATAATATTAGGATTAGGAAGGTCTCCAAAATTCAAATGTTTGACTTGAGAGTTCACTCACATTGTATCCTCTCTTTTTTCCCGGCATTCATGCGATTTCTACAAAGGGGAACACAGGATGTCCATGATTTTGGCGGCACATTTCAAGGTTCTTATGCATACTTCAAAGTGACATTAGACATTAGTCTTTGGCCATGTCTTAAGGTTACGCTTTATACTTCAATTGTTTTAAGAGTTTTTTTAGTCAACTTTGTTACATCAATTGAGGCACACTTTTATATGTAATAATTTTACACTATGGTATTGGTAATCCATCTTAATCTATTTCTGAAATTAGAATAGATGTTATTATTCTGAAGATTCTAGCACCTCTCTATCTTGATTACATGCGTAGTCATTCCTTACCTTTTCTTTATTGGGGTACAATTAAAAGTGGCAAAATTTGAAACCGATCACGCTCTCTTTAAAAATCTTATTCTAAATCATTTTCAAACTTCTACATCTTTGTCAAATTTAGTTGGATTTAGTGCAACCGGATCAAGAAGTGTCGACCATAGAAGTTCAGCTCTGGCGCATATTGTGTTAGTCTCGTTTGTATATCGCCGAACATGCATGTTGTCAACAAATTCGGTGATTATGCGTGTGAGCTTTGGTTGATCTGAATTTTTTTTTTTCTTGGGTGCGAGATACATTCATATGACTGCATCCCCTGTCTCAAACGTGCTTTGGAGGCTTTTGGACCCACTGAAGTGGAGAGGTAAAATCTTACGTATAATAGCGGTGATCACGTGATACGCACGCAAGCTCATCTATGCATTATTGCACTAAAGTTTGTAATACTTTTCTCTTTTCATTTTTTCCACATCTTTGCTGAAAGGATCGTTGGCATTCCTGTACATATAGACAGATAGTCCACTACCCATAAATTGTTGTGTTTTTTTTTTTTGTTGATCTTTGGAAAGATGATTTGAACATTTGTGGCTAAAAATTGTTGCTTAATGCAAGGCACTCAATTTTGTATTACCAGGCTTTGTATTATGACTTTTATAGTCATAGGTCATCTGTGCATAGGACTACATGGTTTGCTCTTAGCACAAATTAGCTACTTCAGATATATATATATAGTTATGATATATGATACCCTGGGTACTAATTAATAATCAGTCCCCGGGTCCAAATGAACGAGCCCGACCGATGGGCGTCCCCGTGCCGGTTTGCCCGTTCCACGTCGGACCGGAGCCGACCACCGGCCCGACCTGGAGCTATTCCGCTCCGAAGCTGGCCCACTCACCCACGATTCATTTGCGGTTTCTACCCCTAATCCCCATCGCATCGCCCGGTCTCCTGGCTCCGCCGTCTCGGTTAGGGCAGCTGCGGCGGTGCCCCCAGCAGCGGCGCGCTCCTCCATAACCTCCGGCGGCGGCGGCCCCTGTCCGTAGCGTCCCTTCTCCAAAACTGCAGCCGCCCCACACCGGTGGCTGGACCCGCGTTCCACTCGTTGGCGGCGGCGTCTCTGCCCCTTCCCGACTGCGTCCTCGGTGGCTGGAACGGCCGCGCCCTCTCCCTCCGCTTCATCTCCCAGTGGCGGCGGCCAAGCAGAGGTGTTGGGGCGCGGCGTCGGCGGCGCTCCCCACTGCACAGAGCCAGAGTCAAATGCGGCATCCTGGGGCGGCAGCGCTCACTTCCTCGGCAGGCATGGTAGCACGGGCGCCTGCCAGCCTCCTGTTCGATCCGCTCGGCGCTGCGGCACGCTACGTCCACTGGCGGTCATTCCTCCTCTCCGACAACAGCACCCGCCTCTACGGCGGCAGAACCCACCTCCTCCACCTGGACGGGCAGCTTCTTCCCAGTTCCCATGCCTGATCTGATTCGTGGCGCTGGGAGGTGGATGGAGAAGACATCACTTGATCAGATCCGTGGCAGCGCGTATGACATGATCTGGTGGTGGATTCTCCATCCGGCGGCAGCTATGATGTAGCTGGTTCCCACGCATCTGCAGCAGGTTTGTGCTATTTAGTCACAAGCTTTTCTGTGGTTATTTATTGCACATTTTGCTTCTGCTATTTATTTCAGAACTTATAAACAAGAGAGATCTTTTTGAAACGAAGAATTAACATGCTCCAATTTTAGGTTCACAGAAACCGAAACTTTCTAAAGCAGGCATGCAATTTAGGAGGCTTGACGTGCTGCCAAAGCTGCTGCTGAAGGGGCAGGTAGTTGATCTGCTTTCATTCCTTGTGTTATCTCAGTTAATATAGAACTCAGCATGTTTTCAAAGGGTTGTAAGAACTCTTAACCCACAGACCATCTTATCAAAGTAACTTAAAGTGAAACTAAGGAAGGCTTTTACTTGAAAAAAAAGTAGTTTCATTTTAGACAGATGGAGTGGCCACTGTCACATAATATTTATGAGGCATATAGATAGTACAAATGTGATGTCCATATGCATCAGCTGTGTGCAAGGATTGGCTGTAACATCCTAGGTAGTTTACTTGCAACTATTTATAAGGCCTTTAAAAATAAAGAATGTTGCATTATTCATCAGCACAAACCACCAGTGAGTTGCCGGGGAGATTTTCCAATAGATTGTCAGAAATAGCTATATTTTTGTGATTTAGATTTAAGTGGATTTTTATAGTTGGATTGATCCCACTTGTTTGTGCTGGAAGAATATTGCCATGCTGTCTGGATAACATCAGTTGAGATCTTTTTTTAGTTCATCCAGTTCGCTTGCTATTTTCACCTTTTGTACATACAGGTAGCTGTCAACTTGACCCTGTCGCATGGTTTCAGTTCAGCTGAGCATGCAGTTCTTTTTTTTCATGCAATCATTCATAAATTTGTGAATTTAATCAGTAATAAAAACATGATTCCTGTATTTGATCTTGAATTGTGAAATTCCTTTCGATCCTAGAATAAATCAGAGGTGTACATAGTTAATTTTATCAGCGTATTTAACCTCTTTTTCTCTCCCTTCGTTTTGTGCAGATTCAGGTGCTCGCCATCAAAGCATCCTCCATCTAGTCCCCCTGATTACTCACATAGGTAGTTTCTACTTATTTTTGAAGATTTTCATAAGTTTTGCATTTGTTTTCATTGGAAATTAGCTTCTTTCAGCCTTGCTATAATTTTCCAATTTTACACATTTAATTTATGGCTGCTGTACCTTCCAAATCATCACCAGTAGTTGTTATTTCATTATTAGATTTCCAGAACATGGAAATTGGTGGATGCACATTGTATCGTATCTGATTGTGCTTGGTTGATGTTGTAGTTCTTAAGTTATAATTATCTACCATTGCCTAAAAGTATTTCTGTTGTCTCAGATAATTCAAACTAGCGGTCACTGTCACTGTCTTAACTGATAGATGGAACACAGTCACTGTTTTAGCTTAACTGGATTAAAATTGCTTAGGATTGTTTTTGGTTCTACAGATAATAGTACATTGCCTAATTGAAAATTGTTCTGTAGGGAATGCCACATGCTCCCTTTTGTTTGTGAAAAACATCACTCAAAAAGGATAGTAGGTAATTGCTTTTTCATCTAGAATAACCCTTTGCTTCAAATTGTACTAACCTAAACTTGCTTAGTGGATTAGTTTGGGTGTAGTGTCGATTGTTTATGCTTGAGGTAAAATAAATATTATGCTTCCCCTGTTTTCTGATCATGTTCTGCTACAAACAACATTAGTTTAGTCGCTGCAGTTAAATTAAAAAGAATTGTGTATATGTTGTAGATCTAAAATGATTGCATGGATGTACTTTTACGATGATAGAATTAAACACCTTCAGGGTGCATACCATCTCATTATATCACGTCATAATGATTAGTATCATGAGTTATTCAGACTTAATATGTTTATTAAGGTAAAAATATGTCTTCTCTTCAATCAGTAGCTGACTTTATCCTTCTTTGTGCTCCTTGTAATTTTTCTTCCTGTTTTGTTGTCCTCAATTGATTCTTCCTCTGTCTTGCAGCAACCTTTGATTTTGTGCTTGATCCATAAATTTGTGCATTAATTTGTGCCTGATCCACAAATAGTGCTGAAAAATTGCAGCTACAGTTTGTTTGCCTTAGGCATAGTGCCTCACTTTGATAGAGATTTGGTGACCATATCAGATGACCAGGTAGTCATTGTTGGTTTCTATGTTTTAAAGGCGGCCAGGCGAGGGCGGCGATGGGGGGCGCCTGGGCGCCTAGGCGCCCCGCCTTGCCCGCCAGGCGCCAATTCTGCAAGGTGATGGGGGCGCCTGGGCGCCTAGGCATCGCCTAGGCGGCGCCGTGAGAACTATGGTTGGTTTGATATTTAATTTTGATAGATGTTATATACTACAAGTCTGATTATCAAATTTCTTAATTATTGTTGGAATCCCTAGCAAGATCACGCCTTTCAAACAAACAACTAATCTGATTCTTCATGGTGTGTAAATAGTTTGCCTACTAGATCTGTAACCTGAAATAGGCATGCTGTAAACTAAAAATGACAACTGAAGGTACTCTGTTGCCTGTCTGACAATAAAGCTACAGAAAGGTTATTTGGGAAATGGTCCATGTAATGAAAGGTTTGTTTGGAAACTTGAGATCAAATCAGCAAATGAATCAGTACACTTCAGAAAAATTATGCTTGACCTTTGGTTTACTGCAATGGGTACAGTACATGGTTTACTGAATCAATATGATGCCATCTCCGTAGATGATGCCTCTCTTTTTCTCTTGAGTGTTGGTAAATGCAATGATAATGGATTTATGTTCATTGGAAAATGCAAGGTCTAAAATGACCTTTTCATCTCTATAATACAAAGATCCACATCTTTCCTGCGCATTCGAGAAAAAAAGACCTGGCATCTCAATGTATAGTTAACATAATGGATTTATGTCAGATCCCAGAGACCTACATCCTGTTAACATATATTAGATCTAAAATTCTACTTACACGGCATCTCCATCCTATTAAATACTTACATGGCATCTCAGTGTATAGTTAGCATACATTTCTCTTCATTTTTTTCATGCAATCATTCATCAATTTGTGAATCTAATCATTAATCAAACATGATTCCTGTATTAGATCTAATATTGTGAAAGTTCTTTTGAGCTTTAGAATAAAATAGAGGTGTACATCATGTACTAGAGCTGATAGTTTTATCAGTGTTATTTAACCTTTTTTCTCTCTTTCATTTTTGCGCAGATCCCAGGTGCTTGCCATCAAAGCATACTCCATCTACTCCCCATGATTAGTCACATAGGTACTTTCTTCTACTATTAGGGCCTGTTTGGATCTCTAGAATTCCTGGAATTGAATTCGTTGTATAAATAATAGTTGTGGAAGAAAGAATTTGAGATCCCATCACTTTCCAAAGTTCACTTTTAAGCCTATCTCAAATTCAAAGGGTGCGAGATGGGAAATGAATTCTATAGATCATTAATTCATTATCTGCGATGCTATGTTTGCACTCTCCAACTTCATTCCATTCAAATATGTGCCAATAATAGTTGTGGAAGAAAGAATTTGAGATCCGCCACTTTCCAAAGTTCACTTTTAAGCCTATCTCAAATTCAAAGGGTGGGAGATGGGAAATGAATTCTATAGATCATTAATTCATTATCAACCATGCTATGTTTGCACTCTCCAACTTCATGCCATTCAAATATATGCCTAAATACAATGAACAATTCCAAGGAGCCAAATTGGCCCTTACTGATTTGTTGGTGTGGCTGTGTGGCTATTATGCTTTCAAGATTTACAAGATTATACATTTTGCATTTTTTCATTAGAAATTAGATTCTTTTTCTACCTTGATAATTTTCCAATTATACACATTTAATTCATGCCTGCTGGGCTTTTTAACACTAGTTATGTCTTTTTTTATCATTTTAGTTGGCCTTACATCGGTTTCATCTGCACTACATCAGCAACAGTCGCATGCCGCTAGCTTAAAAAAAAGGTATGCTGGAGAATGCTCTACACTTTTTGGACTGATCACTGTCATTCCTCTATCTTGCAGCAACCTTTGAGTTTCTTGCTTTGAATGTGCTATGCTGGTTTCAATTTTGTAAGAGAGAAATCAAATTGATTATAAGCTAATGTCTTTGAGAAGCTATGATGGGGGGACTCATATAGTGTCCTTTGCCCTATCTTCTTTTTTATCCCATATTGTTTTGTTCTTGGAAATCTACATATGAATGTCTTAGAACCTGCGTTCATATGTGGATGTTCTATGGTGTTTTTCTGACTGATAAAATTCATTAGAGAAGATGGTCTCAGATGCAGCTAGCTTGACAATTAGTCAGCTGTGCTAGACCAGCTCCTTTGACGCTTGCACAGAATGCGAACACCTGCTGGTGTTCTTGATCTATTAGTAGTCATAGATATAGCGATTTTAGGAATTAGTTAATACTTCTAGTCTTTAGTTATGTACATAACTAATTAATTTGTGCTTGATTTATGCACTTCCATACATGACAATATCTGTGACTAGTCTAGTTTGGTGGAAAATATTTGATGTTTCTATGGTTCCCTAGTATTTTGAGCACAAGCCGATCAAATTAGTAATACAAAAAAAATTAAAGAAAGCGCAATCTAATGTTTTTAGCTTCTATTGACTATTGGATTTCTATGAGACAAGTGTTGGCATTTGTTAAGTGCTAAAAGAATATGAAGGATTACGCAGTTTACGAGAACACCTACCATTGTAGCTTTTCCCTAGGATGAGTATTCTAGAGTATATCGTATCCACAGGGAAGCTTTGGCTAAAGAATTCTAATAAATCACAATCATGTATCTACTAACTTAGCAAACCACTAAACTATAGTGAGGGGGTAAATGTTAAAGGGTAAGTAAATAACAAAGCATAAAACAATAACCTATCTAAGATATCAAAGAATAACTAAACTAATCAAGAGGTCAAAAGAGAGATCAAGGTTCCTATGCACTTCTCTATTACTTAGGTTCTATGATAGCAATCATACCATAACACTTGCCGGGACACCAAAGCACTAGCCACGGAAAGGGATGAGAAGGGGGCTAGGAAGGTTTGGCAAGGTCCTACAATCACCAACCCGAGCGTGGTGGAATACATCGACCATCGGGGCTGTCACCACTGGGGCTACCACAAACAATCCGTGGGGTTGGGTGCAATCTCGGGTAACCTCTAGTCTAGACACCATGTCTACACTATCAATTACTACTCTAATTATGTCTATAACTAGAGCACTTTCGATGCGGCGAAGATCCCATGCAATAATATAACAACTATACTTAACCACATATGAAAGGTATAGAAGTAAATAGAGAAGATAAATATATAAATCACAAGTCATCCAAAGATAAGATATGAAACATACCAAACTACGTAGACATCTCGGAACCAAAGTATAGTTCATCTCTCCTTTAATCTTGATTAGATCTAAGTTAGATCTAATCTAGTTCTAATTACATGGCTAATCCTCTTCTAATCTTCTTCTAATTCACTAATCCCGAGAGAGAGGTTATCCTTACATTGGGACACCTCTACAAGCTGAAGGACTAATGATTAGAATGAGAATAGAATGAATTAGGGTTTCACCACAGGGGGCGGGGGTCTTCTTATATAGCCCTTGGATCAAACCGACCTTGGCAGCGGTGTAGATACAACCTCAAAGTCGGTTACAAACCGACCTACGAAATAAAATTTTGGATTGGGCCTTTGTAGCTTTGGCGGCCGCCCGGAACCGGTGTCTCCTCTCGCCTCTCGTCTCTTACGGTGTCTTACGGTATCTTCTAGAATGTTTTAGTTCACTTTTCCGGGTTGAGTTGATTCACGGACAAGTCGATCTTCATATGCCTTGTATATTCGGAACTTTCTTCATTATTCTCTGCAATTATACATTAAGTCCACGAAAATATATAAATCACCAAAGCTCGTGGAATTATGTTAGTTTAAACCCTAGTCTATGTTGATATTCATTTTATGCCCTTATTTCATATTTAGTTGACTATTAATATTATGCTATAACAGGTGTCAACAACAAGCAATCAATTACTTCATGAATTTATACATGTATCTTATATTGCAGGTTTTTCAAGAAGCAACTGTCATAATGCCTGTTTACTTAATGGATGTGTTAACAAGTCGGGTCTGGGTGATATGCAAATGAAGGTCAATGTTAGCAGCATGCCAAGTGTTTGGTGAATGGGACCTATAATAAGATAGGGGAAAACAAAATCCATGATAACATACCGACATCCAGAAAGGCTGTGTTGCATTGTTACAAGTACAAATGACATCCTAAGAGACCTCAATGATACAGATTTCAGTTTGTCAGAATGAAGCACTTCGATGACTGTTCATCATCATTGCCGTTCTTCAAAAAAATAAGAAGAGTGCATCTGCACTTTCAACGGATCAAATTTCCTTGTTGTGGATTGTTTTTTTTTTTTTTTTTTTTGGGTGAAAGAGTCGATCTGTGGGATTCATAGACCATCTCCTTGCTACAGTTTTTTTGGTTCAAGTTGAGTAGGCATACAGATTCTTTGTAAGGTACTATTATTGTTGACAAGATATGTTTGCAGCGATCAAATTAAAATAATATTAACATTTGAGATAATGGAATTATTATTGTTCACAAGTAGTCTGGTATAGAAAGGAAAACGCAGGCATGTATGCAAATGAAACTTTGCGATCATCTCATCTATTTTTTATGTGTACTGCCCGGCCATACTACAAAAGCCACGTGAAAACCGACCACCCGAGCATCGTGCAAAAAAAAAAGTTGAAAAAAAAGGAAAAACAGGAAAATGAAAAGTTTTTTTTTTTTTTTTTTTTAGAATTACACAGTACAACGCAAACACTCACACGCACGCACACACTCATCCCTATGAACACCGTGACGCCAAACCCTACCCCCTATGAAAGCACCTCCTCCGCGCCAGGAATTTGGCGGCAGATCTGGAGATTCCGAAGTCACCATAGGGCGCCTCGTCGTCAAAGGAACGCCGCTACCACTTAATGCACAACGCCGGTAAATCCGGAAAAATCCCAAAAAAAGGTGCGAGCACCGGGATTTGAACCCCGGTGGGTAGCGCCCCGCTGGACTGTCTCTACCATCGATACAAACCAATTCGCGAAATGAAAAAAGAAAGTTGGTCAACGGAGGTGTAGTACGGAAACAAAAACATGCGAGGGGACCGGTTGGTGGAGCGAGCGTACGGTGGAGCATGCTGCGCGCGTGGACGGGGTCGGGGACTGATTAATAATCAGTCACTGGGGACTAATTAGTACAGTTATATATATATATATATATATATATATATATATATATAGAGGTATTCTATATATTACTCCGCAGGACGGTGATTATTATTCACTACCGAACCAGCCCACCGCACCAATACGCGGCGCTAGCCCCGTCTCCGTTTCCCCCGTAGGCACCCACCTCCTTTTATTTATTATTTTTTTTCCATCACAATATTTCTATTTCGATATTCATAGATCGTGGGAGGTAAAGAGGTGCGGTTTCTTTCCATTCGATATCATCGCGCACCATTCGCCTTACGGACACAACTTCGCCGCAGCTCGCAGGCCGCGCCCTAATTTGCCTGGCGCACCTCGCGCGCCGCCCGGCCGTCTTCCACCACCAGCGGCGGTAGCGGCCCGTCCTTCCTCGGTGGCGAGGCCACACCCTTTCCCCGACTTCGCGGCGCCCCGACCCTTCCCGACCACGCGGCGGGCGCGGCCTTTCTTCCCCGGCCAGCCGGCGCGGCTGCGTCTTCTCCCCGGCTACTCCGGCCACGATCCATCTCCTCCCTCCGTCCAACTTCTCCCTCTGGCCCGGCGGCGTTTAATCCGCATATTCCCTCCACGGCACTCCTCCGCCCCTCTGCCCGGCTCCGCCCCGACGCCGCTCCTCGACCACCACCGGCCGCAAAGATCTTGCTCCTATCGCACCACCCGCCCCGGAAGCCGTTCTCAATCCACCCCGTCGTCACCGACCGTCAACTTTCCAGCCCCCCCCCCATCCCTCCTCCATCTGCGCCGCCCTCCACATCCCTCCCCTTTTGGCGCCGCCCCCACCAAATCCACCACCGCCTCACAGGAGTTTTGGACCACGGCATTCATGTAGGAATCCTAATCCGATATAATTTGGATTAGGATTATTAGGTATCGATCCGATGAATTTTGGATTAGGATTGTTGTTTCATTGTTTAATTGCATATTCTTGTTTTCATGTCAGCCTTGGCGTCACCCTGGTGCGTTCTTTTTGGGATCCATGGTATGCTTTGTCGGTGCATATCTGAGCGGCGGCCATGGATGGCCACCGACCTAGTTCACATGACGACGCCCGTCGAACAAGCCGGCGACTAGGTGGCCCATGACCTACCTCATGGCGGCGACACCACGAGCAAGCTGTCTACCAGGTGGTGCCATCTTCTGCTATCATTTCATTATCTCACGCCCCATGATTTTTGTTTTGGTTTTTGCCAAAGTTTAGTAGATTTATTAGATGATTTCTGCTCAAATTCATCTAGATCATCAAGTGTGTTGCCTCCTTTTTCTTGGAGGCTAGCCCAAGGGCTCTTTATTTTTCACGTTTCTGTTAAAACAATTTTTGTGCAAATGTGTTGCATGGAGGAAACATTAGCGCTAGGATCGCCCGTGCCTACTAGTGCTGCAGGCCTTCTTTGCATCCTTATCGCCTAGCCATTGTCCATTGGTCTTCTTTGTCTGATTCAAACCATTCATGAATTTGAGTTTTGAATTTTGACACAGATGCATACATCATCATGGCCAGCAGATAAAGGCGATCAAACAGCAAAATTCGGAATTATGTCCCCTTGGTGTAGTGCACTTCCATGTTCCTATCGCTGCGTTGCTTCTATTTAGGAGTGATGTTTTTTCTCTAATTTTCAATTCATATGAGATATCCTGAAAATATGGCAAAACCCTGAGGGTACACAAAAACTTGATTTCGAGCTAGAAGTGATAATCTTTTCTTTCCAGAAGCTGGCACATGCGTTTCAGTATTATCTCATATGAATACAACTAAAGCCAATTGCTTAACTAGCTTTTAAATATGTATTCTTGAAATTATTGCTTCAGGTTTTTATTAGTGATTCCATAGTTGTAAATGGTACCAGGATGATGATGGTATAAGATTATTACAATTAATTATTGTGGTGCATCGATTTCTTGATTGTGGAAGGATGCTGGCCATTTTTGATCCATGCTGTGGGAGATGTTGCTATCATCATTTGATATGTTAGTTCTATGCTGGTTGAGGACCATAATTAGATATTTATAATTTATTTATTTATTTGTTAATAAGAACACAAGATGTGCAACGTGTTTTTTTTTTCCAAAGTGTAATTCCTCATATGCTCTTTTTTTGGACAAGCAGTGTCGGGTTGCGGGACTGCGAGGTTGCACACATATTGAACGCCAAGCTTGCCTGACTCAGATGGAGTCCTCCGGTCCGCTTGTACCCTATGCCCGCCTTAATCCCTTTCTGGTGCATCATGTACCCTATACTCATATCAAGCAGTAAAGTTTTTATCAAATTGGTTTCACTATTAGGTTGCATGATCTATAAGTACGGTTTGTATGCTGAAATGATGATTCCTCTATTTCCATTCACTTTTTTCTTCCATCTAGTTTCGATAAGCAGTACACACCTATAATGCTTCAAAATCCGTTTGGACTTTATTAATTCAATCGGCACTCATGTAATTGTTTCTTACAACCATAGACATTGATTCAGCTTAGCATTGATTTTTTATTGTTCACATCATACACTTACGTTATTACTTATGGTGCGATTATAATTTCATAAAGCAATTCAATTTATTCCTAGTTTTTAGACTGTTGGTTATTGCCAGCAGAGGACGCCCATGCCACAAAAGGCTTCGGTTCCTCAATTAAAATATTTTATGTTTCACATTCTCATTCTCATTCAGTTATATTTGTTTTTGTTTAGACATTCTTTTCCTGACTGCTCTGTTTTTTACAACGTGCCAGTTGCAGCTACATTGTTCTTTGGAGTGATTTTGTTTTTTAAGCTGTTGCCCATTGAAATGCGGCATTCTAAATAGATTCTTACTCAATGCCTTCAGTTTTCCGGTTGGAGTTGGTTGATAAGGTGCCTGACAACCCAAGAAAGCTTGTATTTGAGAGCATATAGCAGCAATGTTTAGTACATGATTACAATATTTTACTATTTTAGTGCACCTTTTTTTTTATGTTTAGGATCTGCTTTGCTCTCTACGATGTTGTTAATGTGATCCCCATTTAGGTATTTGGTTCCTTTACGACGAGTGGTTACCCTCCTAACCTGGTAGACCTTCGTGTTTATTACAGATTCGTGTGATGTGGCCCTGGTAGTGTATTTCTAATTATTTTCAACAGCTCATTGACCCCACCCCTGAGTTAAAGTTGGTATATTGAGGGGATACCATTTTGTTTTCTCTGTGAACTGTTGATCGTCGTTCTAGTATTATCTTTCTATAAAAACTAGAGCTTTGATGGGCCATGTCCAACTAGCATGATTGGAATTACTAAAGATGAATTATACGGGTAGATTCTGCTCTTTTGTGCATGTAACTGAAATTATTCGTTCCACAACGGAACTGACCATGAGAATCCTGTCGTAATTGTCTGCTTATGCATGGTTGCGCCATGAGAGGTAGTCATACAATTAGGGGTGCCTCGCTGAATCGAGTTTGCAATTGTGTGCATTACCAATATGTTATACGCTGGCTGTCATGGCCATATGAGCACCTCTGTAATTGCATCAAAGTGAGTTTTTCTCAGGTATCAATGCTGGTTCAATGTTGCATTTTTCCAGTACATTCTATCAGAAATAGCTACATTTCAGTGATTTAGATTTAGTGCATTTTTAATAGTTTGGAGAGACCCTAGCTGTTTGAGTTGGAAGAATATATGTCGTGTGGTCATGCTGTTTGGATAATATCAAATTAGATTTTTTTTCCTATCATAATTGCTTGCATACCAAATTATGTCTTCATCTTAATCTTGTCTTTAATTGCGGTGGTGGAACCCATATACTAATAAAATATATGCTTTGGAAAAAGTCAAAAGGCCAACTGTGTTCTGAACAATCTATTAAGCTTTAGTGTCCACATGACATTCCTTGGCTATAACACGCTTATTGGCCTTGCTCTTAGCTTAAGGACTATATCATGGTTTTTTTTCTTCACACCCTAGGAACCAAACCAGTTTGCTTTAATCTTTGGTCTTGGCATCACGTATGAATGAGTCTATAGTTAGACGGATGATTCCTGAATAGTTTAGTTGCCGAATAAACACTAAAATTTTTCTCCTAGGCGCCCACCCCATTAGTATGTTCATTGCAGGCATAGTGCTTCTAAGACCAGGATCTGAATCTGGCCTGCACACCTATGCTAAAATTGTTTTGCCTGACTGAGCAATGTAGTCTGAGTTATGCACTAAACCTGTCCTGCACACCTATGATAAAATTGCTTTGTCTGACTGAACATTGTAGTCAGAGAATTTTGAGATGATGTTGGTCTCATCCTTGTCCTGTTTATGCAGACAGGAACAAGCTGAAAGATACCAGTACTAGGGTGCGGACCCCAACAGGTGTGCCCTGATACCTTCATGGCTCTAAAGTTGAGTATTTTCTGGTTTCTCTGGGAAGTCATTTTATTGGAGACTATCGGGCTATCTCTTCTATTTTGGTTCTGAAGTGTCCAAGCATTACCAGCTACATATATTAGCCTGTTAGGCAAAACATATTAGCTGCCCACGGTTCGATAAACATTTGATGGTTAACCGGTTACCTATCAGAATAAATATTGATTTCTACAAACAAATATTAGGATTGTTTCCAGAAAACAGGTGGTCATAGGAATCCTAGCCTGCTACGCGACAATAAAAAAATTATTTAGAAACACAGTCTGTATGATTCAGTAATAAATTTGTAATTAAATTATTCAGTTAACTACTGATTCCGAGACACAAGGGTTAGTACTATGATTAATTTGTGTCATTATAAATAACTGTAACTTTTATGATTAATTAGCATCTCCTTTTTGGGTCAATGCATAAGCATGGCAAATTAAAACTTGAACTTGATCATCACTGCAGCTAGAGTCCTGTAAATTTCGATTGAAGATCCAGCTATCCATGTAGTTGTGTGTCAAAGACTTCACTTAATCAGCTTATATATTTTCTTTTTTTTTTTCCTCACAAATGAAAATTGTGGTTACCAAATAGAGACATGACATTGCTACCTTTACAAGCAGGTCGTTGGTTCAAGCATGCTTAGAGATTTAGCTATATTAATGCAATTTTACAATGTTCTGATTGGCTAGCAAATATATTACTTGACTGTGAAGTCTGCATCTTTGCAGTCCCATGCATTTACTTTGTGCTTGTAACAAAATTGCTAATCTAAAATATTATAAATCTACTTTTTATCTTAAACAATGTATTATAAATATTTCATTTAGTTTTGTTATCTAAAATATAATTTCAATGACCTGAGAATTCCAATGTGTGGAGAATTGAACAAGCAGGTTGGGCAAACAATTAGATTTTAACTAAAATCTGATAAGTATAACCTGCAATAGTGTTTAGCAAGATGAAAATTCATTTTGGGCACAAATATTTGCGATCGAACTCATGATTCAATTTGATTTGAAAATTGAATTTATACAGTTAAGAATACAAACTTTGTCTAAACATAATGCCTGTCTGCATCTGTAATGTTTGTGGCAACCCCTATGCTTTTCATTATTTTATTTTATAAACTCTATTCTTCTCTGATCAATATTGTTTCTGGTGGATCATCATACAAAGTGAATAATGACGAACTAGGCACAAGCAGTATGCAATTTTGTGTTGTAACATTCTGCAGCTAACCCAGGGCATTGCAGGTTCATATAATACTTGTTGGTGAAGGTACAATTTTAGTAGGCCTCCTTTCCCGACCCGACCCCGCCCCACGCGGGTGGCTCTCTGGGAAACCCCTAGCCGCCGCCGCCACCAGCCCCGGCCCTCCCCTCCTCCCACCTCGCCGGCCGGAGCAGGCGGCCGGCAAGGCTAGCGGCCCCCTGCCGGGATGGGGGCGGCGGGCGCCCTCCTCTTCCTCGTGGTGGCGCGGGGCCTGCTGGGCGGCGCCTGCCGCAGCCGCGTGGGGCTCGGCGAGGCCGCCCGACTTGCCTCTCCCGGACAGCCGGGTGGCGGCGGCGGAGCCGCGGCGGCGCGGCGGCCTCCTTCTCCTCCGGCCTCCCGTCCCTCTCTTCCTCCCTCGCTGGTGGTGCCGTCGGGCCGGCACAGGCTCCCGGAACTGGGCGGCCGGATCGGGGCCCTGGCGCCCGGATCCGGCCCCGGCCGGGGGGCGGCCTTTGGTGGGCGCCCGGCCATGGTGGGGGTGGCTTGCTTGATCTTGAACCGCCGGGTTCCATGGTCCTTGGGTTCGGGGGCGGCCACCACAGGGTGGGGCACGCGAGACCGACGGCGGCCGGTTGGCTGCGCCCGGGTGGTGCCAAGCGGCGACGATGGCCTTCTAGGATTCGGCGTGCGGCGGCCGGGACACGCGGCGGAAGATAACGCTTTCGGTTCCTCGGGCTCGGCCGGGGGTGGCGGTCGACGCAGTTTCGCGGCCGCCGCCGCGCGGCCGGCAAGGCTCGATGCCCCTCCGGATGGGGCCCCGGGGGGACGACGGAGCGGCGGCGATTTTACAGCGACTGACGGAAGATAGCCCCGGTCCCGCCGGACATTGTACCGGGGATTCCTTGGGCGAAAGCCTTGCGACGGCGGCGCCCGTGGGCGTCGGCCCCCTGTTGAGGGCGTCGTGCTCCCCGGTGTTTTGGGCGAAAGCCCTGTCCATCTTGACGGCGGCGGTGGCGTTCCCAACGTCACCCCCTTCTGAAGGCGTCGCTCTTTCGCCCGAACCCACGGCGTCTTCGGTTTGGTGCTCTTCTTCGGCGTCCGATGTGCGGGTGGAGGGGAGTTGTGGCGCGAAGTCGGAGCTGCTGCGTTGGAGGGACGTGGCTCGGCAACGATGACGCAAAGGCGAACCCCTCTTCTTTGTTCGACTGGTGCGCCGGAAGTCGGGCAAGAACCGGGGATTGGTGCTCTTCTTCTTCGGCGTCCGTTGTGTGGGTGGCGGGGAGTTCGTGGGCGCGAAGTCGGAGCTGCTGCGTTGGAGGGGACGTGGCTCGCAACGATGACGCAAAGGCGACCCCCTCGTCGGCGTCGGATTTGTTTTGCCGAAGTCGGGCAAGATCCGGGGAGGGGCCGAGGTTCAGGATTGGAAGTCGGAGCTGCTCTACTTCGAGCCGGGCAACGATGACCTTTTCTCGCCTTCGTCTCGGTTTGTCGCTTGTTGTTCGTTTGGTTTGTCCTGGTGCGCCATGGGAAGTCGAGCTGCGGATTGCTTTGCAATCATGCTTGGCAACGATGACTCATGACGGTTGTGTGTTCTTCCGCGTCGTGTGGGTGGGCTGGCCCTTCGGGTGCGCTTGCACCTTGTTTGGCTACCCTTCTTGTAAATACCTTTCCATCGTCTTAATTGAGCGCAGAGCTCCCGCCTTTTGTCTCAAAAAAACAATTTTAGTAGGCCAATAACAGCCGTTTTTGTGCTTTCACCGTTTTTGTGATCATGTTCTGCGACAACTACAGTCAACCTGGTGTAAATGCACCATTTGGAGTCAGGCATCATTCCAAAATCGTTGGTACTGATCACATCCACAAGTTCTAGAAGTACTAATTAGAAATGTAACAGAGACCACTGCAGCAGAGCCTGCTTGAAGTCAAGCTTGTTATATGATCTATCATCAGTACATGTGTATTTTCCGAATTTAACGCTGTCTGCTTTATAATCACACAAGTATCACTGGTTTTATTCATTGCCTGTAATATGTATTGTCGTCTATACGAAAAACACAAGCGAGAGGAGAAAAAATAATCGTGATCACAAAACAAGTTGGAATTGCAAAAACCTGTTTGTCTACAAAAGCAGAAAAAAAACCTGTTTGTGTGAAAAATCCGAAAAAGACTAGTAAAATCTGCTTGTGGAAAAAGAACAGAAAAGTTTAGATAGCGTGAAAAAAATGAAAAAAAAACAATGGACGGAACAAATGAAAAACGAGACGGAGAAAAAATAATAAAAAAAGACATAAAAACAGAATATCTGATGACAACAGACGGCCATGCTCAAAAAAAAAAAAAAGAAGGAAAAAATGGAAAATAAAATAACAGATCCCGGGGAAAATAAATTGGTCGAGGGAGGTGTACGGACGTCTGACGGTGGGAGGGACCCGGGGTGCTGCGGACTCGCGAGCGGCCTGGCGCGGCGCGGGGGCTCGGGTACCGATTAATAAACAGTACCCTGGTGACTACTTAGCGGATATATATATATATATATTTATCTTTTTTGTTGCTCCAGAGCTGTGTTTTACAGATATCATCAATTGTATCTCTTGTCAATTCTATTATGCTAATTAAACTCTTGTGAATTCCATCCGCTTTTCAGATAAGCAAGCTCCTGTTTAGATATTTCGCAGTGCATATGGGTTCTTTCAGTGTGTTATCCAGCATGAGCTTCCTAGGATATCTCTAGAAAATAGGTAAGTGGAGTTCCCTTCCAATTTGTAGATGGCTTATAATTTTGTAGTTACTGTACCAGTTGTTTTTTTGACCGAATACTGTACCAGTTCTTGATCTCTAGAAGTACGAAAGGTCTTCTAGTATGCTTACCTCTGGAAGTCCTTAAAGCGATCTGCATGCAACCCCATCTTTCTTGCCACTACATGCTTCAAACCACATGTTTCCTTGTGCACTGTGTTGTGTTGTCTGTATTACAGTTTATCTTTTTTCTATATATATAACTATACATGGAAATGGTTGATTTGTAACCATTGCTATTTCATAAAGTAGGATGCCATTCCATGTTGTATGGTTTCGATGTTCCTTGGTGCAAACTGTTCAGGTCCAATGCTTTATGACTTTATACAGCCTCCAAAATCCTATTTAAGTCACCGTCAGGTTCCTAATTTACAAGAGGGATGAAATAGAATTTAAATGAATAGGTCAACAGGTCTGTCTATTGGCAGCTCACCTGTCTAGATATGCAATGAATATGTCTGTCTATTGGCAGCTCACCTGTCTAATGGGTAATTTTTTGGACCAAGTCATGCATCTATGAAGGAGCATAACATTTGTCTTTGGATGGCCTAGAGACAGGGAATAAGGTTATTTCAATCCTGGGCCTAATGCTTTATAGATGAGCTATCCTTTCTTTTATTTAACTTCCTTTATGCTACCAGTATGGCATGCTAGCAATGGAGTTTGAGCTATGCCATAATTTTCTTGCTTTCTTATCTGTATGTATATTCCCTGATTGATCTCTGAAGTTATAATTCCAGGTTTTTGTCATGGTGTCCATTGCAGCAAGGAACACTGGAAAGTTTGGAACCTTAGATGGGGTGGCTGTGTTCAGTTGCAATGTGGTTCGATTGTGCCATTGGATAAATAGGAAGCTATTTTTGGTGAGCATAGTCTCTTTTATGATTCTGAGAATGTAACAGAGAACTTTTGTATACATGATATCACTAAATTCAGACATTTGTGCAGCAATGTGTTGCCATGATATAGTTAACTTTACACTTAATATGACCCATAGCGTTGGCACGGGCAATATATTATGCACTGTAATTCTATAGGTTGAAGACGGTGAGCAGACATATATTTTAAATTTCGGTGATGCACTTTAAATTTATTTTTGTCTGTTAGCAAAGGAGCAAGAGGAGCGCATGTGTAGTTTGATATTTTTGTTTATAGCTTAAAATGTCGAGAAGCAAATTTTACATCTGAATATTTGATACTTGGTGCTGTCAACATGCTTGGCCTGTTTGTTCTATTCGTTAAAGTGTCGCCACTTTTTTTTGGGCTCCAACTTAACTATCCTTGATTGTTCTTTGTCCCTAGGTGCACTCAAGTTGCTGTTGATAGATGGGAATTGCATGGAGGATAGCGGGCTCAAAAAATTATCATGGGCAAGTGAGTTTTCTCTCCAGTTTTATTATGGGCAAGTGCGGTGCTGCTCAGGACCAATCAACAACTGTGGACCTCGGTGGAAAAGGAGCAAGGCACAAATAGTGAGTCCATCCTTCTCTAACCTTCTAGCCATGAGCGCAGCACGCATGTGTTGATGGGGTGCAAATATGATCTCGCTCTTTGTTGGTTTCATGTTTTTATTCTACTTCTCTAATGTCCTCGCCAGTCGAAATACGGTAGGCTAATGCTTCAATTATTCACTTTTTATTGCAGTCCTACTCTATTTCTTTAGGGTGATCAATTCCTGCTATGTATAGTTATTTTTTATTGTTTCACTTTGTAGACAATTGAAACTTGAAATCTATCTCTATGTGTATGAATAGCTGAAGCAGATTCTTAGCATCCCTTGAGAAAATCCGAGACTTTACACGAGCTTATTCTTTCTTTTTGGGGACCAAGGAGATGAAGATCTTTGCTGCAATAGGAGTGTAATTACCAGAACATGGAAACGAAGGTGATGGTGCAATAGGAGTGCAAAGTACCTAAACAAGGAGATGGAGCCAATGGTGCAGTAGGTGCATAGTCAAATGGAGGTTCAATGCTTTTAAAAAGCGTTACTATATAAGTGTGACACTTTCTACGACAAAGCGGATGTAATGTATATTTTTTGAAATGTTTTCTTCCATAAGTTTTATTCTTGGTTATTTTACAATCCATACTACATATCCCAATCAGTGCCCCCAACTACTATGGCTAGACTTAAGTATCAGATTAATCGATGTGTTAACATTGCTATCTGTATGAACTATATGCATCGACTATGTTTGCAACATCAGGCCAGATCACTAAATATCTATTCTATTCAGCGCTAAAGGGCGCCGCCTTCTACTAGTGTTTGATTATTACTAAAATTCCCATTTAGGGGAGAAGGATGGATTTTTGGTGTGGATGATTTAAAAGATATAATTCGTGAACATGTATGGTTGGGTTCTATTTGTGTACTTGGCGGAATTTGACATATCTTAACCAAACCCTTTGCATGGGCTCGCCATGCATTTGTATAGTCTGGCGAAGCTTACTTGTTTTACCGTGATTTTATTGAGTATTAGAGTTCACCAAATTGAAAAAAACTATAGAGTACCTCAGTTCGACAACGGGAGCACATTGCACAGCTAAACGTCATATGTGTGAAAAAAAATGAGATGATAACAATATGTTTAAGCCAGGATATTAATCGGTGAGAGCTATAAAGAGCTTGTGGGACAGGGTCGGATACATGTACACTAACCTATGCAACAAATAAAACAAAAACCATTAATATTTTACATAGAAAACTAAGTATTATGGTGCAAAAAACTAACTGCACGTGCTATTTGCCCATATATAACACCTTACTAGTTTAAATGGGATCGAAATGTATTAAAGGTTCATTGGATTTTGGCTCTCTGTATGAACAAAAACATTTCGCATGAGATTTTGATATGTTTTTAGAAAACTTAACCGGGCGGTTCTCGCATGACCATTTTTAGAAAACTTAGCCGAGGCTAAGCCAAGTTCTAGGGCGGATGTTAGCTCGCCGACCGGTCGGCGATTAACATCCCGCCGACCACCCCGCTTGGCCCACAGGCCCGCTAGAAGCCCGCCACAGGCCCGCCCGCAGCGCCGCATCTCGCCCACCTCGCCGGCCGTCGCCGTCGCCGCCGCCCGTCGCCGTCGCCGCGGGGCGCCGCCCTTCGCCAGTAGCTTTAGGGTCAGCGTGCCCTCTCCGGCGACCTCGCCTCCGTCTACCCTTCCCCTGGCCATAGAAGGCCCGGCCCGGCGCGGCCGCGACGTCGTGACACGGCGGCGGTAGGCGGCTCGGCCGTGAGCTCGGCGCGGGGCGCCGCCGAAGCTCGGGGCGTGGAGAGCCCCATCCGCTGGGTACGGGCCGGCGGCGGGCGTGGAGTCGCCCATGGCGGCGGCGTTTCGAGGTCGGAGGGGGTTTCGAGATCGCCATGGCGGAGGGGAAGGAGGGAGGAGGAGAAAGGAAGGGGAGGAGGCGCCGCCGGCGCCTCTAGGGGGAGGGCCGGAGCTCCGGCCAGCCCTTAGGGCGCCGGGCGGCGGGGGCGGAGGCGGTGGCAGCGGGGCATCGGAGGAAGACGCTGATGGAGGAAGGAGGAAGGAGGAAGACGATGGCGGTAGCTTAGCCGGGCCGCTATCGGGCCGGCCCACTGGAGGTGGGCGGCAAAGCTAACACGCCCCAAGTTCTAGACCCAAATGTGTTCGGCCTAACTATCTAAAATGTATCAATTTAAGCGCGTTATTTTCGAGACATTTCTCCCCTTCGGTTCGGGGTCGCCGTCGGGCCATGTGCAACCCGGGAGCACTCGCCGCAGGCCTCTAAAATGTGTGGGCCTCCAAAAATACATACATGCTACACTCGTATACTGGTGAATAGAAAATGTTTAGTTGCCGGTCATTTGGATGGGCCAAGCAAAGCAAGCAACGCAGCCTAATTGGGCGGCTAAGCGGCGATGCAATTTGCAAGAAGGCTCGTTTCGCTAGGTTTGCCGATGCCGATCCCAATTCCCACCGGGGGTGTGAGCATCGGGGCAACACCTTTAGGTCGCAAGTCCTCAGTAGTCGCATCCGCCCACCGCCATCAACCATTGGCCATCGCCGACGCGCTGCCGGTCAACCACACCGACGATCTCGTCAAGAATCGAGTCAAGCGTGACGAACGCAACAGCCAAGAGAGGCGCCGAGCAGGAGGTCCCCGATGGTAATATTGATCTTTCATATTATATTAATTCATTCGCAATCACAACGTAGTGGATTGTTCTCTAAATTTTGTTCTTTTTTGATCTTTGCATCTAGCCATGTCTTCTGTAAATCGTCCTAGAAATTTTGAATCGGGTTCGCAAAAGCTTAAGAAAAAACAGAGAATAGAGGAATTTGTTCAATCACGAAAAGGAGCTACGGATAGGTTTGTTACAAAACAAGTCACAAGTGTCATCATCCGATAATGGCAAGCAATTGAGAATAATGTTAACAATGTAATGTTGACAATGATCCTATAGATCCTCCGAAGATAATGTTGAAGTTGAGGAACCTCAACACAAATAAGAATAAGATAGGCAATAATAACAGTGAAGACTTCAATCCTTCCTTAGATATTGATGCTTCTTTTCAACTGATATATTTGATCTAAGATCCGATATATTTGATCTAAGATATTGGGATTCACTTGATTTTTTTTCTTTTCTTTTTCCACCCGAGGAACATTCCCCATTTCCATTCATGATAAACGGAAATACAAGAGTTTGAATTACTGATTGGATAGGCTAGAGCAAAAAGACTAACATCCAAATTCTACCGGCTAAGATAAACCAAAGTGAACCAGGAAGCTAGAACAGAGAGTTAGACGGATTACATCTTATCGGCCTGTGAGACAAAGCTCATGCCGGATCACAAACAAAGCGAGAACAAGTTCGGATGATAGAGTAAGAGGATATCAAGTTCGCTGGATGTCTGATTCACTTATTTGGTAGAAACTCCAACTTCGGTCTTGCTTGTTATGAAGCCATCATCGGGTAGACCTATCAACATCATCACCCTCCCGGCTTATAGTTGCAGCTTGTCACCGGCCTTCAAAGCATTTAGACCGTTTGCTTCATTCTCACGGGCATCCTCATCCTCATGACCGGTTCCTTGCGCCACTTGCTGGTCACCGATGAAGATCGGTTGATGAAGATTTCAGCCGCCATTCGAGCATACTGTTCACTCCTTCAATGATCTCCTCCTTACTCATCTCCGAATCAAACCCTCGTCAAAAAATCTCATGAGGCTTTGCCGCATGACAAATAATTTCTAAGGGACTCTTTAATAGTTTTCCTTCAAAGTGGGCTCTATTGCGAGCCTTCCGGATGGACCAACAGATTGCAACTATTCCCAAAGAAGTTGAAGAATTTTATGATTAGGCAACCAAATGTCACACCAAGACCAACATTGTTGTAAAGATGATGGAATATTATCAGCACCAACAAATTTAGCAACTACAGCCCAGATTGTACTAGCAATGGGACAAGTAAAAAATAAATGATCACAAGACTCATTCATATCACGTAATTGACATTCGGGGTTTCCTTTCCATTTTCTTTTTACTAAGTTGTCTCTAGTCGATAGCATTATTTGAAAGTAGCCACATGAAATATTTAATCTTTTGAGGATTTTTTTCCTTTCCAGATTTTCTTGTAATCAGGTCCAAAGACATTTGGAGTGAGAGAATTATAGAGAGTTTTGATAGAGAAAATTCCCTTGTTCCCAAGTCTCCAAAAGATTTTGTCTTTTTTCATCTGTTAATGTAAAGTTATCGGCATCCTGGGTGATGAGATCCCAACATATCTCAAGCTCAAGTATTGAGCCATCTTCTGAATGTAATAGCGTAAAAGGTCTAATTTTGTAATGTAACCTTCCAAATTATAGGGCCCACATGTACTAATTATCGGTACAACGACCTTTTAATAGCCACATATGTGCACCCATAACCCGAAAAAGTACTATTAACTATTCCAACCGGGGATCCGTTCTACGAGGTCATTGCAGTATTACAACAGTTTTCATACATAATCGAGAGTAAATCACGGAAGACTTATATTACAATAATTTTACAACTATTTTTCTAAAAACAGGTTTTACAATATATAAGTAGGAGTAGCGAAAAGTTTATTACATATCTTACACTAATGCACCCTCGCCCACGGGTCTCACAACTCACTCATCTTCACTTTCCTCCCGATGGATCGCCATACAACAAGGTTCAAGTCAGTGCAGACATGACTACCAGGTCCCGCAACATAGGTTAACAAACCCCGAAAAGTACGGGAGTACTCAACAAGTCTTACCCGACTAAAAAAAAAAAAAATAGGAGAAGACTCCTGAATGTTGGTGTAATAGGATTCAAGGTAAGGCTTTTAGCAAGAATCAAGAACTCTTTTTGTAGAAAAGCTTACTAGTAGTGAATCCTTATTTTCAATGTTTTAATCCCAACTAGTATCTCACCTACTCTAGGTGATCTTATACTAGAGCACACACTTCGTAGATATTCCATCACTTATTCCATCTCTTCATTGTTTCATAATTAATCTACGATATAAGTCGTGAAACCGAGTCTCCATATCCGAGAAGCACGGCGATTTCGAAATCGATTAACCCAACTGGGAGTTCTTTCCACACGACATATGTAGCACCTAAGCTTGCATATATCAACCCTTTCTTGGATACTCAAAACGGAATCAAGGCCCAACGCCACCCGAGAGCACAAGACACCTCACACCCGGGAATCTAACCCACGGGCATCCAGACTTTAACCCACGAGTGTACACGCTACTCCCCGCCATCTCTCCACTCCCAAGGCGCAGCTTGTATGCGTTTCGATTTGACACCCCGAGATCGGGCTTACCGGAGTATGTGGTGGTCAGTACTAGTTTCGACCGCCCCGGGCGACACCTAGACAGACGCGTGCCATTGGTCAAAAGACCCTCAGCGCAGATTATGCGTTCCATAGTCTCGGTTACACAGGCCTACACGCTGTCCTTAATCGACAAGCCGGAAATACTACACCGAGACTCCATTCTCAATGCAAATTACCCGACCGGTCTCAAATTCAAAACCATATCCCAAAGATGGTCTCATCATATAACATCCTTGTTCATTAAATGCCCATTCGGGCTATCATAAGAGACTTGTCACATTTTGACTCAAAAAGTCTAACTAATTTAGCATGGCTAAGCATTTCTAAGCATTTTACCAAAACGGGCTATCAAGGTAGATATCGAAATAATCAAGGATTGGTAATGCATCAATTAGGTTATCACACAACTCTTATCACCTAATGCAAAGGTATAAAGCAAAGGTGATATAAAGCTTTGTAAAAACACAAGGAATGTTTAAATGAACCGGGCTTGCCTTGGTTGACTAAATAACCCGACTCGACGATGGATCACAATAATCGAACTCGGACCAACAAGAAAACCCTCTTCGGAAGCTTGATCGACGATCTCTCGATCTCCTTCGTTAACTATATGAAAGAATAATATATGCCTTACATGATGTCGCGGTATATAAACATGATGCGCGAGAGTGCATGAAACGATAAACACGTGAGTACAACTTTCCTTCACGATAAAGTTGCAATCCAACAAAACCAACTTGTTGAACTACTCTACGAGATATCATCACCATTACCTAAGGAGTTCTCAAGGACCATTTGATAGTGGTATAGTTTAGGTTCACAAAACAATCCAAAATTCACCCAAAACCCTAGGTTATAAAACATTAAACAATTTATTTAACACATGAAATAATAGAGCATAAAATAATAAATATTTTAACTTTCTTTAAACACGCTCAAAAATTTTGTACAGATAGATCATGTCATAAAACAGTGTCAAAATAATTTTCATGATTTTTGGATAAATAAAATAATTATTAAAAATCAAGGAAGATGCATTTTTCAATTAAAAATTGTATTTTTAAATCATGCCCAAACTATTTAAAATTCAAGTTTCATAATTTTCCTAGATAGTAAATATGATGGGAAGGCTACACAAAAATTTTCATGATTTTAGAACCCATATTTGAATTTGTATGAAATTTGAAAAATCGGACACTATTCAAATAATTTAAATTGAATAAAACATTTCATAAATGAAAAAGGACTTGGGTTGATTTTTGGCCCAAGACGTCGCACGGCCTGGTACTCGTGTATGGCCCGTTACTGTACATGATGGACCGATCTTGTTTGAACAGTGAGGGCCGGCCGGTGAATAGTAAATGCACTGGTCCGTTATCGTTTCTCTTTGGCCCGGCTGAGATGTGCACGCCGGCGACGACGCTGGGCGCCACCGCAGGGGCGGCGCTGGTCGCTGCGGGCGCCGGCGGTGGAGCAAATGAAAGACCGAAAAAGAAGGAGGGTGGCTCGAGCTCACCGCGGTGCTTGGACACGGTCGGTTTGACGGACGCTGCAGAGCTAGGGTCACCGACGACACGCTGGGGCGGCGGCGGCTCGCATCGGGCGCTCCTGTACGCCGAGGCTTTGGCTAAGGGAAAAGACGAGTCGATCACGACTACATCATCAAGATGGAGGGAAAACACGAGGAAGTGCAAGCAAAAAGCTCACCGCAGCGTCAAGCCGATGGCGAGGTCGAAGCGCCGGGCGGGCGCCATTTACCGGCAGTGGGGGAAGAAACGGCGCGAGGACGACCCGCGACGCGGGGCACCGCGAGCTGGCTCCAGGAGGTGCGTAAGGAAGCTGCGGTACTATCGGGCGAAGTTGGTTTGGTGAGAGATGGAACGACGGCGACGGATGGCGGCGTTCCGGTGGCGGCGGAAATGGAAGAAAGAAGAAAACGATGGCCCCGACGCCCTATTTATAGGAGATGGAGGTTGACAGTTGGATAGCGACCTCGCGAAGCTCCTCGGGCTGGTCGGTTTCGCGAGAGAACGGCGGTGGACGGCGGCGCGACGCTTGGCGGCGGTGGTGGCGGGCCATAGGGCCGACATCGTACCATCCAAACCCTAACTCGGTTTTTGTCAAATTATTCTCAAAATTTGAACTGAACTCAAAAATCTCCAAAAAGAAAGTTTGCTTAAAATTTCAAGATCTACAAATTTCATAATTGGAGCATTTTCAAGTTCGGCTCGAAATTGAACTTTTGAAATGGGGTCAAAAGTAAGAAATTTGAATTCAAAATTACTTTTAAAATTATGTAGAAACTTGAAAAACTTTGTACATATCTTTTGTTCATCACAACAAGATCTACAAACTAGCTTTTGGAAGTTTTGTCAAATTTTTGCTTAGATTTTGAAATAAAGAAAAGGGGGTAATTAGGGGTTTTGTCGGAATTCAAAATTACTTTAAATTTTTGAACTAAACTTTGAAAACTCAAAATACCCAAAATTTTTAACTTTGAAAACTCTACCATTTTGCTTTAATAACCATACCCAAACTCTTGATAAATTTTGAATAAAAGAAAAAGGGACAAACTAGGGTTTCAAAGTTAGGGTTTCCGGCTTGAGAGGGTAACTTCCGGAATCCGATTCTTTCCGTCTTTTCGACCGACAACGTAACCAAACATAAAATAAACTTATTTTAGTTCAATGCAACACATGGTGGGCTAAACATGCATGCTTTGCAATGATCATGATGACATGTCATTTTTAGTAATAGTAACACCGGGGTGTTACAAATTTGGCCTCGGCTACCATAATATTTTTTTCTCGATTGCAAAGAATAAAAAGTGTTGGTACAATATCACAGAGAGGTTTATCATAAAGCCAAGGGTCCAACCAAAATCTGACTTTAGTACCATTTCTTATTTCTATTTTTTCGCCATGGGAGATACTTCTTAATTTTGAGCAAATCGTACCAGATAGGTGACTCATCAGGTTTATGAGTGATATCATGAATGGATTTGTTCTTGAGATATTTGGCCTCAATAATTTTCTCGCCAAAGCCCTTCTTCCATTTCTAATTTCCACCACCATTTTGCAAGTAAACATATATTCATCTTCCCGAGGTCTCTAATTCCCTGGACCCCCCTTTTTCTTACTAACACAGATTATAGGCCATCTTATCAAATGGTATTTTCTCTTGGTACCCCCCTTGGCAGAAGAAACTTCTTCTCAATTTATCCAATTGTTGTAAAGGTGTGCGTGGGGCCAAATAAACTAACATTTGGTAAGTTAGGATTGTTCAAGGAAGATTCAATATGAACTACTCTTGCAGCCATTGTCATTGAACCTCCCTTCCGGACATCCAATTTTTTTGTGCTCTTTTCAACTATTGGGGACCAATCAGGACAAATACATCCGCTTGGACTAATTGGAACCCCCAAGTACTTTATTGGAAAAGTGCCAAGTTGACAATTGAAAATATCAAAGATATATACTCCCTGAATTATCATAGTCATTGATCATGATTACTTCACTTTTATTGAAGTTAATTTTAAGTCCAGCCATTGCTTCATACATATATAATAGCAATTTCATGTTTCTCGCACCAACCAAATCATTTTTGAAATATGATGGCATCATCAAAGATCTTGTAGAACGATCACTCCCTTTTTGTATAATGTGGTCAATCAGACCAGTGAATATGTTTCTTTCTTGTCCATTTTCAATCATCCCGCATACCGTAGAACAGTCACTCCTTTTGGTATAATGTGGTCAATCGGACCAGTGAATAGGTTTCTTTCTTGTCCATTTTCAATCATCCTCGGGTCCGTCGTCGGCCAACAAAGTTGAATAAGATAGGGGAAAGTGGATCTCCCTGTCTTTACTCCTTTGAAGCTCTTGATATAAGAGCCCATATTATCATTCACTTTAACACTTCTTGTTCCTCCTGTTAGGACTTGTGAGATCCAAGTTTTCCATTTAGGACTAAATCCCCTCATGTCCATATATTCTAAGAGGAAATTCCAATTAACCTTATCGTAGGCTTTCTCAAAATCCAATTTGAGAATTACCCCGGTTTTGTTTTTTCCTTTTTGTTTCATGGATTATCTCATGGAGGCAAACTACCCCCGATAGAATGTTCCTTCCTTTTAAAAAAAGCGATCGAAGTTTTCTTTGATTAATTTGTCGACAAAAGGCTCTATTCTAATTGTCAACACCTTGGTGATGATTTTATATAATGAGTTTAGAAGACAGATTGGCCTAAATTGTTGGATTCGACAAGCATCTTTGGACTTAGGCAATAAGGTAATTATGCCATAATTAAGTCTGCTAACATCGACCTTGTTTTCATGAAAATCTTTGAAAATCCGGATTATGTCATCTTTCACAATCAACCAACATTTTCGAAAAGAATTCAACCGATTTTTTGTCAGGTCCGGTGCCTTGTTTTTTTTTCGTTTGGAAAATGGCGATTTAATCCTCGCTTCGTAGAAAGGTTGATCTAACCTTTCATTGTTTGAATCAGTTAAAGAGTATTGGGTTTCCCAAATAGATGGATCAAGATGAATATCTTGTTGAGTAACAGGACCAAACAAATCAGCATAATACTCGGAAGCATGTTTGAGGAGATTATTATCACCCTCAATGGTTTGCCCATCACTTTCAAGAGAGATTATTGTGTTTTTCTTTTTCTTCCATTTGCACACTGTGGAAGTATTCAGTGTTACTATCTCCCTTTAATAGCCAGGATTCATGGCTCCTCTGGAGCCAATATAGCTCTTCTTGTTCCAATAATTTGAGATTCTCACTCAGGATAATATGTTTTCTCATGACTTGTTCACAAGATAGAGAAGATACTTCTTCAAGTTCTTCTAGCATTATCAATTCTTGCTGTAACTCTTTTCTTTTTCTTCTAAATTCCCTTTGACCGAAAGCACCAGCCTTTTTAAAGTATTGCTTAAAAAAGTTTAAGCTTTTGCTGAACCTTATCCAAGTGCACTTTTAGCATAACAAGGTTTCTTCCAAATTTTCTCAACTAGGGGTAAAAATCAGGGTTTTGCAACCAATTGAGATCAAATTTGAACTAAATATGTGATAGTTTTTTTTGCAAAGTGCCACTCATTAAAATCAGGGGTTATGATCTGAGATCTCCCTTGGTAATTTTTAATCATAGCATGAGGGAAAGAATCTTCCCATCCTTTGGTCATTAAGACTCTGTCCAATTTGACCAAAGTAGGTGGGTCTTGGTTATTTGTCCAAGTGAAAAGACCTCCACTCATAATAAGCTCCCTTAATCCAAAGAAATGGATAATAGAGTTGAAACTGTCAGCATGTTTTGGAGCACATTTACTTGTATTTTTTTTCCTTTGCATATCTGATTAAGTAGAAGTCACCCCCAATGATGTAGGGTTCTTCACAATCATCACAAAACCTGGCAAGTTCAGCAAGAAATACAAGTTTATTTTCCTCCTGAGCTGCCCCATAGACGGTTAGTAGGCTCCATTTTATTTTCATGATTTTATTCAATAAATTTAGCTGCAGGATAAAATCTCCCTTTCTAAATGAAAGGATATCAAATCTGTTTAAATTGGCTCCAACTAGAATGCCTCCAGATTTGTCTTTTGATGGGATCCATTCCCATAAATAATCCTGGTTTGAATCAAACATCTTAAGTAGTGAAGGTTCACAATCTTGAACCATTGTTTCCTGTAATCCTATGAAGTCAAAATGATACTGAAAGATGAGATTGTTTAAGTATGTAGCGACCCTGTTTTTCTTAGGCCTCTACAGTTGACATCATATCGTACATTTATCATATTATAGGCACATTTATCATTATAGGCCTCATTTTTTTTTGTTTCTCTCTCCAATTTTCCTGGGACGGCCCTGTTCGGTTACATTCAACTGATACTTTAATTCGACCAAGCCTATTTCAACAAGTCACATAGCGTTCTGGCCAACTTAGCCTATAAAACATTTTGACCGGAACCCATATATACAACATAAAGACTTAGTACAATCCAGCATACTATAGCGCAAACTCTATAATCCCACCACACAACTATATTTTATAATCCAGTATAGGGCAAACACTATAGCCCATCCCATACAACACATATTTCTCTCTATATAACACCCACTGTCCAGATCACACCAAGAAAGAGCCCACAAACATATTCTGAGCGGACTAGTCCTGGTGTTTGTTGTGCCATTTGTTTTGGCATAGCAAGGCACAATTGAAAGGCAATGTGTGCACACACTCCTCCAACCATAGCCACACCGTCCAGTGTAACGAACTGCAAGTGAAGCAAACCATGACCCAGCAAACTTTTGCACCTACACCACAACAGAAGAAAAGCACGCTGCACGCCCTGCGTGGCTCACATTAGATGAAACTAGACTATACTTAGCCCGTCTGAGTATTACTAGGTACATCCAAGGTACACACTAATTAACCTACTTCCCAAACAACTGATGACAGCCACTAGCCCAACACAAACTCAACCCTAAACTAGCAACGAGAACATCGCCAACGTGTCACATTCACATCAGGAACCAAACCAAGTACTCCTACAAAGAGATCGTGAGCATGGCAGCAGCCGTGAGCCAGCTCCCCGTATCGATCACATCGACCTAGCAGGCGGCGGTGCCCGCGTGCAGGCGGCGCGCCAGGTGCACGAGGTGCCAGGTGAGGGACATGAGGCACATCACGTTGCACAGGGACGAGTAGCCGTTGAGCTGCTTCAGCCGCCTGCTCAGCGTCACCGCCCTGCTCTTGGACATCTCCGCGTCGCCGCCTGTTGCCGTCGCCGGCTTCTTCGCTTGCTTGCCCACGGGAGCTGTGCGCGCTGTGGCCGCCGCCGTGGGCACGGTTGTGGTCGTGGCGCCCGTCGGCGTGGCCACGGTCACCACCGGCGGGTCCACGATGTCGTCCACCATGTCACGTCCCCGGCCTTCTTCCTTCTCCACTTTCATCCTCTCAAACATCACCTGCAGTTGCAAGTTTATAAATCATCAAAATGTACGAAATTCCAGTAACTATATATATATACATAATATGCGGTGAGAAACTGCGACATACTTTGGTGGCTTTCGGCTCCAGCAGCAGCATGTTGGCGAGGACGAGGCCGAGCGCGGCGAGCAGGTTGAGGCTCTGCGCGCGCGACGCGACGGACCTGCGTTCGCGCCCCAGCAGGTGCGCGGCGAGCGCCAGCCCGACGCCGTAGGCCACGATGCGGAAGTACACCGGGAACAGCTTGCTCTGCAGCATGCCGAGCTGCTGCCGGGGCAGCGCCGCCGCTAGGACGTGGCTGGACACGAACGTGACCCACACGCAGGCGCCGTAGGCGGTGGCGAAGCCCAGGAGGTGCATCACGGCCGTCGCGGTGCGCGCGGCGTCCCGGGGCGCGCCCAGGAGGTATCCCGCGACGTCGGACGCCACGTCGCGCGCGCGCCGCGCGATGTCCGTCAAGTTCTTGCCCACCTCGGCAGCCCTCGCTTTCACCTCTTCCTCGGCCTCCGCGGCCCTGTCCGCCGCGCGCTCCGCGGCGTCCTCCGCGCACTCGGCTCTCTGCGCCATGTCCGAGACGCTGTCCCTGGCGCTCCGGACGGTGTGGGACGCCTTCTCCTTGTCCTTGACGCTCTTCACGGACGCCTTGTCCGTGACGCTCCTCACGGCCTCCTTCCCGTGTTGCGCGGCGTCCGCCGCCTTCTCCTTGGCGCTCCTCACCGTCTCCTTACCCTTCTGCGCGGCGTCAAACGCCAAGTTCTCAGCGCTGTCCTTGGCACCCGAGACCGCCTCCACGGCGCCCCTGGCCGCTTCCTCCGCGCCGTGCTCGACGCGGCACGCCGCGTCCTTGGCCCCCTCCTCCAATTTCCTGCCGGCGCCGCAGAGTCTATCCTTGCACCGCTTGACCGCGCCGAGGACACCGCCCTTGGCGCTCTCCTTGGCGTCGGACAGCCTCTCCTTGCCCTCCTCCGCCGTGCCGGCCACCTTGCCGGCCGCGTCAGAGACCACTTCCTGGCCGAGTCGAACACCCCGCCGCCGTCTTCCTCGACGCCGTCGAGCGCGTCCGGGGGCAGGACGCGCGTCTCCTTGACCTTGACGGTGCCGCCTTCCTCGGTCGACAGCGGGAGCTCGCGCTCGTACTCCACGATGACCACGCGTCGGCCCTCCCGGACGACGTAGTCACCCTGATGCGGGGCCGCTGGCGGCGACGGCGGCGCGGGGGCCAGACCCCCGCTGCCGCCAGAGTGGAGAGGACGAGCCCGATCACCACGACGTTCATCATGGCGGCGACGCGCATCTGGTGAGCACGCATCAGCTTGGTTGTGGCACGAAGTTCTTGCAATTGCGAGTATAGCGAGGACTCACTTCACTCATTCACTGTAGTGTGCTCCGGCGTGGCAAACAGCTTAAAATCGCGGCCGCCGATCGTTGTAGAAGCTACCGAAGGTGTAGCCATGGTGTTGTGCTTTTTACACGTGGAACGGCGGCGAGGCATGTATGGCATGGCAACGAGCCCAGGAGCGACACGCGTGCGTGCACGCGGCGGCGCCCGGCATGGTTTCGGTTCTCGCGCGCTTGGGACCTCGGGGTCGGCGGCCGGCCGGCTGCGTGGCACGGTCACGGCGCGGGCAGCCCAGGAAGAACCGGCCCGAGATCATGCAATCTGGGCCTTTTGAGCAGTATAGGCCGGCTTCATCGGCCCAGGTTGTCCGGCCCATCCGTGAACAAAAAAAGGTCCACCATTCCACTCATAGGCCCAGTTGCTTTCCGGCCTCGCGCTGCGGCGTTTCGACGCGGGTCCGCTGGCGAAAACCCTACTCGGCTCGGCAAACCGCTCCCGGCCACCGCCACCGCCACCGCCGCAGCCGGAGATGGAGGACATCGAGGACGTGCTGGGCCCGGCCGGCCTCTCTGGCGGCGGGGCGCCTCCGGGGCTCCGGCTACCGCTAGCCGCCGTCGCGGTGAAGCCCAAGCGCCGGTCGTCCAGGGTCGCGCAGGCGCCGCCTCAGCCCGAGGCTCGGATCCCCGGCACGCAGGTAACGCCATCGCTTGCGGGATTGTTTGAGATGCTCCATCTGTGCTAGTGTGATCTAATGTTGGCACCCGCTTCTCGTTCGTTCTGTTTTGCAGACGATTTACGTCAAGACTTTCGGGTGCTCACATAACCAGGCAAGCTTCCCTCCTCACTAGTTTCTGCTTAATTAGTTCTTTACGCGAGCTTCCAAATTAAACTAGTTAGTGTGCTGGTATGAAAGACTGCACAATTTCCGTATTGGTGTCTTATTGGAGCACCTAGCGCAATTGTTGAGAGGCCAATGGTTTTGCTGTGCTATCTGATTGATGACTTGCTGTAACATGTCTTCCTTTTGCTGCTCCGCAGAGTGACAGTGAATACATGTCAGGTCAGCTCTCTGCATTTGGATATGCGATCGCTGAAGAGCCCGAAGGAGCAGATTTGTGGCTAATTAACACGTATGGACCATTTCTTTTGTTTGCTGATTGCTCATTAAAGGCTAGAGATATACATGAGATGAATTTACCTTGATCAGGAATCTCAAACTGTTATAGCTATGGATTCACAGCATTGAACAACACCTATTTTCTTGTACTTTATCATTCAGTGGACTGTACTGTTTAAGTGGCTAGGTACTTAGTTGGTTTCCAATTTTCCATTTATGATGGCTGAGTCGGTGATGTTTAGGTACACGGAATAATTTTATTGCTAAACCCAACCCAAAGAAAGGAAGATTAACATTGACTTGATTCCAGATGCACAGTGAAAAATCCAAGTCAATCTGCAATGACAACCCTCATAACTAAATGCAAGAATGCAAACAAGCCACTAGTAGTGGCTGGATGTGTACCCCAAGGAAGCCAGGGCCTCAAGGAGCTTGAAGGTATTAGTATAATTGGAGTCCAACAGATAGACCGAGTTGTTGAAGTGGTTGAGGAAACTTTAAAGGGCCATGAGGTTCGGCTCTTGAGTCGGAAAACACTGCCTTCACTTGATTTACCTAAGGTATAAGTCGCACCTCTGTGTATTATTTTAAGCACAATACTTGTGTCTTTCCAGTATTATGAGCACATGTGTATACAATTTTCTTGTTTATTGAGAAAATTGATTTGCTGGTTATAGTAGCTTTTTTTAGTTTTATGATTAAAAAAGTATAGTAGCTTTTTGTAGTTAGCAGATCCTGTAAATTTATTTCTGGCTCGGTAAACTATACTTACAGGTAAGAAAGAACAAGTTTATCGAGATTCTTCCTATTAATGTGGGATGTTTAGGTGCTTGCACATACTGTAAGACAAAGCATGCTCGTGGTCATTTGGGAAGCTATATACTATTGACAGCTTGGTAAGTATATTCAGAATGTGTCTATTGTGGAGCAATGCTGCTGTTGCTTCAAACTCCAAGTAAATCAGTTGATCTTCAATCTATTGCAGGTGGATCGTGTGAAAACTGTTGTCTCGAAGGTGTCCGGGAGATCTGGTTGAGCAGCTTAAGATACGGGTGCTTATGGTAATTTTGATGTCCAATTCCTTCCGGATCTTCTAATGATAGCTACATGTGGTAATTGCATGGTAATCTACTTCTTTTGGCTTGCAAATTTTTCAGGACGGGATATCAGTACAAACCTTCCGAATTTGTTAAATGCGATTGTTGCGGAGCTTCCTGTTGACCAAAGCACAATGCTCGCGATAGGCATGACAAATCCTCCTTTCATACTAGAGCATTTGAAGGAGATAGCTGCCGTTTTTGCGTCATCCCTGCGTTTACTCTTTCCTCCATGTTCCTGTGCAATCTGGAAGCGATGCTGTTTTAACGGTATAGTTAATTCCAATGTTGCTCCAAAAAGCTTTTAGCAGCAAACATACAGCATGAATATTCTTTGTTAATAGCCTATATATCCAGTGTCTGCACCTGGATCTGACTCAGTGTATGATTGCACATCCCAGGCAATGAATCGTGAATACACTGTTGGCGAGTTCAGAAAGGTAGTTGACACTCTGTATGAGCTTGTCCCTGGAATGCAAATTGCTACAGATATTATCTGTGGCTTTCCTGGTACGCTAAGCAAGTTCTCAGTTTAGCAATGTGTTCTTAGTTATCATTTATGAGTACATCTGAACGATATTTTATTAACCGAATGCCACAAAAAATGTTGCCGCTAATAGTTTGCACTGATTTGACATCCCATTTTCAGGTGAGACTGATGAAGATTTCTCTGAGACTGTTAACCTCGTAAAGCAATATCAATTCCCTCAAGTCCACATTTCACAGTTTTACCCCAGACCAGGTAACTTGTTCCTTCTGAAGCCACAATGGTCTGTAAACTACAAGTCTTGGTTGTTGATATTCTTTTGCTACATGTGTTTTTTGTAGGGACACCTGCTGCTAGGATGAAAAAGGTTCCAAGCAATGAAGTCAAAAAAGCGGAGTCGTGAATTGACTTCAGTTTTCGAATCATTTTCACCATACCAAGGTATGGAAGGCAAAGTAGAGAGGATCTGGATCACCGAGATTGCGACTGATGGTGTTCACTTGGTAAGTGCATTCAACTCTTGTCACTGTTTGCTGATTATGTAAATGCCCTGTGCAAAGGTTACCCTGAAATGATCTTTTCCTGCACAGGTTGGACATACCAAGGGATATATCCAGGTGCTGGTAATTGCTCCTGATAGCTTGTTAGGAACGTCAGCAAATGTGAAGATCACATCTGTTGGACGATGGTCTGTCTTTGGTGATGTGATAGAAGGATCTGTCGCGGTAGGAGAAGCACCGAAGCAAACTAGTGCCAAACTGCAGAAAGAAGACATACATAATCAGGTGGGGAAGCTGGCTGTTGTGCCGCCGACTCCTGTGGCACCTGTGCATGCTCGAATGAGAGGCACAACAGTGCAGTCCAGAGCGATGTGAAGACACATCTAATGCACCGCAGACCTATGGTGATGTTACTCGTCAGGAGGCACTCCAGCCTACGCTCGTGAGGAGAAGCAAAGAGGGAACTACGAAAGAAAGTGACAGCAGTGCAGCACATTCATCACTAGGAAAGGAGCAACAGGCGAAATTAGTAACTACTAGGAGAAGGGTAAATATTGACATGATTTTGTGGTGCGGTTTAGCCTTGAGTTTCGCTGTAACGATAGCCCTGCTTGTAATCCTTACCAGCAAGATTTCATCGACACCCTCCCCCTAGGCTAAGGTAGTGTTAGTAACTTGTAGTGGTTGTCCTTGAGCGTGTAGCTTAATCATTTTTGGCGGTTTGTGTTACTCGATCTGTTCTGTATGTCGTTGCAAGACTGTGCCACTATACAAATACATGGTTGCATACAAGTTTTCAAGTAGCCTTGTGATGCTGCTTTAAGGATCAGGGTTTGGTGAGTGTAGAACATGATGTTATTTGCTAGTGTGTACGGAACTATCTGCTAATTGAAAGTAGGAAAAGTGAGCACGTACCAAGCAAACTGGCTGGAGCACAAAACATCGAAACCAAAAAAAGTAAGCAAAATACAAACAAGAGAGCGCGCGCGCACGCACACACACACACAAAAGAAGATATCAGAGCCAAATTAAACACAAAAGGTGAGCATGTACTAGTACCAAACAAACATGATGAAGCACAAGAAAAAAAAAAAAAAAAAAAAAAACAGGACGAAGCACAAAAAGGTAAAAAAAAAATGCCTATCGGAGCCAGGTTTCGATCCTGGGACCTGTGGGTTATGGGCCCACCACGCTTCCGCTGCGCCACTCCGATCTACGTTTACTGACGCATAAATGATTTTATAAATCTAAATATTGTCATCGCTGAGCGCTTGAGTGGTTATCCTCTGCACGGTGAGGACCCCACTCGAAAGCTCTGCACTCCACGATCTGGGCAGTGGGCACGGCCGGTCCACCACCCAGACCCAAACATGGAGCACGAACAAGTCTGGGCAGTAGCCGCACAAGATACCAGGTCTCACCAGGAGATCCAGGTCCAGCCCCTACCGAACTACGGTCTTGCTCGGCCTCTTGTGTACGTACTGACCTTCCTTGGACCTTGTATGTAGCCGTGACACAGCATCGTCATAGATTCGTATCGATCACTTCCTTGTGCATTGGTCCTTGCCAAGTTGCCATGTGCGCGCACGCACGCATGGATGGCGTCTGAAAGGCCTGTCGATCTACACGAGGCGCGCAGGGGTGGCAAGCAAGCTCAACGCGTGGCGCCTGATGCCGACGCGTCCGAACGGGAACACTACACCGGAACAGACGACCAACGGTAGTTTTGCAGTCAGCCGACCGGCGGCCACTACTGTGTCCAAATCAGGAAACGAGCGAGGTCACCCGCGGCGCCAGATCGACGCGACGCGCGCGAACTGCGGGCGGACGGACGGTGGAGCAACGCCTGCTTGGCCTTGGTGCTTGCCAGCCTCATGGGCATGGCTCTGCGCCGCGCCGGCGCCTCCGCCTCCAGGGCCTCCGCCCGGCTCTGTTACCGAGCCGGCCGTGCCTGCGTGTCTCGATCACTCACGTCGTGGGGGCATCGCTCGCGCGCGGCACACGTACAGCGACTGCTGGTCACCGCGCGCGGGCGCGCACCCCGGCGAGCTGAGCGCGCGACGCCTGCCTCCTGCTGTGCCGTCTCGGCGCGGGAGCTGGACGGGGACACGTCGCGCGTGTCGGCCACCCCGGCCGGGGACACGGCGCGCACTCGGAGGCCGTTTCACCGAGAACGGAAGGGAATCGTGGAGCTAGCTGTAGTGGGGGAAGATATGGGAAAGAGTGCGCTTGCGGGCGCCTTTTCCGGGATACTCTTTCCACTTTCGTCAGTGTCTCGGTGGTTGGTGAGAGTGTGCATGCGAGCAAAGTGTGATACGCACGCCGCTGCGGTCCGAGGGATATAGGAAATATTGGCCTTTGATCATATATGCTGGGATTCCTTTGAAGATGACATTATCTCTAATTGTCCAAATGCTCCGGCCCTACTCTAGAATACATCACTAAAGAACTTAATGCCGCAAACGCACCACACACACCTACTCACACGCAACAAACAAACACTACTTACATAGTCAAAGACCAAAGATCTAAACCTTAATATTCTAGTTTTTCTTTTTGGCTCTCCACGTAAGCTTTATAAAGACGGTCGGATAATTCCATCAGCCAAGAGATTAATCGGGAACCTAAATGTTCCCGCGGTGAAAATCACGCGAGTTGCGATTCCAGGAATCGAACTCGGGTGGGACACACATAAACGTCGGCGCAACTAGCCAACCGAAGATGAGCTTGGTCCTCGGCACATAATCATGATTATTTCCATGAAGAAACCGACATTTAGTTGTAAGCTTTCAAACCTTTCATAAGCATATGGAGAGCCGACGACAGTCAAACCTATAAGGCCCTAGCAATTTCTTGCAAACTCACATTCCATGAACAAAGATCAACTATCCCTTCAGAGCTAAAAAACACATTAAAGGAAGGAACATGCATGTTTCTTCTTCTTAAAATATTCCTAGTACTTAATCTGTCTCTTACTAACAACCAGAAGAAAACCTTGTGTTTGTGTTGGCATGATGACTTCCGAATCCATTTACAAATGGGATGAGAATCTAAAGAACCCAACAACTGATTGTAGGCCTTTTTGGAAGTAAAGTCTGAATTTCTCCATATGTAGGTCCAAACATCCGGGTTATCAAATTGCAGATGATGTTGAACATGTGACTGAATATACTCTTCCAAAAGAAAAATACTGATCAAAAGCCTCAACAGAGAGAGCCAGTTTGAAGAGATTGTAGACTTCAGTTGCAGCCGAAGCTTTTTGAAGTGATATATCAGTCTTCCTGGTAAAAGAGTATAGCTCTCAAAAGCTTAAATTTATTTGATTAAAGTTAAAAACTAAATCTTAGACATTGTTTGGATCATTTGTGTATGTAGACTAATAATCAACTTTTCTAAGGTTGAATAAACTTACACAATATTCAAAACCTCAAATTTTAAAATTCAGTTCATAGTATCAAACATGGTTGTTCACATTTTGAATCATATATTGCCGCATCTTCTTCTTGACAAACTAGAAAAGGAACTTACAACATACGAGAAAAACAGTGGCAAAACTACATTGGGAGTGGGGGGCAAATGCACCTCAAAAAAAATATTAAAATAATAGATTTTTATCTCTATTGATTAATTTTGCAGCTCGATATCAAAATACACTTCTCTATCGCGCCATCCTGCAACCGTATAACTGCCCTAGTTTCGTATGACTGAGAATATGCCGCATGAAAACAAGAATAAAGGCCGGGTTTTATTTGTGAATAGACAGACGCTAGCTACCTTAACCTAGTTATATGTAAACCTAAAACAAACTAAAAAGAATTTTCCAACATTCTGTTATGCACGTCACCGCAATACTGAAAATAATGGCTTTTTGATCCGTTCTAGTTATATCAACCGTAATCGACCCATCAAACCTCCCGCTCATCACCCTCAAACCTTCATCTCCCTACGCGCGCGAAGCCCGCAGAAAACTGTCGCAGCACACGATCCTCCCCATGTTCTTCACGTGCCGCTCGCACAACCCACGCTCGTCCGCCTCCCCGCCCCCCCCGTCGTTTGCTGCTCTGCCCCATTGTAGCTCAGTTGCGACCGCAGCCGACGACAGGCTCAACCGAGGCGGAGGGCGCCGCCACCGCCTGTTCCTCTTGACAAACCTCTGCACTATAAGGAGCGGGAGGCGGGGTCAATTTCATGCTTATTCTCAATATTAAGACCTAACGTCTACCATACTCACAAAGGCTTGACCTGTATTTAGAGCGTGTCCATGCAAGAATGTCAAGCATAATACAGCATAATACATTGTTTTCAGCCGTAGACTCATCAATTTCACCGTAGCTTATTTTACATGCGATTTGTCACATCAAAGCCTTAACTTCTAGTACTAATGTTGTAATAGATAGTTTAATGTTAATCTTTAATTCAAATATGATCTTGATTTGAGTTAAGCTTTACACGGCTTTATCAGATTTTTTGTAGGACAGTTTAATTAAAGTGAAATATGGTCAATTCACGCTAAAAGCACCAAACCCACACGCTCTCCAACGAGTCCAACCTCACATCGTCGAGCTCAAAAAAAAAAAAAAAAAACTCACATCGTCCATGCAATAATTTTTTTTCCCAGAGAAAGGCTCCGCCCCAAATACCCAACTGAGGAGCTAGCCAGGTAGCCAGCCAGCCCTGACGGTGACGCGACGCCCCCCACGAGCGTCGTCCGCCGTCACGTCAAGCCGCCACGCCGCGGCCCTCGGGCCCCGGAGGTCAGAGAGTCTCGTCCGATACTGCATGAAGCTCCGTTTATTTGCCGCCACCCGCCCGCCTGCCGCTGCACTGATGACTGCACTCACTGCCGCCTCTGTCTGTCCGCGAGCGAGGCGAGGGGCGGGCGGTAAAAGGTGGGGGGTGTGGTGTGGGGTGTGGGACTGTGGGAGGCAGTCAGGCAGGCATTGCTGCACTGCGCGCGCCCCGGAGCGGTGCAGAGCAGAGCGAGTGCTTGCCATTACTGTTGGGTGCAGTGAGCTAGGCAGAGGGATAAGGAAGAAGGGGCTGGAAGGGAGGAGGGAGGGAGGGAGATGCTGCTGGTGAAGCCTCCTGTGCGGAGGGGATAAGGGAAGGCCGATCGATGGCAATGCCACCGCCGGTTCTCCCTCTTCGCGGTTAGTATCCCGTCGATCCCTCAACATTGAATCATTTTCGTTCTTGGTGGATGCATGCGGTGGTGGGCTTATTGATTGGGGAAATATATGCTGCTGCGGCGGCGGTCTAATCGATCTCAGTTCGTCTGATGGAGGATTGATCCGCGCGTGCAGACAGCGGGCTGCTCTCCAAGGTTGCTATTCTTTTTAAGAGAAGGAAATGCTGGATAGAGTTCTTGCTGCATGTTGAGTTGAAGTTGGTCCTTAGTTTAGTGGATGTTCTGGACTCCACTGAGATCGAGTGTTTTGCCCGTTGAATCACATTTTCAGTTTTTCACTATCCCCTTTATCTGAAAAAAAAAGGTTTTCACCATCCCTGTTCATTCTTTTGGTTCATTTCCCCTGTCAGTGTCACCCAGATAGCATCATTGATAGAGAAATTGGACCTCTGTTCCTGGTCATGGCGATTTCATTTCAGATAAAAACCACTGATCCACATTCAACGGATTTTGTGTTCAGTAAGGTCACCTCAGGGTCTGCGACTTCGGCGTTGTCTTCAGTGTTTTATTTTGATATGATTGCGAGCTGACCGTGGCTGCATTGCAGCTGCTACCTGCTATCCTGTGATTTCAGTTCCTGCAGTTTAGTAGTGCCTATGCATATTTCTTTTTTCATCGTTCTTCCGTAGGTTGGTAGATTTGGCACTGGTTCCTCTTTCCGGAACGACAGCTCTTTCGGTTTCTCAGGCTTTTGTTTCCTACAGTTACTTTGGGAAACTTTTTCCCTGCGTTGTGTCCACTAATAACTTGGATACCGGATGCCTACTCATGTTGGCAAATTCATAGCCATGGAATGTTGCATTACAGTGATAGTGGTTCAGTATGTTTTGGAGTATGCATGCTTTGATTCAGCCCGTTGATGTCTGCTTTAGCCGTGTTGCGATTATTTGGAATTGAAGCTTTCTGTGATATTTCCGGTGTTTCTGACAGCCCTGTAAACTGATGTACTCAAATGTGTATTCTATCCAATGCAAATCTCATTGGTTTTCTAGATTTGGTTGTACCGTGCTTGGTCACATCTTGCTTTGCTTCTACTGTGCTTTAATTCATGTTTTTTTAGCTGCCTTGCAGAATAGCTAGTACGCGTTCAAAGCAACCGGCCGGCTGTTGATCAACAAGAGCAAGATGGAAGGCTTGTTTGCGGAGATAGGGATGAAGGAGGAGGACATTGCCACAATGCTGTTTGGGAAGAAAGTTGCCGAGCTGGCTGAAGATGCATTTGATGGTTCCAAGGAAGAAAGACAGATCTTTGAGGGTGTCTTCTGCCTGAAAAATGTTGATGGATTAAATGGTCGCCACCATGAAGGCACTGGACATGCTGTGGATGCAGGCAAAATGGTAACAGGGTCTAGCACACCATCGAGCTCTGCCCACGATTACAAGACAGCACATTGTCGCATAGTAGAGTCCTTCACTGCTGGCAACTTATCAAGCTACCGTGTCTCCTGTCTTGGTGCTGATGAGAAGTCTCACCAAGCAATGCATTCTCCTAATGCTGTCCATTTTGAGTTTGCGCTACAGTGTACTCCTCCCCCTGATCGGGTGTACACTCGTAGGGCGGCAAATTGCAAGCGCGAGAGGGCAAGAATTTGCAGTGCAATGGATTTGGAGAGCATTGACATTTGCAATTTCAATCGTCGGAAGGATGGTGGCCATGGAGAGCTTTGGAACCATCTTCGTCAGCATGCACTTCTTCTGATGGTGGATGCCGGGTGGAAGATTGAAGGCAAGGAAAGACCCAACAAGAGTACGGTTAAGATTGATCATGTTTATGTGGCGCCAGACAATGTGCCGACACGGCATTTTTCTCTTCCCAGAGCATGGAAATACTGTGGCCAGTGGTTGCTTATGACAACACCCAGCGTCAATGGAAATGAGTCAATTGACTATGGAAAGGAGTGGTCGAACATTCATGAATTTGTGTATGATCTGAAGAACACACTGCTATGCTTACAGTATGAGGTCCAACGCACGAAGCCAGCACTATCTCTCCTCTACCAGTGGAAGCTCCTTGATCCTTTCATGGCTGTTGTTATTATTGATAAGAAGGTTGCAGCTCTTAAAAATGGAGTGGCACTGAAAGCTGTTAACAGCACTGTGACTTTCCTCAATCACAGTGAGTTTAAGATGTTGAATGCCAAGAATTCAAGTAGGTCACTTGGGGTCAATCCCACAAGTAAATATCTGAATCCATATCTCAGCTCCTGCAAAAGAAGTCTTCTGCCGCTTCTCTCTGAATCTGATTATCAGCCTGATAAAGAAGGGAATCCTATGCCTAATGAAGAAGCTTCTCTATTTTGTACAAACAAGACTAGCAAAGATGAAGCTGATCGACGGTCATTGTGCATGTCAGAAATGAATGAAAGAGGCATAAGAAGCACAGCTCATCGCATAGTTATGGGTCTCCATGATGCAGCAGCTTTTAATGGCTCAGGGCAAACTTGTTTGGGCAGGAAAAGGAAATTTCCGTGCATCAAGTCTAAAGAGGATCATCAAGCTGAAGACAAGTCTGACCCATTATACTTTCCACCCAGACATTCATCCGCATTCCCATTAAGTCATCTGGTTGATAATGTTCAAATAAATGATGTTAGCTCTCATGGCTATGAAACCACAGAAATTCCAGACATGGGCAACTATACAGATCATCTTGATGAGATGTACCTAGGACAGAATTTACTGGTTCCCCCAAGATTGATAATATGCTACTTGGAACTACAGATGATATCAACAATGAACAGCATGATGATGCAGATGTCTCTGAGCCCCAATCAGCAGATAATGATGGGAGTGGACCTTGTGGTACATCATCACTGCCACCAGAGAAAGATGCATGCATGGGAGCTAAAAAGGACTGTATTAACGGCTATCATGATCCTCCAGTTGTCTCTGAGATCCAAATGGCTAATAAGGATGCAGAATGTGAACCTTCTGGTTCATTCTCGCTACTATCAGAAAAGGGTAAATATTTGGAAGCTAATAAACCCGGCTTGGAAGATCCAGCAAAAAAAGGCCAATTATCATCTGAAGCTAGTGGCAGCACTTTGAAGATCTCAGAGCCACAAGTATTGTTTGTGTCCCCACAAGATGGGACTCTGTCTTTCATGAACAATAATATGAACAGCCAAGAGATGTTACGCTTCCTGAATGTTTCCCTGACACCATGGATACCCAAATGCAGCTGGACTCTAATTCATTGGTTTATGAGGCAAGCTTGATTCAGGGTTTCTTGTACCTTGACAATGAGGGTTCTCCAATTTGTTGGACAGTAATGAACCCTGAACCTCCTAGGCGCTTGATATGTGCTACTGCTCCGGAACCAAACTCGAAGCTGTCGAAACAGTATGCTGGAATGAGGTTGGAGAATGATGCATCAACGTCTGAACACAAGAAGGGGGAAAAATGGCCTGATAAGGATACAGATATCCAAGACAGTGTTGGTAGAAAAAAACAGAAAGCGAACCTTGCTTCTTTAAGTAATCATGTAATAAGTATGGATAATTTAACTGGCAATCCTATTGATCCTGTAGTTCTCCATGAGGGAGACCAGAGAGGTATCACTGAGCAGGTTCCTTTGAACCAAGGTGAGCAAAGCAGTGAATTTTCAGAACAATTTGGGTCGAAAGAACCACACAAGAGGGACATCAAAAGGCAAAAGAGAACATGGTCTCGCATATGCAAGTTTGATGATGATGACCTTCTCATGACAGCTGTAATATATAAGCTGACAGCACGTTACAGGAACCCTTTTCAACGGAAGCTCAGAAATAAACTCGGTTTCAGGCGTCTTCCAAGATATCGCTGGGACAATGAAGATAAAGGTGACAGGAAGAAGTCTCCTGGAGGAGCAAGGACGGTGCTTAACAAGTTACTTGAAATGGGCATTGTTTCTAGAGTGAACATTCTTCAATATCGAGGTCCAGGAGGCAAAAATGTGTTAAAGGATGGGAACATAACTACGAGTGGCATTCGATGCCGGTGCTGTGGCACCACATTCACATTGTCCAAGTTTAAGTGTCATGCAGGTCTCATGCAAGAAGTCCCATCTCTGAATCTTTTCTTGGGTACCGGCAAATCATACAGTCTTTGTCAGCTTCAAGCATGGTCTATAGAGCAGAAAGTGAGGAAAGAGCATGCAAAAGATACAGTGTCTCTTCAAGCAGAACAAAACGATGATACCTGTGGATCATGTGGCGATGGTGGTGAACTGATATGCTGTGACAATTGTCCTGCTAGTTACCATCAAGCCTGCTTGCCTTGTCAGGTTTGTTATCCTGATGTCATTAGATTTATCTGGACATTTTGTTTGGGAAAATAAAGTAATGAACTAATGATTCTCCTCTGCCTATTCATTACTACTAACTAGTAGGCTGAAAAGAATTATGTTTATTCTTGATCCATGCCTGCTGTTGAAATGATGCTTCACAAATTGCTATTCTACTGTTGTAATTTAACAAAACAGAAGGATTTCATATCAGTATGTCAAAACTCATACTTGTTTGACCCATGTCTTCAAGTAAAATCACGGGAAAAAAATTGCATTTTGGTTCTACCATGACTCTGAATACATTGATTGGATCAATAATGTACACGAGTTCTATCCTTAAAACAACAGTTTTGCTGTAGCATTCTAGTGTTCTTCAATCTTCATCCCCAGCAGCATCACAAAACACCTGATTTAGCACTAACATATTGGAGTTCATTTGACTGATAATTTTCTATTTAACTTCCCATATTTCTACTCTAACAACCTTACTTCATACTGTCTACCTTAGAGTCTTTAACAAAAGTAAGATGCAAGGTTCCCATAATTATTACTACTGAATTGCTCCACTCATTGTAATTTTTCCTTCAGGATATTCCAGATGGCAACTGGTACTGCTCTAGCTGCCTTTGTGACATTTGCGGGGAAGTAATCAATTCAAAGGAGCTCAGAACTTCCCTTCCGGCTTTAGAATGTTCACAGTGCGAACGCCAATGTAATGTCACTTGTCACAATATGAATTTTTATTGCCACATAAATATCTCTCTTGTCCGTATTCTCAGACATATATGATTTATCATTATGCGATAGCCATGTATGATTATATATAATAGCACATTTTTCATGAAATGTTAAGCCAGAATATCAACGCGCACACACATGCACACACGGGCAGACTGGTTTTTAACCAAGCCTAGAGAAAGATTTTGGTGCTTGAACTTTTGGTTAATTAATTAGTGTATGAAATAAATACTTACTATATTTTTGGTTTACTTATTCAATAACCAATTTATTTCTGCCAGACCATGTAAAATGTGTATCTGCCAAAGTTCCATGCAATGAGGAGGAGCCTGATACCTGGTTTTGTGGAAGAAAATGCCAGCAGGTATGTTTCAGAAGAACTTGACCTGTCATTAAGGAAGTTTTTTCTTAACTATCATGTAAATGCATGACAGAATGTCTATTTGAGTGACACTGATCTTAATACAAAAGAAGCGCAAACCTTTTGCGTTTTTGAAAAAAAGTGAGACTGATCTTTTTTCTGCTACTGTATCAGATTTATACGATCTTTCGTTCTCGTGTTGGAGTGCCTGATCACATGGACGATGGTCTGTCTTGCACCATTCTTCGTAACAATGGCGATAAAAAAGGTTCGTACGGCAGAGGAGATTGCTCTCATGGCTGAATGCAACATGAAACTTATGATTGCCTTGAGTATTATGGAAGAATGTTTCCTGCCTATTCTAGATCCCAGGACAGGGATAGATATTATTCCCTCTGTATTGTATAATTGGAGGTGAGTTGGACTTTCATTTTTCCTCTTTTGAATTGAGTCAATATGTACTTGTGACATGCATAGCTGCTTACTGCAGGTTGCTTTTGTTTTGTTATTTTGGCAATTCGAATCCTTACAGTACTGTTATATTCCTTTGCCAGGTCTGACTTTGTACATTTCAATCACAAGGGGTTCTATACCATAGTCTTGGAAAATGATGACAGCATGGTATCTGTTGCCTCCATAAGGTACCATTTGAAAACAGAAGTCTGACATTTTTTTCCTGACCTGCTGTTCATGAGTACACAGTCGAAGTAATATAATACGGGAAGTGAACAACCGGGCTTAACATAGATGTCGCAGGTTGCATGGTGCAATTGTAGCAGAGATGCCTCTAGTAGCAACTTCTAGAGAGAATCGTCAGCAGGGGATGTGCAGGCGCCTCATGGGTTACATTGAGGAGGTACGGACATAAAGAACAGTAGGAGAAACTAATATCTTACTTTGTCTATATATAGACATATTATCCCTTCATAATTGCTGTGCAAAATTATCCATCAAATTGGCATACTTCCAACATGTTCCATTCTTAATTACCCTAGTGTTTGCCTATAATATATTCATGTGTCTAGCGTCTACCTCTTCCATCCATCGATGTAAGGTGTAATTTAGACCGAAAAAATCTTCAAAAGTAGGTTTTAACAATTTATTTCTCTTACATCATTTTACAAATATTTTGAACCTTAATCTATTGATGCAACTTTTGTACACTGAGCATGCATGTAAGTTAACTAATTGTTGGTCGATCTTAACTAATTGTTGGTCAAAATATCGACACTTTTTTTTTTCAAAACGAAATATGCCTTAAATTGTGTATGAAGTAGGAGTTACACTGCTACTCTAAAACTTCCGCCTCGACAAATATCTTTTGGTATAGATGCTGAAATCTGTGAAGGTGGAGATGCTACTGCTATCAGCAATTCCGCACCTAGTGGAGACATGGACATCAACATTCGGGTTCACAGAGATAGACGACTCAGACAAGAAGATGCTAAGTAAGGTGAGGCTGGCCTCAGTTCCGGGGACTGTCCTACTGAAGAAGAAGCTGTGTGAATGTTCAGGCATGGAAGACACCGCCGGTGAGCCGCCCAACCCTAATAAACCCTTCAAAGTTTACTCTCGCACGCCGAGAAACCGCACCGGTTTGAATATAGTGTGCCAATAAAGATGACGCAGTGGTGGGTTGCATGCGCCGCCGTGGTCAGTCGTCGTCGCAAGTGACAAGAGCAGCTGATGATCGTCGTCGTCACCGGGAGTCTCCTGTTGCTGTTGCTGAAGATGACGGGGCGTCTGTTTGCGCGGTGGAAATGGAAAGCCTGGTTGCTCTAGTAAGAGCTCTGAAGATCGGTCCACCCTGTGCAGCTTGTGCAGCTGTGAACCAGTCTGCTTGTAGTCTTCTTGGCAAATGTAAGTGTGACTGAGTAGCAGTAGTTCTGTAAGGAGCTTCTCCGTTGGCGATGGAGAAGTACGTCCACGGAGGCCGTTGTGGAGCCGAACCTGTATGAGAAAAACTAGACCGTACGGTTGGCACCGTGTGTGCTGCCTGCCCAGTGTTTGTTTCTGTTGCCCAGTGAACTGAATAAAAGTTTCATTCAGGCTAGTCCGTCATGTTCGTTTCAGAAGCCTACCATTTTGAAGAATCTTCAGGGGAAGGGGAGGACGCCGTACTAGCTGTTATTGTAGGCACGCACGAGTTGACGAAGCTATATATACGATCGAGCAGCTCGTGGTGACGTGAGAAATGGTTGTTGACATGACGGTCATCCCATAAATAAATGTTTGTTTTTGAATTCTACAATCTATCCGTCTTATTTAATAAGTTTAGTTATTTTGTTATGACTTACTTATTTTATCGTTAGAGATAGTTTCGTAATAGCTAGTTTATTTATTTTATTATTTATATAAAATTTTTAGAAATAGATAAATGGTCAAATAAGTTTCGGGTTGAAGCTGAAAATCCGAAGCCCATATGCTGCACACCCAATCCAAAGCCCACCGACGTCCAAGCTATTTAACCCAATTCTAGAGCTGCCCCAGGATGTGGACAGACCCGACCGGCTCGCCGCCATGGCAACCAAGGCATCGACGCTCCTGCGGGCTGCCCGTACAGCTGCAGCCGTATCTCGCGCCGGCGCTGCAGCCGCATCTCGCGCCTCTGCGATGGCATCCCGCTCAGCGCATGTGGCCGGCGTAACCGCAGACATGGCTTGCGCCGCCCGCGTATGCTTACCAGGTAACCCACCTTTTTTTTTTTTTCTTTCTCCCGGTTGAATCAAAACCCCCTCTTGGGGTCCCGATGACAAGGCTATATCTGCAGCTACGCAGGAACTAGCTAAAAGATTGCAAGATATGGGAGTAGATGTTTCTTTGACGCTTTCCGAAAACCCCCCCTTCGGAGCGGTCCCTGCTAATAGTGATGAGAATTTGGGATCAGAGAAACGCCTGAAGGGCGGCCTTAACCATGGTGGAGCCCGGGTTTTAAGGGATCAACCATGGTGACGGGTCCTCAGGATTGGCCCGCCACGCACAACCATAGCGTTGGCGTGGAACAAGACCGCCTCCCGGACAGTTCAAGAATCATGTGGCTTAGTGCACTTGTATCACCCAAATTTGTTTCTTCTTTCAGAAACCAGAGTTGGTGCATGATATATGTATATGATTGCATATATAGCTGTCTGAGTCTCATGATTATAGATGCCATTAGCTTATGTTTGATTCATGTTTGGTTTCCTACCCGTTAGAGTAGGACCTAATATATTTGGTTTTTAAAAAGAGCTAGATCAATAGTTCCTAATTGAGGTGGCTATGTTCTTTTTTTTTTCCTGGCAGTGCAAATTACTTTCATGTTTCAGTTACATGCTTCATTAATAATAGTTTGTCGTCATGCTTTGTGCCTGTTGCCTGTTGGACCTTGCTTTATTTGATTTTTGGGTTGCAGTAGTTTTTTTTTTTTTTTTCGTTAGCTCGAGGACTGATATTTATTTGATTTTGAGCTGCAGGACTTTTTGGTTGTCTCATGGACTAATATTCTCTATATTCAATCTAGGCTTTGATGATGCTAGGCTGCTAGCATTCCCTTTGGTCCTTTGGAATGTACTGAGCTCATACATTTGTAACAATCACGGTCTACTTCATTTAACTCATATAGGGACTATGCAAATTTATTGTTGACTATACCCTTTCCATGTTTCCTAGCAAATTGTAGGCCAATACTTAGTATCGATGATCGTTTGAAAGATGACAGGCATCTGCTTCCCTTGACGGCTGTTGATGCAATTGCAACTATCCCGTGCAATTGGACGGACACTTCTACTAATGACATTAATCTGCACGCGCTACAGGTTAAACTAATAGTTCGAATGAGTTTAGCTCCCTGTACTTAACCCGTATGGAAACAAAAGGTTCTCCACCTCATCCACTTTGATCAAACCTTGCTTCAGATCTTACTATCTTAGTTTTACCTATGATCTTGCATTGGTATAGCTCTTTCCAGGTGGCAGAGACCTGAAACTTTCTGTGTACTAACTGCTTGCATTCAAACTTTTACATCTAAAGTGATAAATGAACTGCCTAGACAGATAAACACCTAATTTGTATTATAGTGACAAGTAAAAGTTCCACCTACAATTTGGCTCAAACATTCTTGCGCTTCTTTACATGGAAAACACACAGGATGCTCACAGTAAAATCACTTGGTTCAGCCTCACTGATACGGCGCCGGCGGTGAGGTGAGCGGAGTGGAGAGTGGTGCAGCAAACTAGATTGAGAATTGGAACGCAGAGGGTAGTGAGGAATTCCAGCGGTGGGTTCGTCGTCGGTGTACGCATATGAATCACCCGGCACCACCGTCGAAGGGAAACCCCACCCTGATCTAGGGAGAGTTTATTCCTTCTTCGATAATGATTACAATCTCTTATGGTGCCCTTTATAGTATAGGTGCACTTTCCTAACAAACTCCAATCTAATACCTTAACCAACAAATCTCTCCCTGATCTAATTTACTAAACGGTCCAACCTAGCCACGTCTTAGGCTTGCTGGCTGGAATGATTTTTCCTTAGAACTTGGATACTATGATATTGATAGATATCTACCAATATCTATGGTCTTGGACCATCGATAATGATTTTTCCTTAGAATTTGGATACTTGGTCGACCCCTTACGTCTATTATGTTAATGAATCTTAGTTCTTATTTATAGTGATGATTATATGTCTCACAATGAAGGATATTTGAGATTTTTTTTTGTTTATATAAGCTTTTTAATACTTCCATGTTGGGGTTGGTTACTAGTTCCAATTTGATACAATTTTTTTGAAACTTGTCGGAATGTGTTCGTATTTATTGATAGACTTTTGGTTTACGCGGCCAATTGCAGTGGGTGCTTATCAAAAAGCTTTTGTAACTAATCGTGTAGGGGATTTTAGTCTGTTATTAGGAATTTTAGGTTTTTTTTGGATAATGGGTAGTTTGGAGTTTCGGGATTTGTTCCAAATAGCTAATAACTGGATTCTTAAGGATGGGATTAATTTCTTACTTACCACTTTGTGTGCTTTTTATTATTCCTTGGTGCAGTTGCAAAATCTGCACAATTTTCCTCTTCACGTATGGTTACCTGATGCTATGGAAGGACCCACTCCCATTTCGGCGTTTATACACGCAAAGCAACTATGGTTGCTCTTGGATTTTTGTTCTAGCTAGGCTTCTTCCTCTTTTCATATCCCTACCTTTGATAATGAGTTTCATTTCTTTAGTAGGTACAATAACACTCTTCTTAGGAGCCACTTTAGTTCTTGCTCAGAGATATATTAAAAGAAGCTTAGCCTATTCTACAATGTCTCAATTGGGTTATATGATGTTAGCTCTAGGTATAGGTTCTTATCAAGCTGCTTTATTCCATTTGATCACTCATGCTTATTCAAAAGCTTTTTATTGTTCTTAGGATCCAGATCCATTATTAATTCAGTGGAACCTCTTGTTGGATATTCAACAGATAAAACTCAGAATATGGTTGGGTGGTTTAAGAAAATACGTTCCAATTACCGCTTGGAACCAATCCATACCAACTATAGGTTGGAGATTTCTAACGATCAGGATTCATTCCAATGCAATACATGTTCAGCATCAAAATGGATTCATTAGGACTCTAATCCGGATTGATTCGGGCGAAGTAATCTTGTTTTTGTGTTGCATGTAAGCCTCCACATGATCCTCAAATAGCCTATTTGTGCACACATTTTAGGAAAAAAAATCTAGACTGAATCCAGGTGTATTCATGTCCACAACCGAACGAGCCCCAGTGGAAAGGAACGGGCCCGGAAGGAAAATGAGCGGACTCGGAAGGAAGGGAAGGGAAGGGAGCGCGTCTGCTGGGCCGGCCCGTCATTGCTGTCGCGTGACCGGTCCAAGGCTAGGCTATTTAACCCAGGTTCTAGAGCTGCCCTATTCGGTTTCTTTGTCGCAGGATCTCGAGATCCGGCCGCCGCCATGACAAGGAAGGCATCGACTCTCCTGAGAGCTGCCCGCAAAGCATCGACTCTCTTGCGAGCTGCCCGTAAAACATCAGCCGCATCTCGCGCCGCCGCTGTAGCCGCATCTCGCGCCGCCGCTGTAGCCGCGTCTCACGCAGGGCGTGCGGCCGGCGTAGGCGAAGACGTCTGTCGTGCCGCCCGCTTAAGCTTGGAGCTCTCAAATCGATGCTTCCCTACCAGCGCTGATTACAAACACTTACCAGGTAAACGAGCGACGTATATAAAATTATGGGAAAATCTATCGGTTTATAATTCAATTCATTTCAGGTATCATCGTAGATGCAATTTGTAGGAATCAGGTCATTCAAAACCATTACACTCAGCTTGCATGCAGTACACCTCTTCTTGAATCGCATAACAGAAAAAAAAATATTCATTTATGTGCTGTTGTCACAACAAAAGGGGTCCAGCTATTGGCAATTTGGCATTGGCAAAACCTATCTATAGTTGATTTTAGATGTCATAGATAAATTTTGTTGCCATCAAATTTATTCAGAAGATCATTCAAATAGCATGCTGGTCATCAAAACAATTGGTGAAAATTACGGGCCAAAATAAGGCCATCCAACAGTGTGGCTTTTTTTGGGCCCTTCTTCATCAATGATTGTTGGATGGGTTTTTTAGTTTTCGCAGATAGATTGTTGCAAGGGGGTCCTAGTTTTCCAGATATGATCCATCTCACAAATTCTTTGTGCTCGCGTGAAAAAACCCAATTGCATCATGCATTCTTGACACTACTAACTCTTACGAAACTGTTACAGATGATTCCAAGACTCCAACGGACAAGGACCTTGAATCAGATGAAGCTGTATGGGCCTTGTATGAGCGCTGGTGCAAAGCTTTCCACAAGACACGTGACCACGCCGAGATGGTTCGCCGGTTCAAGATATTCAGACATAACGCAGAGGAGGTGCACAGGTGGAACACTGATGCTCCTGCAGATCCAGAGGAGGCAGCCATTTGGCTGCAGAAGAGAAGGGAGGCCAAACTACTCCTTTCGAAAGGCGAAGATGTCTCGCACTGGGATGAGCGCCATCTGCCGGCGATGTTAGGTCCACTTTCCGATGGGGGAGATCCATTTCTTCGTGGATGTGATTTGAACTTGTTGAAGGATCTTGAAAAGAGGGAAGCACGTACGCCGTGCTCCTGAAGATGTTACAATGGAGTAGTGTGCGTGCTTAGGGAAATCCCAGACCTTGTATGCACTGAATGCAGAAAGTTCAGGCTTTTTTGTTCCATGTGTACTAATTTTCGTTTATCGTTGTGAGCTCGTGGTGAGAAATGGTTGTTGACCTGATGGAGGAAGATGGATGATGTTTATTTGCGAGCCGTTTAAATGAGAGATGTAGTAGTACTAGTAATAATTTATTATGCAGACAGTCCGGTAGTCGCATTGTCGATGCCAAAAGTCAAGTGTTGGGCGCATGGTGGACGTACAGTACGTATCTTACCTGCAGGTTCACCAGTGCGACATCGGATCGGGCCCGGACGGACCATGTACGGTACGGATCGCGCCGAGCGAGACGCCTCTTGCTGCGTCGTCCACGCGTACCGGGGCAGGCATGGCCCCGTCCGTCCATATGCGTACGTGCGACGTGCGTGGCCGACGTGCGCCGAACCATCGTCCTCTGCTGTACGGCGCGCCCGGCCCATCTGTACGGCGCGGGCGCGCCCGACGCGCCGACTCCATGCGAGGGCAGGCAAGCTCGATGAGCCCTGGTGTGCTGCCGGCGGCGCGCGCCCGGCCTGTCACATGCCGCCCGCCGGGCAAAATGGAAGGCGGTGGCGCGCACGGCACGATCTGAGCGCGCGTGGCTGCCTGGCAGTCGCGACATTGCAAGGTCCACCAGCCGATCGATCGAGGGCGTGGCCGGCGGTGGAGTTGGCTGCTGCAAGGCGCGCGCGGCTTTGCCACGTGACTCGTGAATGCGCCAGTGAGGTCCAAATCGTACGTAGGGCCAAGAAGCGTCTGTTTTTGGACTTTTAGTTAGGTGAACGATCCGTGGAATTCCGCAGAGTAGGCGTTGGACTTGGAGGGGACGATGGGATGTGCGTGATAATGCTGCTGTCCGTCCGTGGAAGCAGATTAGGCTTCGATCGATCAAGACCAGTAACATATATGGTGGCGTTGACGAACACCACGGATGCAGCGTAGGGCATGGATATATTGACGAACAAAAACAAGTGAACTATGGAGAGAAACAAAAAGGTGAGATTCGTGCCGTTCCTTGTTGCTTCAGAGACTTTGGGTATCGCTATTTTTTAATAATGGATAGAAAACTTCAAACTATATATGGATAAATTGTTATAGCAAAAAAAAGAATAAAAAAAAAAGAAAATACATCCTCAACAATGGGCTTAAGTAGTCCTATGCGACATTTGACTTGCACCGTAATGTCAACTCCATTAGAGTAGGATCACCATTCATCAAAATCAAGCCATCAAACACGTTTGTCAGACCTAAAAAGTATTAAAAACGTGGAACACCGATCACCATTGAAGCACTTGGTACCACCAAACGCCAAGCTGTTACGCCATCGATTGCCTCCTCCACCTTGAATTAAAAGTCGCCCGACCTTGGCACACAAGAACTTCGACGATGCGCCTGTGCAATCGCCGCCGGCCTAGAAAAACCAGGCTAGGTTTTCACCCAGTTAATGGATGCCCACGACGCAGGCGGCGATAGATTGACCAGCGACTTCAACAACGCCTTCAATAAGGTTTGTGACACAGTCAGTGTCGCCGCCGCCTACCCAGCAAAACACGCGAGGCAAGGTCTTCACCCAAACCGCCGCCACCACCGCCGACGCTGCGCCCGACCAACATGGAAGGCCGTCACGCCGACTGCCAATCCAGACCCGGCCCCCGAGGACCCGGAACCAGATCACGCCCTGCAGATCCAAGGACCGGGAACGTCGCCATCAATGGCTGGACGCCCACCAGGGACCAAATCCGGCCGGACCCGCCGTTGGCCGCCTCAGCTCGCCGTGGAAGGAGGATGAATGGAGGAGGGGAGAGGGGATGGAGGCGCAAAGAAGATGCGGACAGGCTCCTTTTTGGGGGCGCCGCCGCGGGAAGGGCAACGACGGCGGCCGGAGAGATGGCGAGGTAGGGAGGGGGTATTTGGCGATGGGCGGCGGCGCCGCCCGTGTCGCCCTCCGAGAGAGCAATGCGGGGGTATCGCTATTGTGTCTCCTGTTCCTGTTTCTCTCAGGTCGTGCTCAGTAGAGAGCTATGTGATGTGGATGATAGCGTCAAAAAAAAAAAAAAAAAAGAAATGGACTGTAAACAAAATGACAAGTCTATTCATGTTTGAATGTGAATGAGTAGTCTGATTTATAAGATTATTCATGACAGAGAGATTGTTTGGCACCGGCACACAAAGACAAATGTGACGTTCCTATACTAAAGGCTTGAGGCTTTTTTTTGCGTCCACTCAACTAAAGCTTAACCAGCTAAAATTTCAAAGGTAGACTAAAAACTCTCTTTACTAAACTTTGAGCTGAGGTCTTTGGATTCTTCAGTTAATAGATTCAGTTAAATTTTAGATGGATTTAGCAAGGTTGAAATAGCTAAACTTTGGCTGTTATTTTAGTTGGGCTGTTTGGATTCATAACAGATAAATTTTTGTTTGGACTTTTTTTTTTGTTGAGACTTAAAAAAAGTCTCTAAAAATTCAAAAAACCAAATAGAGGGATTTTTTGAAAAAAAAAGTTCCCCAAGAAGTACATTCTGGAGGGACTTTTGAAAAGTTTAGCCGGTGGATCGAACATGCCCTGGAAAAATAAATAAACCAGTCGCCTCTTTCGGTCTTTCGTCACTAGCAACAGCTAATCACGTCATTGATCACCGATTAATCGTAACACGTTCAACGGGTGTAACAGTGCTTGATCCGGAATGTTGATTATAATAGTGCAAGTAGAGCTATACAACTGTTGATACGATCAATTTTGGGTCAATAATTGTGATATTAAATGGCCACGAGTTTTTTCAACCAAAAAATTAAATAAACCAACCAGCCCGGTGCAGGAACAGGAACGTGACCCCCACCCCCCCCTCCGTCCGTAGCTGTCAGCAGCAGCGCGCCAGCGGGTGAGCTGAAGAAAAGCGAGCCAGATTCGTCAGCAACCTGCAGGCCCGGGCCGGGGCCGCGGCCGCGGCCAGCCAACCAGATCCATCGTCCTGCTCATGCCGGCCGAGTCCGGCGGCGACCCTGCGCTGCGCGGCGCGGTGGTGGGTGGCGTTTCCAACCCGGGCGACCGCACGCACGCGCGCTCGCTCTCGTAAAAAATCTGGGTCAGCGCGTGGACTCGGCCGCTGGGCATGGGAGCGAGGGAGGCATGGATCCAAATCGAATCGGCCTGGCTGTCGTCGTGTCCGGTTGGCTGGCGACCCAGCACTGCAAAAGAAATACCTGAAGAAACTGCCTCGTGCCTCCTCCTCCTCCTCCTCCTCCCCTTCTCCTCGCGGAGTGGTCCAGTCCACCTCCAGCTACAGATCCCAGCTCGCGTCGCGCGGTCCAGCTCTGAGGTGAGCTCAGCTCCCGCCCTCCACCTCCACCTCCACGCCGGCGTCGCTTTCCTCTGGTTGTTCTTCTAGATTTTTTTTTTTGTTTGCTCCCAAACCTTTATTACCTGGTGCGATTTCCTTCCTGTGTATACGTACGTACGGGGAGTTTTCGGTTGGTGCGGTTGGTTGGTCATTTTCCCGCAACTTCCCTTCTCTTTGGTTCTTGCGCGAGAGGAGAGAGCGCCATCCTACCCTTCCTGCTCCCCCGTTGACTCGGGCGGGCATTCCGTCGAGCACCATCCGTGCGGCGCGCGTGGGCGGCGGCGGGGTTGCATGGTCCGTTGCCTCAACTGAACGGGCGCCGGCTCCTGGTTCCCCGGGGCGGCGGGGGCGTTCCTTGATGCCGCCGTTGTGGCAGGCAAAGGGTTCTAGCGGATGCAATGCAACGGCTGCTACGGTACCTGATGCTTTTGCTGTCCGTCCTACTAGATGCCTTTTTTTTCTTTTTGGTAAACGAGTTACTAGGATGGATTGAATTTGTTGGAGAATTTCGCTCATGGTGATTTCTGTTGTCCTGCAGCGCTGAAGTCAAGAAGGTTCGTTGCGATCATTGATGCGGCGGGGTTCGAGGATGCTGCTGCAGACGGCGCCAGCGATTTCGGCGACACGACGATGAGTCTCGCACACGGGCACAGGGTTGTCGAGGAAACGGTGGAGATGGGGGACGAGGAACAGGGGTTTGGCTGGGAATCTAACCTGCTCCCCTACAAGGATGATGATGATTTCCTTCTTCCTGGGAGTAGTAAGCAGCGCGCATCAACATCAGGAGAGGCACCACCTGTGCCCGGCAAAATGGACCCGAGGATGGACAGGTCTGGAAGCAATGGAACAAGCAAGGTAAGTGGTGGACAGAAAGTCGATTGAGTTTCGTTTCGCATATACTCCCTCCGTTCCAAATTACAACTCGCTTTGGTTTGTGTAGGTACATAGATATATGCTATGTCTAGATACATAGTAAAATCGATGTATTTGGAAAAGCCAAAACGACTTGTAATTTAGAACAGAGGGAGCAGTAATAACTAGATTAATGATCATTTTTTTTAAAAAAAGAAACAAGGTCTTAGCTTTAATTCACATTAGGTTTCTGTGTGAAATGCAGGAGAATTACTTAACCTATATCGCATTATTTTAGCTTAGCCTTGTGACTGAAATCAAATGGATGGTGTCCTGAAGTCCTTACCTTTCATAGCAGGTCCCTAGACTGGGTTCCATGCTTGGGACAGCCAGCATGGCTGGATTTGGCAAGGCAGTGGAGATTCTAGACACATTAGGCTGCTTGATGACGACCTTGAGCTCAGACAGTGGCTTTGTTTCCAGGTCCAAGACCAAAGGGTGCAAGATATCAATTCTTGCTTTTGAGGTTGCCAACACAATACTTAAAGGTGCTAGTATTATGCAATCTCTCTCAGAAGACACTGTCAAATACTTCAAACAAGTTGTGCTTCCTTCCGAAGGTTTACAGAATTTGGTTTCTAGTGACATGAGTGAATTGATGCGAATTGTAGCTAATGACAAAAGGTACCCTGCAACTCTGCAAGATTGTTGTCAGTTACCACAGTGGCTTTTTTATCGTCTTTGTCCAGTGAGTGTTTTGTGAACTCTCGTTAATATTTGCAGAGAGGAGCTGAGAATATTTTCTCAAGAGATTGTTAGGTTCGGGAACCGCTGTAAAGATCCCCAGTGGCATAACCTGGATCGCTACTTTGTGAAGTAGGCAGATTTCATGATTTCTCACACTAGCAAAGAATTAGAAAATATGCTTGAGTCTTTATATCTCTCTTGTTAATTTGATATCTAGGTTAGAATCAGAAAGTGCACCCCAGAAGCAGCTGAAAGAAACGGCAATATCAGAGATGCAAAAGTTGATGAACCTTGTTCAACGTACAACTGTGAGCACTGTGTTGTTCTCTAAAGATATCTTCTAATAGACAAATGACCATCATTTCATTTATTTATATTTTGCTTTCTTTTTCAGGATTTGTATCATGAACTACATGCATTAGACAGATTTGAGCACGACTACCGCTCTCGGCTAAATGGAAAGGGTAATACAGATAGATTTGAAAAAGGTATGGCTCCTATCTATTACATTGTTTTCATTTTAGGGGGAAAATTGTGGATGCCTTTTTTCATTTGTTATGTGTCCATTACCTAAACAAAATGGCATTGTGGACTCATTATCTGAACTAAAAAGGATCATGGAAGCTTAAGCAAAGAAAATTTCTCCTATCACTAAATGTTTCTCTAAATCTAAAATTCACCTCATTATTTTTTGGGGGCTTTGCGATCACATATTTCATTAAGAGGAAGAGAGCAAACGCGACCACATGCACAACCGGGCTTGGCACGTTTAGAAGTCCAAAATTCACCTTATTATGGCAATGAAGCTGTAGCCCTTGAACTTTTGACACTATATTTTGCTTACTTTGCAGGAGACAATATTCAAATTGTGAGACTGGAGTTGAAGACCCAAAGTAGTTACGTGAAGAGCTTGAAGAAAAGATCTCTCTGGTCCAAGACGTTGGAAGAAGTGAGTAACTTTTGCTGTAGATTTTTTTTTTTGTTTGCTAACAGTGCCTCTTTTTTGGTTGTAACAATATGCATTTCCGATGATAGGTAGTCGAGAAGCTTGTAGACATCGTGCACTACTTACATGTTGAGATCAACAATGCTTTTGGATCTTCTGGTACTTCCACAGCCCAATCTCTCATTTTGAATCAGTCAAGCTTATTTCCAGCTGATCCTCTTAATTTATTTGTAGATGGAGGTGCGGTGAATGCCGAATCAACTGTGAGCTGTCAAAGGCTAGGACCTGCAGGACTTGCATTACATTATGCAAACATTATCATTCAGATATATAGTATTGTAAGTTTCTCCTTGTTTTTTCTAAGCCACAGATCAAGATTTTGAGTTATTTACTTTCTTTTACCATGACAAATCATCTTAAAGCTGAAAGCTACTATGCTGTTAGCATCACCTTCCTCTTTATTTTGGGCATTATTTTCTCAACCTGTAGTTCACTAACGTAGATGCAGCTTTCATGATCAGGTGTTATCCCAAAACAAAGATAATTAACCAAACATAAGAATGACTGACAAGAATTGTGTAAATGGCTTTCAGCAGTGTTCACAACTCAGATACTAACACATTTTGATGTCCCCTCAATGACTAACAAAATTTGTTTTTATAGGTTTCTCGATCAGGGTACGTGCCAGCAAATTCAAGAGATTCCCTCTACCAGGGATTGCCACCAAGGATCAAGTCAGCGCTACCAAATAAATTGAGAACGACCTCAGTGCCTCAGGAGGTAATACAAGTAGAGAATAAGTGAACCATCAGCAATTTATGAACAAATATTACAGCTAGAACCACCAGCAAATTTTTTTTCACACATTCTAATCCATGAATTCTGATGCAGCTCACTATTGATCAAATAAGGGCTAAGATGGAGAAAACTCTGAAATGGCTTGTGCCCATGGCCATCAATACCACCTGGTACTGTATCCTGCTTTGCACCAAACATATGGTTTAAGTTTGATTCAGTTGTACTGCTATTTGTAACGCCTCTACTGTCTTTCATACTTACTTCAGTGCTCGAGGTTTCTTGAGGTTTAGCGAATGGGCGAAATCAGGGTGAGAACGACCATTTCTATTGCTTCGATCCATGTTTATCGTGAAATAGTTTTCTTTCTAAGATTTGACCTTTGTGTTGTGGTTTGTTTACTGTTTCATTCAGGACTGAGAGGGTTGGTAAGCGACCGGGTCAAGCAGATCCGATCGAGACGCTATACCATGCTGACAAGGCAAGGACTGAGGATTGCATTCTAGAGTTGGTTGTCTGGCTTCATCACCTCGTCAGCCAGAGTAACCCTCCGGCAATGCAGAAAACCACTGACCAAAATATCTAACCAAAAGCCAGGAATGGTCATGGACCATGACATGCTATAAGCATCGCACAACGACGCCTTTTATCCAGAAAGGGCTGTGTTTGTCGAGTGGTCTAAGGTATCAGAATTATCTGAAAGGAGGGGACATCAAACTCTACTGATCCAGCTTGCTGGTTGTTTTCGTCTTTGTTATTAGGTTGCAGATGGAAACTAGAGTTGTTCTTGTCATGGAGGACGTGCGTTTTTGTTTTTGCTATGGAGGACATGCGTTTTCTTCATGTCCGGATATAGTCGGGCATGCTTATATGTCCTCTGTACATCACAGCTGAGTAGGTGTAGTCTAAGAAGAGCTTTGTTACTTTGACCTGTTTGTTATTTGTAAGTGTAGTTGTGACAGTCACATTATACAAAGAAAACGCACATCATGTCAGTGCAGCGAAAAACAAACTCGAATCTCTTTCCGCATATTACCTGCAGTTGTGAAAATCACAGTTGGTGACCATA